>OX243817.1:5370247-5377747 GCA_945859605.1 Lumbricus rubellus | reverse complement strand
TCTCCGCAGAGAGAGACAGAGGCAGAGAGGCAGAGGCAGAGAGGCAGAGGCAGAGGCAGATGCATAGGAAGTGGCAGAGGCAGAGGCAGAGACAGACAGAGTGACATAGACAGAGAAAGAGGGAGAGAAAGAGAGAGAGAGAAAAAGAGGGAGAGGGAGAGAGAGAGAGGGAGAAGGAGAGGGAGAGAGAGGGGAGACAGACAGACAGACAGAGGCAGAGGCAGAGGCAGAGGCAGAGGCATAGGCAGAGGCAGAGGCAGAGACAGACAGACAGAGAGACAGAGTCAAAGAAAGAGGGATAGGAAAAGGGAGAGGGAGAGGAAAAGGGAGGGGGAGAGGGGAGACAGACAGACAGAGGCAGTGGCAAAGGCAGATACAGAGGCAGAGGCAGAGGCATAGGCAGAGACAGAGACAGAGACAGACAGAGAAACAGAGACAGAGAAAGAATGAGAGAAAGAGGGAGAGGAAGAGTGTGAGGGAGAGGGGAGACAGACAGACAGAGGTAGAGGAAGAGGCAGAGGCAGAGGCAGAGGCAGATGCAGAGGAAGAGGCAGAGAGTAATTTATTACTGATGCTAAAGACCCATCGCATCTTTTATCAGCTTATTCGCAGACGCCTACAGCATAATAAAAAACGTAGATGTTTAACATTGTTTGTTCAAATATATTTCGTCAGTCATCTATGAGTTCGTAAATTGTGTAATGTGCGTAGTTATATATATATTTTATATATATATATATACAAGTGCACTGCATGTATGCACACAGACACATAAAAGCACACACGTAAATATATATGTATATATATATATATATACACAGTTATAAATATCTATAAATTAATATAAAAATAACAATGACAATGCATTTGGCGCCGTAACACAGCGCCGTATACTTATTATAAGGGCGCCTTACAGAAAACATAGATATAAATTATATTCACATAGATACAAATAGTCAATACTTGAAATAGATAGAATGTTATGTCTGCATGGGAGATTTTTTTTCTATACAATTACGCAATAATGGTTTGTATGTATGTGTGATTATTGGGTTTTGAGTGTGCATGCATTTTATGCTTATACAAAGACAGGTGTGACATGTAAACATGTAGGCCTAAATAATATTAGACGGCCACATACCTGCAGATTGAGTCGTAAAGCGAAAAGAAAGTGAGCTGTAAAGTCAATATCAGGCTATAATTTCTGTGCAGCAGGCAGGGCTTAAAGTGTGGCTGGACGGTCATGGACGGCGTCCATGCACTTATTTTAGAATATGATTGCCGTCTTGCCACTTATTTGGCCAGCACAGCCTTATAAAAGGTAAGTCTAGGCACTTCTTTTGGAAAGGTAAGGGGCATCCAGGCACTTCTTTTGGAAAGGTAAGGGGCGTCCAGGCACTTCTTTTGGAAAGGTAGGCTATAAGGGGCGTCCAGCCACTTCCTTTAGAAAGGTAAGGGGCGTCCAGGCACTTCTTTTGGAAAGGTAAGGGTATATAGTCCAGGCACTTCTTTTGGAAAGGTAAGGGGCGTCCAGGCACTTCTTTTGGAAAGGTAAGGGGCGTCCAGGCACTTCTTTTGGAACTTTAGGTAAGGGGCGTCCAGGCATGCACTTCTGTTGGAAAGGTCAGGGGCGTCCGCAGGTACTTATTTTTTCACACTTTAAGCACTGGCAGCAGTGATGGCAGAGGAAGCCGTGTAATGCTGTATACGCAAAGATAAACTCCATGTACTCGATAGATTATTCCCTCCGCCCCCGTCCCTCCTGTGATCACGAGCTCCGTCCTCGCACTCATGGTTTCACTTCTCCGGGAAAAGATAATTGTAACTTTATCTCTAGAGCACTTACAAAATATTTTTAGCCTATAAAATCCTACACCTATCGCATCAAAAAACATCAAGCCAATAGTAATTCAAACCAAATATATATTTGTGCTGCATTATGCACATGAACTGAATTTGCACTTAAAACCTTTGTAAAATTAATTGCATGTAACAGACTGCATTCTGAAATGAAATCTTGATTAAATGAAAATTGAATTGAATTACATGGAACTTCTTTAGACTTGAACTGAAATGGCAAAATAGAAACAGAAATGTAGATCTACACTGTGTCCGGTTAAAAAGTAGCTCCCACAAAAAAGTGTCATAACTCGGTCAAAACGTTTGGGATTTGTCTGAAATTTCAAACACAGCAACAGCGGCCATATTTACACGACATTCTAAAACCGATTAGAAATATACGTGAGTTTGTCAAATTTATAAGTGTTTGCGTTGGAGCACCGACAAATTGAACTTTCCAACATGGAAAACCTGAAAGGAATTGAAATTCAGCTAAATATAGTGTTCAAAATGTCCATCTTGTTCACGGACACACGGCCGTAAACTTAGACGCTACTGTTTGATGGTCCTGTCGATGATCACCTGGTTAAGCAACTGCCAATCTTCAAACAGACGCGCCCTACGCCCTACGGTTATCGATGTCATGAATACGCGGCTACGCGCGAACGAAAAACACGCTCCTCCAGTACATGTACTCCGGATCAAAGTCTGGACTGCTGGACGGCCACAGCTGCAGGATATGAAGCCGAGTGTCTCCCGGAATAGCTATTAACCTACTACGTCTACGATCGTGTGTCCGAGAACAAGTAACACATTTTTTGCACCATAATAGCTGAATTTCACTTCCTTTCAGGTTTTCCATGTTGGAAAGTTCAATTTGTCGGTGCTCCAACGCAAACGCTCATACATTTGACAAACTCGCGAATATTTGCAAACGACTTTGGAATCTGGTTTAGATATGGCCACTGTTGATGTGTTTAAAATTTCAGAGAAATCCCAAACGTTTTGACCGAGTTATGACACTTTTTTGTGGGGGCTACTTTTTAACCGGACACAGTGTAGTTATATATATATAGGTTTCATTTTTATGCATGGTAGCTGTGAAGGAAAAGGTATTTAACCGGTGTCGCGATATAATTATAGTCTCCTCGAAACAGAGTCTACCTCTATCTGAAACTCTGTGTTAGACGAAATTTTATGATAAAATCATAAAAATGTATAATTATATTTTCTTTTTGAATAATTTAGCAACGTAAACTAACCATTTAAACTTTAAGCTGCTCATCAGTAAATGTTATGCAACTGTAGTCCAATAATTAATTATTCACGCTGAACTAACGGAGGAGACTTTATTTCATTATATAGACGGCGGAAATATTCTCTCTATAGCCTACTCACGGAGACTTTATCTCAAACTCCGGGAAGGCCCGGGAGAGGCGAATTTATTCTGGAACAGATCCGTCGGGAGAGAATTTGTCTAGAAATAAAGTCACCGGGTGAGATTTTTTTGGGGAGGGGGGTGGGGGAACTGTCACGCGACACCGGCCGTGATTGATGCGTTGTAAAAATAAACTATAGATAATGTATGTGTATATATATATTATATATATACACAGGGAGGGAGGGAGGGAGGGAGGGAGGGACGGGGGAGGGAGGGAGGGAGAGAGGGAGGGAGGGAGGGAAGGAGGGAGGGAGGGAGGGAGAGTAAGGGAGAGTAAGGGAGAGAGGGAGGGAGAGTAAGGGAGAGTAAGGGAGGGAGGGAGAGAGGGAGGGAGGGAGGGAGGGAGGGAGGGAGGGAGAGAGAGAGAGAGAGAGAGGCAGAGGCAGACAAACACAGACAAAATAATGCAGAGGCATGGACAGAGACAAGGACAGCAACAGAAAGACAGAGAGACAGAGACAACCTCTGATCAGCAATCTTCACTGACTGCCCTGTTCACAAGACAACACCCAGTTGATGACCCCCCCATCCCCATCCCCACCCCCTCCCCACCCTCAACCCCAGACAACCAAGGAAACGAACGATCAACTATTAAGCAGACGACCAATTTATTTCACCGAGTAAACGAGACTTAATTCCTTCGCACCGAGTCACGCGCGTGTGCTGCGGCTCCGGAAGGGATGGTGGCCATCCGCCGGAAAAGAAGTTCCAATTTAATCGACCAATTTCAGTCGACTGCACGCAGTTTGGCACGACTTCAATTTAAGAGTCTCTCTTGTGGAAACGTCAGACTAAATTAATCACCCAATGGGGATTTACACAGACGTAAAAATAGGCTCCACGGCGCACTCCATGTATACGTGTCACTTATGGGAGGCTGGGAGTGTGGGTGCTATATGGCAGGGTGGGTAGGTCGGGTCTTTTTATTCTGGTTCTCCGCCTTTATGTAGTCAGGGCAGGTTCGTACGTCCAGTGGGGCCATTCGTCATGTTGTTCGGCTATCAGCATCAGCTTACTGGAGCACTGCTTTATCATCAAGTCAAATGACTTCATACGCGGTTTTCTTGCCCACTATTCTTGCTTCAATTATGTTTTTTGGTCGGGTAGTAGCAGCCTATAAGCTTATATATATATATATATATATAGTCTATATAAGATATATAGAGAGAAGATGTTTAACTCTCCTCCTCCTCCTCCTCCTCCTCCTCCTCCTCCTCCTCCTCCTTATCCTCCATCTCCTCCATCTCCTCCTCCTCCTCCTCCTCCTGCTCCATCTCCTGCTCCATCTCCTGCTCCTCCTCCTGCTCCTCCTGCTCCTCCTCCTCCTTCATCTCACCCATTTCCTCCTCCTCCTCCTGCTCCTGCCCACCCTCCATCTCCTCCATTTCCTCCTCCTCCTTCTCCTCCTCTGTCCAGTCGTCGATCTATATAGTGTGCACCGGCGTTGTCAGGTTTGCCTGATTAGCTCATATATATAATTATATATATATATATATAATATTATATATATATATTGTGTGAGTGTTGGCAAGCATATAATATACGATTGAATTGGAATTGCGAAATTTTTATAGCGCCACGGATGAGAGTCTTCCACAGCAGTCGGTTCTAACACGGGAACAGATCAAATGGATCTGTACAATGTACAATGTACAATGTACATCGTAGTCGTAAATTAGATTACGACTCGTAGTCTATACGCATTTCAATGGCGACGCTCGAAAGCCGAGCACTTGCAGGGCACCAATTTATTTACGAGCGCCGCAGCTTATTCACGTGCGCTGTATGTATATTGTGTGGAAACGTTGCATATGCAGTTAGTTGGCATCCAGGATAATGAAGAATTCTCACTAATTTAGATTATAATTATCATGTATACCGGGTCCGTGCTTTGGTGTGGCGGTGCCCAGGGCCGGATTTGAACAGAGTGAGGCCCTAAGCAATTTCAATTATGAGGCCCCACTTAAAGATAAAAACAGACAAAATGCATAGGCCCTATTGCTAGATCTAAGTATATTCCTAATTAAAGCACATGGCGCCAGTGATCCAGTAAAAAGTAAGATGAAATGATTGATTATGAGTTATAAACAATCGTGAACTAGCCTAAAGAAAAAAATTCAGTGGCTTATAATTTTTTAGTTATAATTTATAAACCACTGAATTTTTTCTTTGGTTCACTTTTGGAGGCCCCCAGATTCCGGAGGCCCTAAGCAGTTGCTTAGTTGGATTACATGCAAATCCGGCCCTGGCGGTGCCTTTCAGGTGCTGCTTCTCTCATGAGCTCTGTCGATCTATACGATGGGTGTCGTATCAGAGTCATCGGGCTCAATACGTTCCACTAATCAGAGTGAACTCCTCATTTCCCGAGCACGAACCACTCTTAGACAGCGTATAGGTACTTTCTCTGTTATTGGCCCGATGGCATGGAATGAGCTCCCACTGTCTATTATATGCCTTATGCCTATAGGGCTTGCTTGGAGTCGTTTTATCGCAGCCTTAGGACCGTCATTTTCAGCCGAGTTTGGGTCGACAGCGCTCCTAAGCATAGTAGCATCAAAAGAGCGCTATATAAATCTACACAATGAATGAATGAATGACGTTTTGGCGATACGAAGAACGTGAACTTCACTCGGGACCGACATTTTCATAGATTTTTTCATCGTCTAATTGAACGTTGCATCATCGTGAGCTATTGTTGTTGCTGCTGCTGCTGCTGATGTTGCTGCTGCTGCTGTTGCTGCTGCTGCTGCTGCTGATGCTGGTATACGCATCTATATTTCGCTGCTCAACACACTCTTCTCATGACTCTCCTGCCACAACCTGTTGTCGCACGCGCACTTTCGACACGTCACCGCTGGCGCCAAATTGGTAACCATGGTGATAGACGACGACCGGAGGACGCGATTGGACGACGGTTAAGACGAGGCTGTTGTGTTGACCGGGGCGTTCATCAATCGCACTTCCCCCCTCCGCAACTTGACCTTTGACGACCTTGGTGCAACGAAAACAAATTTCCTGTCCAGTTTTCTTTTACGGCGACGGGTTGGTTGATGTATGACCCCCTCCCTCGACTCGCAAATAAGTTCCTGCGGCCCCGCTATGGACCTATAAACCCCTCGACGTGATCTTAAAGGGATTTTTAGGATACTGAGTGGCGTGTACTGCACAATCGTAATTGGCTTTTCGACATTTATTAGCAATTCCTCTGTCTGTCTGTCTGTCTGTCTGTCTGTCTGTCGGCCGGACGAACTCGCGTTGCTGTCGGTCGTCGCAAGAGGGCCGGTTCCTCTACAGTATGATCCATACTCTATGCAACACATGCTCATGCTCCCCTTTGTGTGATATGTGCTCTGTGCTGGACATGCTCATGTGATATAATGTAATATGGTGTAAATTTCCACGCTCCCTCTGTGTGATCTATACTCTATGCTGTGATTGCTCATGCTCCTTGTATATATGTGATCTGTACTCTATGCTGTATGTGCTCAGGCTCCCTCTCCATTATCTATACTCTATGCAACACATGCTCATGCTCCCCTTTGTGTGATATGTGCTCTGTGCTGGACATGCTCATGTGATATAATGTAATATGGTGTAAATTTCCACGCTCCCTCTGTGTGATCTATACTCTATGCTGTGATTGCTCATGCTCCTTGTATATATGTGATCTGTACTCTATGCTGTATGTGCTCAGGCTCCCTCTCCATTATCTATACTCTATGCAACACATGCTCATGCTCCCCTCTATATGTGATCTATAATCTATGCAGCACATGCTCATGCTCCCTTCTACGTGATCTATACTCTATGCTCTGTGTTCTGTGCTGTACATGCTCCCTTCTACGTGATCCATACTCTATGCAGTATATGCTCTGAGAACGCTGAAGCCTCGGGACATTCGATCCAGAATGAAGCTAACCGGAGTAACGATGCGTACGGAACTATTTATATAGCGCTGGTCTCACATGACGTAAACTTAATAAGCCAGCGTGACTGATCTCCTTTCGACGTGCTTAGCGGTCATTGGTCGAGACGGCAAAGGATTATATGTCGAGCAAGAGGCATCACCGGACTAATAAACCCTCTTCAGACGCCATTGAGAATAATAAACATCTCCATGCACAGAGCTGCTTTCGACCACTATAGCCTTAGACACGGCCGTTAAAAAGCAGATGCGCGTTATACAGCAGTGCGTAGGCTATTATACGCTGAAATATTTT
>OX243817.1:5345247-5365247 GCA_945859605.1 Lumbricus rubellus | reverse complement strand
AAGTGCACTGTATGCACACAAACACATAAAAGCATATACACGTAAATATATTATATGCAGTTATATATATAATTATATATATATATATATTAATTAATATAGTAACAACATTGACAATTCATATGGCGCAGTAACACAGCGCCATGTATATATATAAGGGCCCCTCACAGAAAACTTATATGTTTCACATATACATAATTATACAAATAGTCAATATTGGAAATAGATATTGTTATGGCTGGGAGATTTTTATTTCTATACAATTACGCAATAATGGTTTGTATGTGTGATCATCGTGTTTTGAATGTACAGATGCATTTGATCTGACGATTGAAATCCGCAAAAACCACAACACAAGTGACAGAGCAACCCAGATGCTTCTAGAAGGTGTCATGATGTGGAGCAGACATGCACAGGCCGGTCAGGACAGACCGGTGGAGAGAGTCGGGGGAGAGCATGGGACACATGCGGGCATTGTCCCAGGTTGTCCTCCATGCCTCTCTCCCAGTATTCTCTTCAATCAGACAAGGTGGTCTTGCTGCCCCAAGATGTTTATGGTATGGAGCAGACCTGCTGACCGGACCGGTTGAGGCTGGGCAGCATGACGCGAGATAGACTCAGACAGAGTGGCGTCGGACTCTTACGGGCATTGAGCCTATGATATTGATGGTGATGATGATGAATTTGATGCTTACAAAAGACAGTTGCGATATGTAAACATGTAAACATGTAAATAATATTACACAGTAAACACACACACACACACACACACACACACACACATATATATATATATATATATAAATACCAGATTGAGTCGTAAATGGAAAAGAAATTGAGCTGTAAAGTCAATATCAGGCTATAATTTATGTGCAGCAGGCAGGGCGTAAAGTGTGGCCGTGCATGGACGGACATGGACGGCGTCCATGCACTTAAAAAAAATATGATTACCGTCCTGCCACTTATTGGCCAGCACAGCCTTAAAAGGTAAGGGGCGTCCAGGCACTTCTTTTGGAAAGGTAAGGGGTGTCCATACAGGCATTTCTTTTTGGAAGGCAAGAGGCGTCGAGGCACTTCTTTTGGAAAGGTAAGGGGCGTCCATGCAGGCATTTCTTTTGGGAAGGTATACGGGGCGTCCATGCAGGTACTTCTTTTGGAAAGTTATAAGGGGGCGTCCATGCATTTTATTTTCCACACTAAGCACTGGCAGCAGTGATGGCAGAGGAAGCTTTATAACGCTGTACGCAAAGATAAACTCCATGTACTCTATAGATTATTCCCTCCGCCCCCGTCCCTCCTGTGATCACGAGCTCTGTCCTCGGACTCATGGCTTCACTTCTCCGGAAAAAGATAATTGTAACTTTATCTCTAGAGTACTTACAAAATATTTTTAGCCTATCAAATCCTAAAACAATCGCATCAAAAAACGTCAAGCCAATTAAATAGTAATTCAAACCAAATATATATTTGTGTTGCATTATGCATATAAACTGAACTTTCACGTAAAACCTTTGTAAAATTACTTGCGTGTAACAGACTGCTGCATTCTGCCAGCATGAAATCTTGATTAAATGAAAATTGAATTGAATTACATCATGGAACTTTTTTAGACTAGAACTGAAATGGCAAAATAGAAACAGAAATGTAGATCTAGATAGGTTTAATTTTTATGCATGGGTAGCTGTGAAGGAAAAGGTATTTAACCGGTGTCGCGATATAATTAGGCTATAGTCTCCCCGAAACAGAGTCTACCTCTATCTGAAACTCTGTGTTAGAAGAAATTTTATGATAAAATCATAAAAATGTATAATTATATTTTCTTTTTGAATAATTTAGCAACGTAAATTTAAACTTTAAGCTGCTCATCTGTAAATGTTATGCAACTGTAGTCCAATAATTAATTATTCACGCTGAACCAACGGAGAAGACTTTATTTAATTATAGACGGAGGAAATATTCTCTCTATAGCCTACTCACGGAGACTTTATCTCAAACTCCGGGAAGGCCCGGGAGGGGCGAATTTATTCTGGAACAGATCCGTCGGGGGAGAATCTGTCAGGAAATAAAGTCACCGGGTGAGATTTTTTTTTTGGGGGGGGGGGAAATGTCACCCGACACCGGCCGTGATTGATGCGTTGTAAAAAAACTATTGATAATGTATGTATATATATATATATTATATATATACATTATGTGCGTGTGTGTGCGCGTGCGAGAGAGAAACGAAGGGAAAGAGAGAAAGAGAGGAAGAGAGAGAGAGCGAGAGAGAGAGAGAGAGAGAGAGAGAGAGAGAGAGAGAGAGAGAGACAGAGAGAGAGAGAGACAGAGAGAGACAGAGAGAGACAGAGACAGAGACAGAGACAGAGACAGAGACAGAGACAGAGACAGAGACAGAGACAGAGACAGAGACAGAGACAGAGACAGAGACAGAGACAGAGACAGAGACAGAGACAGAGACAGAGATAGAGGCAGAGGCAGATAAACACAGACAAATGCAGAGGCATGGACAGAGACAAGGACAGCAGCAGCAGAGAGACAGTCTCAGACAGAGCCAGGCTCTGATCATCAATCTTCACTGACTGCCCTGGGGCGCAAGGGGGCGCAAGGGGGCGCAAGTGCGCCCCCTGGATTTTTCGCATAGTTGCACATAAATTTAGATTATTTGGTTGTGGTTGTTACAACGCGATTTTCAATGTGATTATGATTTTTCTACAAGTTGAACCTATATATCTTTGTTTGGGCGCATAATGTATAGGTAGGCTATAAGATAATTAGGATTCTCTTGTGGTAATATGGAAATTCAAATTGCCACCCATTAAATTAAGACCATGTGACAATTATTTAAAAGTTTGCGCCCCCCTAGAAAAATTCCTGCGGACGCCCATGCCCTCTTCCCACCCTCAACTCTCAACTTCAGACAACCAATACGGCGCTCCGTTCGGGCCATCGGGTAAAAAAAAATTTAAAAAGGCGTTATAACGAGATTAATCTCGTTATAACGAGATTAATCTCGTTATAACGAGATTAAAGTCGTTATAACGAGATTAAAGTCGTTATAACGACTTTTTCGTTCCTACGACTTTTTGTTGCTAAAAATAGCCAATAAAAATTTCCCATATTCGTCTATGAATAAACCATCGACGTATATGCGTCGATTGAATAAACAGGCTACACTTTAGATGGTAGGCTAAATGATTAGGCCTTATTTATATCGGTTAGTAAGTACATTATAGATATCACTCGTGAAACGACATAGGCCTAATAATTTTATTTGATTGTAGATTTCAACTTCTAAAATGGTAATTTGGTTGCTAGATGGCTGTTATTGCTTTTCTATTTTGGTGAAAAATTCCTCAATAATACACTTTACAATCGAGGCCTAGCTATTCATTCATTCATTTTATTCATTCATTTATAAAATTTATACAGCGCCTCTTCAAGAATCTACTTAGAAGCGCTCTCTGCGCTAACTAGCCGAAGTTAGGCTACCGGTCAGTGTCATAACAACACGAAAATTTCATCAAGTCAGATCGAGGCGCTCTGCGCTAACTAGCCGAAGTGATGGTAGGCTAAGTGTCAAAACAAGAAAATTTCATCAATTAGCAACTAGGCCTATATAGAGCGGCGCCCTACCTAGGCTATAGGGCGGCCCTATAGCCTATACTATAGGGCCGAAAATAGCAATTTATTCAAGCATGTAGGCTATAATTAGCGAGTATATTCAGTATAATAGGGCCTACCCTCTGCCGTCACATTTATAGTAACTTTATTATTAAATAAACTTATCTAATGACGTACGTTGTGCAATTGTTAGGCGTACCCTATTTATATAGGCATAGGCCTACGGATGTCTCTAAGGTGTGGTCCGCGCAATAATAGGGGGTTCCCCTAGCTATGGGGTCCGTAGCTCAATATGTAGGCTATGTCATAGGCCTACTCTTAATAGGGTATGTCATAAAGAGGTAAGAAGGAGAATAGCAATGGGCAAAAGGGCATTCTTAAAAAGGAAAGAATTTCTAAGAGGAGGGCTAAATATAGCCTAACTCTTAAGAAAAGAAAGGTCAAAACATTGATATGGAGTGTGACGTTATATGGCGCAGAGACATGGACAATGAGAAAAGAAGACGTCAAGAGGCTGGAAGCTTTTGAAATGTGGGTAGGCCTATGGAGAAAGATGGAGAAAATAAGTTGGACAAAGCACGTTTCAAATGAAGAAGTACTAACGATGGTAGAAGAGAAAAGATCTCTGCTGAACACAATAAATATAAGACAAAAGAATTGGGTTGCACATTTACTAAGAGGTGACTCACTTCAGAAAGAAATAATTGAAGGAGGATTGGAGGGAAAGAGGTGCAGAGGAAGGCCTAGACAAAAACTGCTGGACGGTATGATGGAAGAGGGCCCGGGTAGCCTACAGAGAACTAAAGGACATGGCACAACAGCGTGAAACGTGGAGACATAGGACGTTTAATTGGACCTGCGCCGCTTGGCAGAGAACCTAAAGAAGACTGGAGGATTTAAAGGTCTGCTTGCCAGATCGATGCACTGAGGAAAATGGCTAGCACTTTACGTGGCGAGGGGTGGTAGGCCTATACATCAGGAAATCCCCTTGTTGGGACTATAGGAGTGTAAGAGGTAAGGAGGGCGAAGGTTTTCTGGCGCTAAAGAATATAATGAGCAGGGCTGCATTCTAAATTTGTTAGGCGAGTAGGCCTACACGCCGCCGCCGCCAAAAATCTACTGTTTCAATACTTTCTTTTCTGGGCACGAAATTTGACCTTTTTTAGTCTTCACATGTTTTTTGTATGACTTTTCGTACCGATTTCCTAGCTGTTAGGCCTACCACGGCGTAAAAGGCTCAAATTTCATTGATTTTTATTCGTGAATCGCGATTTCTTTCCATGCGCAGGCCTATAAGGCCTACTCACTTGGTCTTTGGGAGAAGAGTAGGCTATACGTTGTATAGCCGTATACCCTCGTTTTCAGACGTGAGTACACGTAGGCCTACGCTGTCAATTTTTTCCCGCAGCTGGTGAGTATATAGGCCTACGCAGGGCCTACTACGCCAAGGAGTGATGGACAGTGTTTAATCTAGTCCCCTCCTCTGGTGGGGGAAACTAAAGGGTTTTTGCGGGGGGAAACAGTTGATGCTCGTGAGGCGCGTAGCGCTGAGACCAGGAGGGAAGGGTATGGGGAGTGCCAGAGGGAACCCCCTCTAATAAGATTGGCGTAAGAGATTTCCTTCTAGACATCTCCCTCGGTACCACCCCTCCTCCCACACCCACGGTAAAAATCCCCTTGAACGTTCATCCCGCCATCTCAAGGGTAGATATTCATTTAGTAGACCTATGACCTTTGCTTTACAGTCACTTGAATTTATTCCTGAACATTATATGGCGCTCGCTCTCACAACTAAGCAGGGACAAATAATTGCATTAATTGTTAAAAAAATTAAAGTGTATTTTATATCTACTGACACTGCATTGGTTTCATAATTCATTCATTCATTTCAAGAATTTATATAGCGCCTCTTCAAGAAACCTACTCAGAGGCGCTCCCAGTCCAGCCACAGCTAAAAATAGGTTTTGAGCGACTTGTAAAAAGCAGATGAATTCAGCCTAGGCATAAGTCGCAAGTTCAGTGGGAGGCCATTCCAGATAGCGGGACCCACAGTAGAAAGGCTCGGCGCTGTCTTGTAGAAGTGCGAGCTTGAGGAACCAAAAGCTCCCCCGTTGTCGCAGAGCGCAGGGCTCGACGCGCTGCAAGGTCGGAGACAGGTCGACAAAGGCTAGACAGGTATGATGGAGCACAATCAATAAGGCATCGCCAGACAGGTGCAGCAACTCGGTAGGAGATGCGCTGTGAAACAGGGAGCCAGTGAAGAACGTCACGCATATAGGCAGAGACGGGGGCGTATTTAGGAATGCGGCCAATGAGGCGAGCAGCCGAACGAATATAATATAGGTCTAAAATAAAATGAACGTTATTTTAAGAATGGATTTTAGTGATATGAGGCAAAGAAGCAACAGTAAATTAGTAGTTTAGTTTATAGTAAAGGTTTTCAGTCTGTTTAAGTAAACATTGTTCAAGCAATAAAAGTTTGGTTGCTACACAATTGAAGTTCAAAATCAAGTAAAGCAAATGGCTTATAAATTCCACCCACAAACATTAAAGCACTATTGAAGTCTGTACAAATGCAAATTGCTGACACTTGGTTAGCCTACAGTAGACAATGTCAATTTTGATAGCCATTCAATTTCGACATAGTTGGTCATTCTGCAGTTAAATGCATGGAAGAAAAAAAATAGTCACTAATTCAATAAATGTGAAAAAATGATTACAACAAAGTAAAAATTATAATGAGAGGAGCAAAGTGCAATGAAACAAAGTAAATGACAACAATTGCAACAAAGCGAACATCACTGTAATTAATTAATATAAATACTACAAGAACCAAAAATTGTGGCCAAACATGAACGTCGCAAAAACTTAATATGACGAAGTTTCATTGTCCCATGCTGCACAGATTAAAAAACACTTTCTGAGAAACTGAATGTCACAAAACGGACTCCATAATCATGAATTTTGTTTTGGCTCCTTGTGTGGCAGGTGCTGGTGTCGCGGACACCAGGTACTATTCTTTTCATAGATTCTTTCTCACCAAAAGGAAAAAGCTTTTGCAGAACACCTGCAACGACGATCCCCTGCATTATAAAGCTAAGAGTTTATTCCCTTCACAATTCTGTTGTAACGTCCAGTCTGAACAAAGCATATCTTCTGATTGAATCTGAAGCCGAGTCTGAAACAAAAGTAAAACCATAAGGATTAATTAACCAAAAAGAGTAAATAAAATATAATATGAAATGCAATACATATCCGCTGCCATAAAAATAGATTTTCATGGTATCTTTCTTGCACCACTTGATCTACAAGGAAGCAGTTGTATGGTCTCGAGACAGTGACCGAGACATCTCGAGGCAGCTTTTTTGAAGTCTCAATCTCAGAACCAAGTCTCGGTCTTGGTCTCGAGTGAAATGTCTCAACTTTTCGGAAACGAAAGTCTTCTTCTTATGGAAGCTGTGTCCATAGTTCCTGTGGAAACTGTTCTTAGTTCTGAATTTATTGCACTGTAAAATTACCGTGTGCCAGTGTGGTAAATAGAAAGCTTACAGGCATTATATATTGGAACGAATCATAATAGAACCGAAAGCAACACTGCAGCAGAACAGGCAGATTTTTGGCAAGGAAGAGGCACACGAAATCAAATCACCAACCTTCGGATTCTTATGCAAAATACAAGGAGCATCAACAACCTCTGTTCATGTGCTTTGTGGATTTCATAAAGGTTTTTAATTAAATCCCACATAATAAACTTTTGGTTGACCATTATTGACATTGGATATCTAGTCCACGTCATTAATCCAGTAAGGAAATGTTGTGAAAATCAACTTGTTAAAGTAAGAATAGCAGGCACACAACCACATGGTTACACATAAGAAAAGGCAGGATGGTGTCCTCTCACTATATTTGTTTAACACCATAGCTGAGATGGTCACGAGAGAAACAAGTTCTGAAGAGTTACAATGGAGGAATAAAAATCGGTGGTGGGAAAGTTTCATGTAATTTCAAAGAAATTTAATAGTCTCAGCTGCAGACATATTTACACAACCATGTTAAGAAGGAGTAGTTTAAATAGAAACACAATAAATGGAGCTTAATCATGAATATAGATATGTCAACCATGAATATCTTTCTTGAAAGCTCCCATTACATAGATGTACGGGATTGTACGGTTTGTGCAAATGCGCCTTATAGGCCAAAAATAAAGTTGACAAAAGGTTTTTAATAACAATAACAGATCCATTACTGAGGGCCACCTTGCAGCTTCGCTAAAACAATCCATTGTGTACTTCACTCTGAAAAAAAAACCTACAGTGTAGATCCAAATAATTGTCAAAATTATCAGCTTATTCCCCTCTTTTTTCTTTCCTAAACCCTTGATAGACTTGTCTCTCTCCAGAACTTTCCCTACCTTGAACAATCGTGTTGTTTTTTCTCTGCCTTCGACATAGAATGCCTTCAGGGATCAACATTCCACTTAAACTACTCTTTCATCTCTTGGGAGCTTTCTTGACCCACATAAACCGAATCAATACCACACTTGGTCGAAATTGAGTATTGCTAGCAAGATTTACTAACCATGAATATATATCTGTACAAAAAACTTATAAAACAAAATCAATGAATTTACCATATAAAAAGTATAACTCCCAAACTCTAGCAATCAATTGCTTTTGTGTAGGCACCCATCCCAGCCGTCTTTAGGATTTCAGGCGCCAGATAGTTCGGAGTGCCGCAGAATGTCTTCAGCATTGTGTTCCCATCAATGAACTTTGATAATCCAAAGTCTGTCACCTGAAAATCCACCATCACCAATACATATACACAAATAGACATAACAATATGTACAGTGTCTTTGGAATATCTTGAAAGGTGTTCTATAAATAGAAAGATGAAGATATACAATATTTAGTATGGATGCGTAATTGCGTATAACAACTGAAATAAGTAAAAGATGTGTTGATCTTCAAGAACTGCCTTCATCATAATTATAGCTCCAGGTTACCTAATTAGATTAACCATTCCAATGTTCTCTTTTAAAACTTCATTTTGCAACCAACATCACTTGAGTTCAGTATTTCGAGTGCAACCTTCACATTCCAGCAAGACAACTAAATCTGAATGTGTAAAATGAAGTTCGCAGTTACTGATCCGCATCTGGAATAACCTACTTCAACTGACATTTTATTACCACCAATGCTCAACTGAGTATAATGCATGGTCAAACATATTCAATTAATCAATTTAAGCATGTCAACTAAACTTCAATATATAATCCAAAGTTTTATTGTTCAGGGTTTCGGACTTTTACCTTGACAAGAGTCTCTTCAGCATCTGAAGAAAGTAAAATATTTTCTGGCTTTAGGTCTCGGTGTGAGATGTCTTTGTCGTGTAGATACTGCACAGTTCACAAAAGCAATTAAATTTATAAACTGGTATCATCAGTCTTAAAATTACCATTATGCTGCATTATGAGCTAAAATGTTATTTCTTTATGTATTTCATTTGCTTCAACAACATATATGTAGCTTGACGTCTGGCTTCTGATTTACCACAGTTCAACCTGGTTTCAACTTCCAATTGTTGAATTTTGACCTTGAAAACAACTTACTTGAAGCAACCATCAACGTATGGCTAAATCGCTAAGTCAGGATGAAAAAATTAAATGTAAGGTCTGCTCTCTCCTGATCTCCAAAAGTCCAAATCAAGCCAGAAAAGACATCATGCAGCTAAGGTGGAAAGCAATTCTGATGGCAACAGTTACAATAAATGTAAATGTACATAATTTTTCTCTTGTTAAAGAATGGTCTTCAAGAGGCAGACAATTCTAAATAGTCAAATGGAGAAGGTGGGAGCAAGGAGATGCACTCACCTTAATTCCACACACCATCTGATAGAATCTAGTTTTGCATTTGCTTCACTGAGATGTCCAACACTAACTACTCGGTCAAACAACTCTCCACCTTCAACACTACACAATAAAGTCCATGCATCATTACACTTATATTACAGTTGATATTAATATATAATGATCCGAGTAAAAACTACGAGTACTGAAAAGTAAACATTTATGACGGTTTTTTATAACAGCAGATATACCTGGAAGAAATGAAGAAAAATTGATTAAATACATAGAACATTTTACCATCCTGTTTAAAAACCCTGAACTAACAATCCATACAGTAATGATACAGGTTACAGCTATGACTCCTCAGTGTGTGTGGTAATTTTAAACAATATGGAGGTCCACCTCTGACCTTTTGCATTGCAATCAAGATTTTATGAAGTTGCTCAATTTGATGGTTATCTTAAAAATCAATGTTTTCACAACTGCCTAGTGGCTGACATAACAACGCATTTCACATCACTATGAAATACACTCTTTAGATTGCCTTGCTGTACAGTTGTGCGGTACATGTTTTCTCTTCATTACATTACATCATTCCTATGTGCACTCAAGGCATGTTGGAAGAAAAGAAAAGTTTGCCGGCCTTAAATTCTCCTCAACCATAAACCTTGAAAAGCATGAAACTAGATATTGAAGAATCAATTTTTACATTGATCGAATCTTAAGAGGCAATTTATGATTTACAAATAACTTACAGTTCCATAACTATAAACAGTGTTTCTGGCGTTTCAAAGACATCTTCCACCGCGATGATACATGGCTGCATAGAAAAACATAAGTGAACTGGTCAACATGCCTCATACAAATAAAGCAAAGTCAATTTCTATATATCATTCATGCATCAAGACTTTTTTAATAAGGCAACTTTTAGTGCCTTTTTGAAGCCTGGCAAACTGAACTACAAGAAAGTTTTAAAAAGTGTCAGTTTGCATATCTGTGGATGGATCCGATTTGACCAGGGTCTATGACAACAGAGGCCGTTACCCTGGACAGAAATTTGCTCGGCATATTACAGCACTTATGAGCAAGGTACATATCTGTCTGTTTGGAAAATCTTTATATTTGATCCATCTTAAAATTTTCCCATTCAAATGGCTTCATCAGCAACACAAGAACTGGATATACATTACAATAAAACAAATGATAGCCTAGAAAACATAGCACTGTCAAAAAATACTTGATATCAAGATCAAACAAGTATGTGAGTAAGTGACTAGTAGTTGGACGGAACCAACTGTTCAAATAACTTACATGTTGCAGAGATCGTAAAAATAACACTTCGTTTGTGACAGGTCTAGCAGGACCCTAAAAAAGCAAAACTGGAAATTAATCATAAAATTCTGAAATAGAGGCCAAGGTAATGGTGGTTCCAATGGACTCCATGAGCAAACTTTTCAAAGTCATATACATTATACACAATTACACATGTACAATATGACATGGGACTTTTGTAATGCAAATCATATTTAATTGCTAAACAGTGCTGAACTAAGCTGCAATGCATAAATCTTCATAGAAAATGTGATAACTATGAAAAAAAGCAGATTTCAAGCATGATGGTTCCAGTCGAACCCAATGCAGAAACATAAACAAAGACAGAAAAACAGAAACAAAAGGCGAAACAAAAACTAATAGCTCACCGCTCCAGTTTCGAATTTATTCTTCTGTATTATCTTAACAGCGACTTTCTTGCAATGTTCTTTTGTAAATGCAAGTTTAACCTCACCACATGCACCCCTACAACAATGCACACATTAACAATTTAATAATTCCAAAATATTAGCAAAGAAAGCTTTGAAATTTGTTTCCCTTTCCAATATAAACTGATTACAAAGTCAATAACTAGGAAATGATTGAGTGGTGATAACATACAACTTCCAAGAACAACAACTCAAGTAGAACTTTGCAAAGAGAAATATATGCGAAACTTGAAGCCAGCCTTGCTTCGTGCGTTTCTAATTAACTTCCCATTATGAAATTCAATCTGCATATTATCCTTTTTTGCACTGCATACAAGTGGGAAACTGAGGAGGGAGACTTTTATAATGCAAATCATATGGTTCATAGAGTCACACAAAATCTTTTTCAGGTTTAGTAAGCTCAGCTGAAATTTAAGCCACTGTTCAACAGCAACAGTTTAGAAAAGATATTATCCTGAGAATTCGCAAAATCATTTTCAACTCGCATAAGAGAATCAATCACCTACCTTCCAAGAAGCTTTGATAAGCTGTAGCTTTCCCTCATCTCACTTGGAAGAGACAAATCAGCATTGGCAGCAACATCCATGTACACAAATGCTACAACACAAATATAACAAAATTGAAAATGGTTGAAAGCACAACCAAGTGTCATGCTTCATTCACAATGCCAAACAGTCAAATTATTACAAAACCGCTAATCACAAAACATATTCTCTGAGAACAGAGATTTTGAACTTAATAGAAAACTGCAAAAACTACGAAATATTTGCAATAAGAAAATCTAATGGAAGTTTATCACCAACCTTTGTTCTTTACAACGGCCAACGATATTTCATCATTGTTGTTGAGGACAGACTTTCGACCTTTCCCTGAGATAAATATAAAGTAATAAACTTATT
The DNA here is from genome assembly GCA_945859605.1 of Lumbricus rubellus. Taxonomy (NCBI): domain Eukaryota; kingdom Metazoa; phylum Annelida; class Clitellata; order Crassiclitellata; family Lumbricidae; genus Lumbricus; species Lumbricus rubellus. The sequence continues at coordinate 5,353,119 of OX243817.1, read as the reverse complement.
CCTTAAAGATCCACAAACTTTTCCACATAATTATTTCAGCATATTTCCTTAAAAGAAATGTTCAGTGCATGGGCGCAGTGGTGTAGTGGGTATGTTCATCGCCTTGCAGTTGAAGGGTTTCAGGTTCGAATCCACCTCAAGTCGCCATGTAGGGACCTTGGGCACGTCCTTCACTCCGATGCATTGTCCGCGCTGTAGTCGGGAGCGCCTCTGTAAGACCAATGAATGCAAATGCGCGAGTTTTCGGCCAAAGCAGTCCTTGTTTGCAAGACAAAATCAATATCTACTGAAGCACGGCTGCCAAGATTAGCATATTCTGTAAGGTCTGCACCTCAAATGTGATCATCGTTCACTATGTAATTTCACTGCGTAATCGCACATTTACACAGCATCACTTCAAGAGAAATTTTCACAGGCATTTCCAGTCTATAAACAGCAGATAAAAAATCAGGCTAGGCATCGTGAGGGTCGGTTAGGGTTAGTGGTAGGGTTAGTGCAGTCATTCATTAACATAGGTTAGGCATCGTGAGGGTCGGTTAGGGTTAGTGATAGGGTTAGTGTAGTCATTCAAAAAATAGGGACCCTTATTGGGGGGGGGGAAATGTCCTAGGTCGGGGGGAAAACGTCCGGGGGGGTAAATGTCCGGGGGGAATTTGTCTGGGGGGGAATATGTCCAGGGGGAAATGTCCTACATCCACATGTCACATGGCAGTATGGCATTGAATTTGCATGCCTCCAAACATGCTGACACATCACTTTCAGGTATGCTTACAAGGCGTTGGTTGAATACACGTCGCACTGACGAAGTCCGACCCACACCTCAAAGCGGCGAAGGGGTGGCAACGGTCAAGTAGGGGATCGCCTGCTGGGGCTATGCCATCAATGGTGAAGGTTTCGACCGAAGTACCATCTTGGGCGTCACGCGAGGTGGACAGGCCCAGCAGGAACCCTGAAACAGCCGGCGAACGTGGGCGGCACCGGACGGGATTGAGCTCCCTCTCCAATCCTCGAAATTAAGCGAAGAGAATGAGGGTCTGTCAGATGAGTGGCGATGCGCTGACAACAAAGAAAAAACACGATTGAAATCCAATGCCAGTAAATAAACGCTGATGTTCGGCAGGATGGAGGGGACAAATCGAAGAGGGAGACCACATAGGGAGTGGCTGGACGACATCACCAGGTGGGGGAGAGCATCACTCCAAGAGCTGAGTCACACGGCGATGGACAGGGGTCGATGGAGGAGCTTGATGAAGATGGCAGTGGACACCTACGGGCGCTGAGCCCATGGTTCCTGATGATGATGACGAAGAAATTATCCTTGCTAACTAGAAGTCGGATTAATGAAAATAACTTTTATTGGCATAGAAATGGGTTTCATTTAAAAAAGCGCTGAAATCGAGGCTGATTTGGTGAACAACATTTCGGCATACCTGGGAATGGCAGTCCCAAATTATAAAATTACAGAAATCGATAGGCTATCTCCTGAGAAGGCTTTAAACATGATGTGTGGTGAAATAAAAGCTGGATAAACGGCATTCCAGCTGAAATAGAAGCTGGATGCATGCTGAAATACATCACTGAAATCAACAATCCAGTTTCCATTTCTCAAGTTTAATTTTCGTCAATCCAGTTTCTATTTCACCTATACCTAAGGAACCTTCATCCAGCATCCATTTCGCAAGCGTTTCAATTAATCCATCTTCCATTTAACTTATTATATTCATCATCCAGCTTCTATTTCAGATTATATTTCACTTGCGTTTTTCATCAATTCACATTCATTTCACCTGTAAAAGGTCTTCATCCAGCTTCCATTTCTCAAATGCTTTCTCATTACTCCGGCTTCTATTTCGGTGGACCAGCTGGTCGTTTTATAAGTGTGGAGTGCAAAAGAAACCGTTTCTATGCGCCCATACAATACACCGCACTATTACAGCACATCATGTTGATTTACTTATTGTTATAATTTGGGACCGCCGTTCCCAGGTATGCCAAAATTTCTTAATTACTTGCGATATGAAAGCAATAGCCTAATTGATTAAATGAATTCTTGGCTAAACAGAAGTTGGATCGATCAGATAGAAGTTGGATTGATTAAAATAATAAATGCTGCAACAAGCGAATAATTTCCGACGCTAAAAGCCGTTTTATCCAAGTTAGTTAAGAACGTTGGCCTGTTGCTAGGGTCTAGCCTACTCTGGGACTAATATATTAGTCCCCGATATTGTAGGCCAAGGACAATTTATAATCTTTGCTGTAGGCATAACTTAATAATAAGGTCGTTGGGGAGAAAGATACCGGGTATAAACTATTCTAAAAGTAAAAAAAGAAAAGACCAGCCAGTTCCATGTGGAACACAGGGAGGCGCTCATCTCCTTTTCTATGGCCTTGAGCCGGCAATGGACGAATCCCAAGGTCCTGGCCAGTGTATCGCAGGACTTGCTGTTTACTTCTCATCTTACGCCATTACCAAATTATACCGCTTGGTGACAGAGGCACGTGTGCGTAAACAACTTGCCCAAGGTCGCTACCCGGAGTCAAACCCCCAACGGCCCGCCCCGTGAGCAAGCGCGTTACCGATCAGCCACCAGGTCGCACGTTCTATTCTAAAAACTATAACAAAAAGTAAATGATATAATATTGACATAGTAACCATTAATACTTACCGCAGAAAGCTTATTTCTTTCGAAAAAAATAGCGTATTTCACTTATTTTGCAAAGAGCACTATTTTGATACCAAAATTATAAACATGCAAGAAGTCGCAATAAGCACGTGCTTATTTATAGAATAAAATAAATTCCGGAAGTTTGTTTCCATCTATTTTTAGCAACAAAAAGTCGTAGGAACGAAAAAGGCGTTATAACGACTTTAATCTCGTTATAACGACTTTAATCTCGTTATAACGAGATTAATCTCGTTATAACGAGATTAATCTCGTTATAACGAGATTAATCTCGTTATAACGAGATTAAATCTCGTTATAACGACTTTTTAAAAAAAATTTACCCGATGGCCCGAACGGAGCGCCGTACAACCAACGAAACGAACGATCAACTATTAAGCAGACGACCAATTTATTTCACCGAGTAAACGAGACTTAATTCCTTCGCACCGAGTCACGCGCGTGTGCTGCGGCTCCGGAAGGGATGGTGGCCATCCGCCGGAAAAGAAGTTCCAATTTAATCGACCAATTTCAGTCGACTGCACGCAGTTTGGCACGACTTCAATTTAAGAGTCTCTCTTGTGGAAACGTCAGACTAAATTAATCACCCAATGGGGATTTACACAGACGTAAAAATAGACTCCCCGGCGCAGTGCGCACTCCATGCATACGTGTCACTTATGGGAGGCTGGGAGTGTGGGTGCTATATGGCAGGGTGGGTAGGTCGGGTCTTTTTCTTCTGGTTCTCCGCCTTTATGTAGTCAGGGCAGGTTCGTACGTCCAGTGGGGCCATTCGTCATGTTGTCTGGCTATCAGCATCAGCTTACTGGAGCACTGCTTCATCATCAAATCAAATGACTTCATACGCGGTTTTCTTGCCCACTATTCTTTCTTCAATTATGTTTTTTTGGGAGGGTAGTAGCAGCCTATAAGCTTATATATAATTATATATATATATATATATTGTCTATATAAGATATAGAGAGAAGATGTTTAACTCTGCTCCTCATGCTCCATCTCCTCCATCTCTTCCTCCTCCTCCTCCTCCTCCTCCTCCTTCATCTCACCCATCTCCTCCTCCTCCTCCTGCATGCCCCTCCTGCTCCTGCTCCTGCTCCTGCTCCTCCATCTCCTCCATTTCCTCCTCCTCCTTCCCCTTCTCCTCCTCTGTCCAGTCTTCGATCTATATAGTGTGCAAGGGCGATGTCAGGTTTGCACGATTAGCTCTTTATATATATATACATATATATATATATATATATAATTATATATACACGGTGATTCATAAAAAACCATCCCCCTCCATATTTCACTGTAACTCCGTCAAATGTCATGCTATGTGAAAGAAATTTTAAAGGAAGACAGAGGAGTTATTTCTAAACATTCGGAAAGTTAAAGTTTATGTTCAAATTGACCCCCCCCCTTTTGGCAGCGACGCATGCGCGAAGAAGAGTACGCCACTGTTTGACTGATTCATCAATGATGCGCTGATCCATCTCGTCCCATGCCTCCACAATTCGACTTTGCAACTCACTGACATAACATATTCGAGATCTGTAGACCTAGCTTCTCTTGCATGACACTCCATATCTTATAGTCCACTGGATTTAAATCAGGGCTGTTGGGTGGCCACAAAGTAGGCGGGATGAAATCAGGTGTTTCAGTTTCCAGTAACGCAACAGTGTCCCGTGCTCTGTGCGCAGGGGCGTTATCCTGCTGGAAGATAAAATCCTCATCGGTAATGTCATGAATGTCTGGTAAAAGGCCCTGTTTTAGTGGAACATCTCTGTAATATTGTCCATTGACCTCATGACAACTGGTTCGTACGACCAAGTCAGAGACCCGACCGATGCCATAAGGGATTTGCTGAAAGTTGGTCGATTCCGCAAAAGACGATTTGCTGGAACGTCCCTCTTCTGTGTACCGGCAGATACGTGTTTGCGAACATTCTGATTGTTACTGGGTGCTGCCACAGTAAACAATTTCTCACCTGGAGGCTAAACCAGATGAAATTGACCAGGTTTGCATGATACAACCTGAGTGACTGACAGGAAGGTTGGAATATTGCTTGTTTCTCGAGATTATCGTGACGTCATTAGTTTCGTCATCCGCGTTACGTCATTATAGCTCTGAATGTGAAATAATTTATACAGCACTTGGCTAGAACATCAAGCTTCATTACTGTGAAATTTCGTTAAATTTGATGGTCATCTACATGAGTTATCCGAACTTACGCAGGGGGATGGTTTTTTATGAATCACCGTGTAGTTTGAGTGTTGGCAAGCATATAATATACGATTGAATTGGAATTGCGAATTTTTATAGCGCCGCCACGGAAGAGTCTTCCACAGTCGGTTCTAACACGGGAACAGATCAAATGGATCTGTACAATGTACAATGTATACATCGTAGTCGTAAATTAGATTACGACTCGTAGTCTATACATGTGCACATTTCTATGGCAACTCTCGAAAGCCGAGCACTTGCAGGGCACCAATTTATTTACGAGCGCTGTATATATTGTGTGGAAACGTTGCATCTGTAGTTATTTGACATCCAGGATGATGAAGAATTCTCACTAATTTAGATTATAATAATATGTATACCGGGTCCGTGCTTTGGTGTTGAGGTGCCTTTCAGGTGCAGCTCTTGTCATTCATTCATTCATTCATTCAAGTATTTATATAGCGCCTCTTCAAGGAAACTACTCAGAGGCGCTCCCGACTCCAGCACGGCTAAACAGAACAGTTTTTAAGTGCTTATATATAGAATGTGTCAGAAAGTGATCATGAGTTCTGTCAATCTATACTCTGGGTGTTCATCAGAGTCATCGTGCTCTATACGTTACATACTCAGAGTGAACTCCTCATTTCCCGAGTACGAATCACTCTTAGACAGCGTAAGTGCTATCTCTGTTACTGGCTCCATGGTATACTATGGAATGGACTCCCACTGTCTATTATATGCCTCATGCCATTGCCTATGTAGATTTACTCAGATGTGTTTTATCGCAGCCTTGCAACCATCATTTTCAGCCGAGTTTGGGTCGACAGCGCTCCTAAGCATAGTAGCATCAAAAGAGCGCTATATAAATCTCCACAATGAATGAATGAATGACGTTTTGGCGATATACGAAGAAAAAACGTGAACTTCACTCGGGAAATCGATGACAATGTCGGTCCCGAGTGAAGTTCACGTTTTTTCTTCTAATTTGACGTTGCATCATCGCCAGCTATTGTTGTTGATGCTGCTGCTGCTGCTGCTGCTGATGCTGCTGTTGTTGCTGCTGCTGCTGATGCTGCTGATGCTGGTAGGCATCTATATTTTGCTGCTCAACACACTCTTCTCATGACTCTACTGCCACAACCTGTTGTCGCACTTTCGACACGTCACCGCTGGCGCCAAATTGGTAACCATGGTGATGGACGACCGGGGGAAGCGATTGGACGACGGTTAAGACGAGGCTGTTGTGTTGACCGGGGCGTCCATCAATCGCACTTCCCCCCTCTGCAACTTGACCTTTGACCTTGGTGCAACGAAAACAAATTTCCTGTCCAGTTTTCTTTTACGGCGACGGGTCGGCTGATGTATGACCCCTCCCTCGACTCGCAAATAAGTTCCTGGACCTATAAACCCCTCGACGTGATCTTAAAGGGATTTTTAGGATACTGAGTGGCGTATACTGCACAATCGTAATTGGCTTTTCGACATTTATTAGCAATTCCTCTGTCTGTCTGTCTCTCGTTGCTTTCGGTCGTCGCAAGAGGGCCGGTTCCTCTGGTATGATCCATACTCTATGCAGCACATGCTCATGCTCCCCTCTGTGTGATCGGTGCTCTTCTGTACATGCTCATGTGATATTATACAGTATGGTGTAAATTTCCACGCTCCCTCTGTGTGATCTATACTCTATGCTGTGATTGCTCATGCTCCTTGCATATAATTATGTGATCTAGGCTATACTTTATGTTGTATATATTATGTTCTCCCTCTCTATATGATCTTCTATACTCTCTGCTGCAACGCTTTTATGCTCCCTCTATACGTGATCTGTACTCTATGCAGTACATGCTCATGCTCCCTCTACGTGATCCATACTCTATGCCGAGCTGTGTACATGCTTTGAGAACGCAGCCTCGGGACATTCGATCCAGAACGAAGCTAACCGGAGTAACGATGCGTACGGAACTATTTATATAGCGCTGGTCTCACATGACGTAAACTTAATAAGCCAGCGTGACTGATCTCCTTTCGACGTGCTTAGCGGTCATTGGTCGAGACGGCAAAGGATTATAAGTCGAGCAAGAGGCATCACCGGACTAATAAACCCTCTTTAGACGCCATTGAGAATAATAAACATCTCCATGCACAGAGTTGCTTTCGACCACTAGACTTATACACGGCCATTAAAAAGCAGATGCGCGTTAGGGCCTATACAGCAGTCCGTATTATACGCTGAAAAATATTTTTGTTGCCTATAATTACCGTTGCTGGATTAACCCTGCGTGTGTATTTGCTGTCTAACGTCACTGTGTGGTAACAAAGACCATTAGCGAAGCCCTCCTCCTTTATCCAGGCTTGGGACTGGCACTGGCAGAGTGCAACCAGTGGCGGAGTTATTAACCCTGCCTAAACACTGTTCACAAGACAGTGCTGTAATATGCCGAACAAATTTCTTTCGAGGGCAACGACCTCTGTTGTCATAAGCCCTCCACCCCCACTACCTCGCCGATGCGTGATCTATACTGTCCGGCTTAACTGAAAAAGAGAAAAAGATAGTGTTCTATTTAAAACAAAGTCTTGGCACGCATGCATTAGGCCTAATAATAAATGATCGCAAGATTGAAGAGTGATCTATAGTTTCTGTTACTTACGCTTTTCAGTTCTATTAATTTCTGATGTGCTTAGGCTTATAATTATTGTTGGACTGCTTTGCTAAACACTCTTCATCTTACACAATTTAACACAAACACGAAACATATAATATTCTCTGTACGTTGCATTTTTTATGTTTACTTCGAGAATAAAATAACGATGACGTTGTTTCTATCTATGACGTCATCTCTCAGGTTGCAACCATTGAGAAGTGTAGTATAATTACATAAATATATCACTAGAGGCTGTATCACGTCTGCCCGTTGAGGCCGATAAAATAGCATACCGACCAATCGCATGCGATCTCTCATATTTGTAAGCGAATGAGAAATCG
>OX243817.1:5315247-5340247 GCA_945859605.1 Lumbricus rubellus | reverse complement strand
CTGTTCTGAAAATTTGTTGAAGGAATCTTCGGCCAACAAATTTTATGAAATTTTTAAGTCGTTTGGCCGAAATTTCGGCAGAATTTACCAATTATTTCCTTTCAAGAAATTCGCATGTGTGGGGTCCATAAAGTGTGGGCCCTTAAAGTGTGGGCTCCTGTTCGGCCGAACTTGTTGAATATGCTTTACCTGACGGTAGCGCCAAATTATAAGCTTAATATGTAAGCTCGTACTACCGAGCACGCGACTCGACCTCTGCCCTGGTTACTTGTGTGACTGACCTGGCTATGCCCTGGCTACAAAAAGTGTCTGGTGCCGCCACTGAATAAGCTTAGTGTAAATAAAGAAATTATTATTTTTACTCGAGTTATTTATGATCCCTCATGTGTTCAAAACAATAACCGGAGATGGGAATGGTGTTATTATTATTTATTTTTTAGTACTTTTAAATTTAATTTATTTTTTAATATTTTTTGCCCCAAGGTATATAGGATCTCTCGGGGACTTTATTACTAACTATTGTTTAAAAACTAGTCCGGAATTGTTATTATTATTATTATTTATTATTTATTATTTATTATTTATTATTTATTATTTATTATTTATTATTTATTATTTATTATTTATTATTTATTATTATTATTATTATTATTATTATTATTATTATTATTATTATTATTATTATTTTTTTTTTTTTTTTTGCCCCGAGGTATACAGGATCCCTCGGGGACTTATCTAGCGCCTAACATAAAATCAAAGTCTGGAACGGCCCTACTCATCTTCTGTTTCTTGGTCGGCGAAAGTGCCCCTAAAGGCCACAGCATTATTATTATTATTATTATTATTATTATTATTATTATTAGCATTAACTGGGAATGAGATGGCAGTGGAAGTGGTTGAGGGAGTGGTGAAAAAGAAGCAGTAGGGGAAGCAGGGAGGGAGGGAGAAGAGAAGAAGGAACTGCTGTTATTCCTCCCAACAAAAGCACTCCATTAGCATCGTTTGAATCTCGACCGGTCGGTCCATGGAAAAACCAGCGCTACATAATCCCTCGTCTCTTTGTGCTCCTTTTGTCGTCCGCCATTTGCTCTGCTTCCTGTAGAGAAAGTAGTTCGCCTTTTGCAGACGACACGATTCGAACCTCGACTGCCCTCTCATCCACACACACCCATAATAATAAATAATAATAATAATAAATAGTAATAGGCCTAATAATAATAATAATAATAGTAGTAGTAGTAGTAGTAGTAGTAGTAGTAGTAGTAGTAGTAATAATAATAATAATAATAATAATAATAATAATAATAATAATAATAATATTAATAATGTCATCATTCATAATTATTCATCATTTATTTATGTATATTTTTACATTATACATGTATATGCGTGTGTGGATCTGTGTGTGCGTGTGTGTGTGTTGGTGTGTGTGTGTGCGTGTGTAGGTGTGTGTGCGTGTGCGTGTGTGTGTATGTGTGTGTCTGTGTGCGTGTGTGCGTGTGTGCATGCGTGCGGGCCTGTGCGTATAGTGACCTATTATACCCCGCAGTCGATCGAGTCGTGCTCTACGATCGACTTGGCTCGGCCGACGATCGACTCGATTAACTTGGCCTTTTACCTCATATAGACGAAAATTGATAACGACAGCTACATTCGTATATATATATATATAATATATATATATATCTCTCTCTCCAAGTACAAGTACGTACATTACTCATGAATTCAAAGACTGCAAATACTCGAATGCGTCCGCTAAAACAACAAGTAGTATTTTCCCGCGAATCCACATGATGCAAATTGCTTTTATTTTTATTCATTTCCTATATTCGGAAGGCAACAATGTAGGCCTATGTACCTGTCGTCTTGTAAAGAGATACATGCATGTAAAATGACTGGGTAAAAAATAATTATATGAGTCGTGTGCGACAGGCTCCCATGGATAAACCTACTCGCTGCTAGACGGTGGAATAAAATGTTGCCACACATCAGAATGAGAAGTGCATGCATGGGCGTATATGAAGCCCTGTTCTAGCGACATGTAGGCCTACTATATCAAGCGTTTGCGAAAATGACTAAAGAGATTTAATTTTTTAGATTACTGTTTTTCTTAACGGATCTCAATCGCTTCGTTCTCACCGGAAAACTATGGTCATGCACGGATCCATAATTTATGGTCAGTTAGAGCGAACAAGAAGCAGAGTTATAAGATAGACAAAGACATGGATGATGGATGATCGAGATGGGAGATTTAATGCTAAAGACACTGCAGCAGCATAACATGGGTTTTTTTAAACGTGCTGTTATAAACAAACTATATGCAGCTGAACACGGATTTGCGCAGTTACAGAAGCACTTATTATGTGCTGTTAAAACTAGTAAAAAGGTCAATAGGTCGTTTTCCTCCAATTGGGAATAATTTACCTTGGAGAATGAGTAGAGAAAGAAGAAGGTATTGTGCAGCTCTACTTGCAACTTCTTAGAAAAATTCCTGCAGCACAATCAGGACATGAGAGAAGCCGTGGATAAAACCAGGAACAGAACGATTTGGAGACGTCTTGCAAAGGCCTCATTGTCGACATACGCCTAGCGGTTGGGGGAAGAACTACAAAACTGTGGGCCTAAGAGGGCCGAGCCCAACAAGGTCTAGGCATATACTATAAAGGGGTGAAAATCAGAAGGGTGAAATTGAAATGGCGCAATCAAGATGGTAAAAATGAATACCAGTAAAGCATAAAAAAGTATATGTTCAACAAGCACAACAGAAGAGAATTCTACTAGGCCTACTTGCATTTCGTCTTAATGCCTGCCAACGGGATAAAGTAGTCCATGCACGAGAACAAGTGCAAGCTTTGAGCTGGTGTGGTTTACAAATTAATGTGTCGATCGCAAGCGACACAAAATATTTATTGTACTATAGAATTGGAAAATTATCTTTCAGGGATTGTTGTCAGGGATTGTTTTCCAATTTTCTGGATTTGATTTATTTAGGCAGTCTTTAAATTTTAGAGTAAACTGCTAAAGTAAGCCGTCCTCTATAATATGTTGAACCGTTAGAGTTAGCATAATTATAGGCACGCCGGAACAATATTTTATAACTGAATCAACGGGCCCGCAGCAATCGTATACCAGCGGCATATTATTATTAATTTTATGTACAGTGTCTACACCACACTGTCGGCCCACAACCTGTAACATTTAATATAAATTGACAACTTGACTTTCATTAGGCCTACAGCTTCTTTTAGGTTACAAACCATCCTTTGTTCTGTCATCACAATGCACTGCATGACGCTTCCAGAATCCAAGTTGACAATTTCTTTCCCTAGCTTATTGCCAAAAACAGGGATAATTTTGACCTTTTGCCTCTATTAGTCATCGACTCATCGGGACACTGCGGGACACACTACAAAACACCGGACATGTCCCGACCCTATACCGGCCTACCCTAACCCTAGATATATATCTCTTTTTCTTGAAGACTGTATTATCTCTAATTCCAAGTCGTCTCAGGTATCCTGTCTCTCTCGTTTTCTGCTTTTACCATGCACGCTGGTTCGTGCTATTCCATTAGCATCGGTCTGTTAAATTGGTTCGTCTTTCACCTCCGCACTCCGCAGTCGAAGTCCTAAATGGTCCGCCAGATTAATAGCACACCTGCCACGCTACTCCATATAGGCCTACACAGTGCTTAAAGTGTAAAAAAAGAAGTGCCTGGACGCTGTATTGTAATTGGTCGTCAGTGGCGGCGCCGAAGGCGCGAAGTTGCGAGTGCCGAAGGCACGAAGCCCGTCCCGACTAGGTGGTCTGAGGGAGCGTCGTAAGATCCCGCAGCGGGGTCTGGGGCGGAGCCCCAGCGACCAGCGCATTTTTGGCTGTGTCGACCTCAAATGAAGCCATTTTTAGGCTCTTTTTTGCCAGCTATTTGTGAACGATAAAGTCGCGAAAACTTCAAAAAAAGTGTTTTTTCAGTATCGCAAGCTACCAGGGTAACAATAAAACTGAATATTTTATTGTAAAAGAGAAAGGTTTTTATCTTGACCGTAAGCTCACGCAGCGGGGTCTGGGGCGGAGCCCCAGCGACCAGCACATTTTTGGCTGTGTCGACCTCAAATGGAGCCATTTTTAGGCAGTCATGGCCGATCGTCCGTAACTGCATGGACGCCGTCCATGCAGTCATGGACGACCGTCCAGGCAGTGCTGGCCAAATAAGTGGCAGGACGGCGTCCAGCCTCGAAAATAAGTGCCTGGACGCCGTCCATGACCGTCCTGGCACACTTTAAGCCCTGGGCCTACAGTAGTTCAACCTTCATGTTTGAGCAAATGTCTTCTTTTTGTACTTCCGGCTTCCCCCCCTCATTTAGAGATTTCCTTATTTCTCCTTATTTATTGAGCAAATGTGGCTTCATTTAAATATTGAGGAACCCAACTTGACCTTCAAAGCACAACGGGGTTTTGTCTAGAATATCTGTAGCCAGGGGCGGATCCAGGGGTGGAAAATCCGGCCTTGCCCCCATTTAGAGATTTCCTTATTTCTCACCAGCAAGGAAGTTAGTATGCCCGTTATATTTTTCATTTTCAAACGCGCAATTAGGCCTAGGCCTATAGTAATATACTTGAAGAAAGTAAGATGGTGGAATTTCTAGGTTGTGTGAGAATCGGCTATTACGACTCATGCACTGGAGGGAGTAAATCACGGAGGGCATGCTGTGCATGTCCAGGGTTAGCCAAAACATTGGGAAATAGAGCGCCGTCGGCATTGACGCACAAATCTTCGAAAGTAGGGGAGTTGGATGTAAATAAGCCAAGCTTTATAAGTTTTACCATGTAATAATATGCGTTGAACCTTTCGACGTTTGACGTTCGTCTGTCAGTCTGCAGTTGCCTGCTGTCATTTACCTACTTACATAGAGTTATCTATAGACGACTGCTGTGCGAAGCAAGAAATATCCTGCATTGAGTCCTTGTCGTTTATCTCTACAGGAAACCGCAGCGTTTTCCGACAATAACGCAGAAACTTTCATCTTACTGTTTGAGTTACGTCCAATTTCGAGTCTAATTTCCTTTTCACGGCGCTACCGGAAACGTCTGGAGTCAACTTCGTAATACAAGGCAAAGATACAAGGTGGCAACATAATTTTATTATCTTCGTTTCTTTAAACAAAATAAACGGAACAACGATTTGTTATGGTAATCTAGGCAAAACACGAAAATACGAGTGTAGGCGATTTTTCGGTAATCTGTCGTTTTGGCGTTCTAAATGGGTCTTAGGGTTGGTCGTACGCAAATTGGATAGACGAGGTAATTCTTGGTAGGCCTAGGCCTAGTCTAAATAGGCCTTGGCCGAACCCTATATAAGTCAGATTGATGAATACAGTTTTTTTTATTTAAATAGAAGCGGGATCGATGAAAAGGTTCTTGCTGAAATTGGAGCTGCTGGATGTTGATAAAAAATTTGTTACCATATTGAAATATAGATATTGGTTTGAGAAAAAAGTTGCTGTTCGAAATGGAAGATGGATTGATGACGAGAATTGTTGCCATATAGCTGTTGGCCTATATCAAAAAATGACATGCAGCTGGATTTACGCAAAGGATTCTTGTCAAAGTAGAAATCCGACTAATGAAAAATGATCATGCTACGCCGGTCGAATACTTTAGAACGCTAAAACGATTGATTGCCGATTTTTTCTGTAAGTTTATGGGGTCAACCTAGCCTAGACTTAATGTCTGGTCAACAGTTCGCAGTTTTTATGCTAAAACCGTTTCACAGCGGTTAACGAATTACAACTGGTACACGCCTCTCTTTAGCCGGTGTAAAGGTTTCAAATTACCCCCCGGACACTAGATTTGCATCAATCATCGCATTTACTGCACACACAAAATCAGAAAAATCATCCCGCTTCTTGTTTTGGTCTGAAGATTTTCATCCCTCATCCCACTTCGTGGTTTGTTATCAATATTTTGATCGGGGAAAAACAATAGCCTCGAAGCCATTTCTCCATGTAACTTCTGCGGCGATTAGTATTTTAGTTACAGGCTGTACCTATTATTTCTTAATGATTGTCCGACTTCAATAATTTGCACCCTTCTAAGTTTTGCAAGGAGGTCAATACCAAATTTCAGTTGCATTGTTTTGTATTGTTGTACCATACAAAACTATAAATCTTTCCGTGTTCATCGGAACTTTAATAATTTTTCACCGTTCCGTGATGATCTAAGCCTAGTTCTGCGTCTTTAATGAATCCGTTCAAATCAGACCAACTTTCTGCATCGATCTTTTGGGCCAATTGCTTATTAATATTCCAATTGCATATTAATATTTCGTTCCACCTACGATGTTTATTTTCCACTGAGGAATGGACCTGCCCCCTCATCCCCCTTCAATAAATATCGCATAATCTGTACGGATCAACAAGATAAATCTTTTGCAAGAATCAATTTCGATGGCGAGCGATAGAGGGCGTTTAGCGGACAGTTATGGTGGCGACCTCTGTCGCTGTTGTTGTTGGAAATAACTGTCGGTGAAATGGGTTGCGACGAATTGATGAACGCAACGGTGGACTGAGTGCAAATCTACCCTCAGCCGGTGTTTATAACTTTATATATTTGACGCAGCCAGAGATAGGCTACACCTATAGAAAGATTTGGTGCCGAGGTTTGCAGCAGCCAGACAGACAGACAGACAGACAGACAGACAGACAGACAGACAGACAGACAGACAGACAGACAGACAGACAGACAGACGGGTCATTGAACAGAGACTGTATTTTGATTTCATTGTCGCTTTCTGTTTTTACCGCTCTTTGGGCGTGTTTCGCTTACTCTGGCTGTCTTGCTGTCTCTCCTTGCCTCTGTCTGTCTCTCACTGTCTCTGTCTGTCTGTCTCTCACAGTCTCTGTCACTCTCTTTCTCTCACTGTCTTTCTGTCTTTCTCCGTCTCCCTGTCTCTCTGTCTATTTGCCACTCTCTTTCTCTCACTCTGTCTCTAATTGTCTCTCTGTCTCTATCTGTCTGTCTGTCTCTATCTGTCTGTCTTTGTCTTTCTGTCTTTCTGTCTGTCTTTGTGTATGTCTCCCTCTTCCTGCCAGAAATAAAGAAACCTCTGCCTTTATTTAAGCAAACAATATCTACAAGAAGACATCGATGTCCGTGTGGACACATTAAGATCGAACTCAAATACTTCTCATCTGATCACAGATTTGACATTGTCTCATACACTTTAAACCTTTAACCCTCTCTCCTCCACAGGTCATGCGACGGTCGAGTGCACCGAATGACTATAGACAGTCTCTCTGTCTGTCTGTCTCTGTCTCTGTCTCTGTCTGTCTTTGTGTGTCTCTGTCTGTCTGTCTCTGTCTGTCTGTCTGTCTGTCTGTCTGTCTCTGTCTGTCTCAGTCTCTGTCTGTCTCTCTGTCTGTCTGTCTGTCTCAGTCTCTGTCTTTCTCTGCCTCTGCCTCTCTGACCTCTGTCTCTTTCTGTCTCTCTTTTTCTGTCTGTCTGTCTCTGTCAGTCTCTGTCTGTCTCTGTCTGTCTGTCTCTGTCAGTCTCTGTCTGTATCTGTATCTGTCTCTGTCTCTTTTTTTTCTGTGTTTGCCTGTCTCCGTCCCTGTGTATGTCTCTGTCGTATGCCTCTCGTCGACAACATATTAAGCTTACATCTAATAATAGAGGAAGGACATATATGTATATATATATATAATTATATATATATATACGCTAGTTCATCTCGTCCTCAATTAATCTATCGGAGTGCTTGATTCGGATGGACGGAAGTTCGAAGAGGCAGATAGATAAACTTATAGTTTACAGCTAGATACATGTATATACAGAAACAATCAGCTGAGAGATAGACAGACCAAGAGCAAAAACAGTAAGACAGACATATAGACAGACAGACTTAATACAGGAACGATAGAACAGATAGATAGACAGTGAGACGGAGTCAGAGACAGTGAGACACTCAAACAGATAGACATATAAATAGACATACAGATATACACAGAGACAGGAGACAGATAGACAGACAGATAGACAGATGGACACACACACACACACACACACACACACACACACACACACACACATCTGTTTTCAACTGATCCGTATCCATTATATATCCACTTAAGGATCGGGTCCCTGGATATTCGGTTCAATCGTTTCTTTCTACCCATAATGCACCTGTCTTATCTCAGGTTAAGATTTTCTCCACCCCACCCCCCACGCCCACCCCACCCCTTCCGATTCCCGATTGCAATCAGCTGTGCAGGCATCGCTAAAAAGCCTACTTTGAAGTATTTTACAGTTTTAAGCTTTGTTATTTCCTTCCCATCACTGATGCGTGTTACATGTTTAACGACACTGCCATAATTATATCTAAGATGATTAGTGTCGCCCTCCTCCTTTATCGAGGCTTGGGACTGGCACTGGCAGAGAGCAACCAGTGGCTGAGTTGCCTTCACTGAGATCCGCTGAACATTTTATTAAAATAATGGACGAAAGCGCTTATATAGATGACACTTCTGGGGTGCGGCGGTGTAGTGGATATTATGTTAGTAGGGTACTTATGACAGTGACGCTTCACTTTGCACCCAATGACCCCGTGACGTCATCCACTGCCAGAACACAAAGGAATAATGACGTAATCCACTGCCAGAACACAAAGGAAAGATGTTCCAAAACCCCGGACCTGACAGAACACAAAGGACTGGGCTTTTCAAAAAACCGCGGCGGACAGAACACGTAGTTGGAGTGGGGGTATGAACTATCCTATAACTGTCATTTCAAAACACCGCGGCGGAGAGAACACATAACTGGAGTGGGGTATTGTTCTAGGAACTCTATAATTATAGGCCTTTTGATGTAAAGGCCTTTGCGTGCACATTCCTGTCTGTCTGTCTGTCTGTCTGCCTGTCCGTCTGTCTGTCTGTCCGTCTGTCTGTCTGTCTGTCCGTCTGTCTGTCTGTCTGTCCGTCTGTCTGTCTGTCTGTCTGTCTGTCTGTCTGTCTGTCTGTCTGTCTGTCTGTCTGTCTGTCTGTCTGTCTGTCTGTATGACTTACTTGTACGTCAAAAATAATTACAAGCATTGAAAAATAAATTTTTATTCTTTCACAGGGTATTGCACTCCCATAGCCCCCAAATAGTCGACGCCGGTAGAGTGCAACAAATTCTTACGTTCACTGAACCCTATAATTATGATCACACGACGGTGAAGACGCCCCAGGCATCGGTCGACGGACGGCGGTCGCGAGCAGTGAAGCGTGTCATAACAGACACCCGACAAACATAACGCCCCGGGCGATCACCAAGCTATTGAAATGGTCAGCCGTTTAATAAGAGACGAACGCACGTGTAAGGACCATTCATTCAATAATTACAAATCATTGCTTTTATCGTCCGTACACACACAATCTTTGATCACACACGTATTGATTTATAACACACGAGGCCATGTAGATGCGCATAAGTCAAAGTATAGGCCTTTCGTCTTCACACACCCTCTTCCTCCTTACCCTCCATTCCTTCTCCTCCTCCTCTTTACCCTCCATTCCTTCTCTTCCTCCACCCCATCTCTTCCTCCTTTTCACCTCTCTTCTTCAAAGTCGATGGTCGTCTGTTTGATCATCAAAAGACCGCACTTCTAAAGAGGCAGGAATCAAAAATATTCTGTTTGATCATCAAAGAGCATAGTACTTCTAAAGATTCTTTCATCTGACACGTACAGACACACAAAAGTATTGCGAAATGTCTCTTTTCTCTGCCATCCCCCAATATCTGGCTTCTATAAAACGGAGCAAATGCCCACAGAGTAGCACAGACGCCTTCAGAAAACAGCAGATCTACAACGAAGTTCGAACTACAGACGACTCTCGTTCTACAATCTTGTGTCAGACGATAGCAACAAGACATCAACTTACAACAGAATGTCTTCACGTATGTATAGTATTATTTTAATTTGTACCAACTTGAATAATTTCAGAATTTTATTTAATGTATAGGACTGTAGAGCTTAAATTTCTTCATCTGTCTTAAACACACGGCTAATATTTCTTTCACCAGATTAAATTCATAGGCTCTGTCTTAAACACACGTCTAATATTTCTTTCATCAGCTTAAATTCATAGGCTCTGTCTTAAACACCCGTTTATTCTTTCTTTCGTCAGCTTAAATTAATTTCGTAGGTTCTGTCTTAAACACCCGTTTATTATTTCTTTCGTCAGCTTAAATTCGTAGGTTCTGTCTTAAACACCCGTTTATTGCTTCTTTCACCAACTTAAAATAATTTCACAGACTCTGTCTTAAACACCCGTTTATTGTTTCTTTCGTCAGCTTAAAATAAATTCTAGAGGCTCTGTCTTAAACACCCGTTTATTGTTTCTTTCGTCAGCTTAAAAGAAATTCATAGGTTCTGTCTTAAACACGGCTTTTATTTCTTTTCTAGAATCCAAAATGCTTAGCGAAATTGAAAAGGAGGAGGAAATGGAAAAACAAGCGAGAATTCGTAACAGATGGCTTGAAATGGGTATGTAGTCTACACACCAAATTTATATTTTATGTGTGAAATATTTTACTCAAGACATATTTTGTTATAAATAATTGTAAAGAATTCAAACATTTTACTAGTTATAAATGCTGTATTTTAAATTTTCAGATATAGATGTTATAGTATTCGCATTTATTTCAGAGCGAAAAAGAAAAGCTGTTGAAATGAACATCGACACAGCTCCCAAGCATTCAAGTAGGAAATGTTTCTTTATTCTCTGGCAATTTTTCGCTCTTAGGTCTTTATTGACAGCATTGGAAGAAGCTAACATTTGGCAACTTATAGAATTCATTGTGTTATATCTTATATAGAAATTATTATTATTATTATTATTATTATTATTATTATTATTATTATTATTATTATTATTATTATTATTATTATTATTATTATTATTATTATTATTAACATTACATAATGTGAAGGTGCTCACCATAATAATCGAAAGCTCATATTATTATAGCACACTCTTTTTCGTGCGGACTCGGGCACTATAGCATATTTTGACTTCTACAGGTAAAAAGAGCCCAGCTTTCGCGCTGTGTTGTGTGACGTCATTTTAATGTTGTGCATACCTTGCTATGACATCGTTGCTTTGGAGGAACAAATTTAATTCTCCACACAAGAAATATTTTATACAACACATAATTTTATTCATTTATAGAACTCGGTCAGAACAGTGGTGCTGCGACTACGTCTTCGACGATGACAGTTCCGCCTTCCACATCGGCAGAAGCACGTGCCGAACCATCGTCTTCCAACACTGCAAGAGAGTCGTCTGGGCCATCAAGTAAGTTGAGTTCGAAAATTTTCAATGTCTTTCATAAGTAGGGTAGAAAGGCGTGTTACAGCACTATAAACAAGTGTTTGTGATTGTTTTGCATTGTTTTGCCTAAAATGTTGTCATACATTTTACCTCTTTTTTTTTCCATGCGCGCACACACTTGCTCTATACTGCATGAACCGCATCACACCCATAAAATATCCTTCCGCGGTCATACACACAAGTATGTAGAACTACTTTTGCGTAGGAATTTGTGAAAAAGTAGTTCCAGGGCTATAATTACGTGATGTGTTGAACGTTCGAAACACAACAGAGCATTTGAAATTTAGCACCTTTTGTAAAAGTAGTGTGCCTCTGTGAAAAAAAAGCAGATATAGAAAACTCTTTCCTATTGAACAATCTAAAGCGATCTTTGAAACTCGACTACAGCAAAATGGATAAATAAATTTCTTATTCTTTATGTTCAGTATTAGGCGTCACATATTTTCCTAACTCTCAAAACCCATATATTTCTGTTTCTAGCGAGCAAGCACGATGCAACCCTCGAACAACTGCTCAAGGAAGAAGCTCAACTGAAGACGAGAATTCGAGAACTGGGTAAGTTTTACTTCAACACATTTAAAGTGTAAGCTTTTTAAAAAATTATAAATAAATAAATTAACAAAAAATAAAAAATAAAATAAAAATATTTTTACTTGCAATATTTAAAATATTTGATTTATTTAAAATTATTTTGGAACATTTATAAATGTCAAACACTGTATGTTGTAGAAGTGAAGCGAAAGGCAGACGCAGATACCGGTCATGCAGCTAAGTACACTAAGTTGGAAACCAGCGGTCCGAGTCCTGTTCCGGCGGCGGCGGCGGTGCCCGGTCCAAGCAGAGGCAGCGCGGCAGAGTCCGACTCGACAAGTAAGCCCCTACAAACTTGAGTCCTTTACAAATTTTTGCATACATCATATGTCAGCTTTCACAAACGCTAAGTCAACGTTCTTTCATCCAACTCATACGTACAATAACACTCATATTGTGTTCCACGTATGTATACATTCAGTAAGTAGTATACAATCTGCGAACTTTAGCTGGATTTGACATTATTATGGCAAATATTTTCTTTGAAACTCTTTAGGTCGATGCGAATCTTGTCGATCTTACAAACAGAACCTGACGAATAATCTCTGCCCAACCTGTTTGCTGAGGCGAGAGTGTCCTCAATGCAAGAATCGGCGACCTTCGCGGTTCTTCAGGTCTGATCAGGATGTCTGCGTAACATGCTTCAAGAAGAACTTCAACCCGTCCGTTCGCACATCAACACAGAATGCGTTCATAGACGTTTCGTTTCCAGCGCCACAGACAACTGACGTACATAACATGCTGCTGACGGAATCGTCGCGCATGATGAACACTCTCGAGGATACATTCAGAGACGAAGGGTAAGCGTGTACAAGCTACAAACTTTGTATTAAACGCAGCATTTTGAACTTAGAAAATTTTATGCTACTGAACTTAGAAAATTCTGCCATAAAATGTTGTTGGACTTTCTGATCTTGCACTTTGTTTGGACTTAGAAAATTCTGTAGTGTGTTCGGACTTGAGCAAACCTATATTTGTACATTGATTGGCCTTAGAAAATTTCTGATCTTACAGTTTGTTTGGACTTAGAAAATTTTGATGTACTTAGAGTGTTTGGGCAATTCTGGGATTGTTCATTGATTGGATAAATTTTCACATCCTTGACTTCATTTTGTAAAGTGCGTGATATATTCGGGATGCGTGTTATTTTTATGCTTTTCTATAGACCTGTGAAATGGTACGTGGCGGTCGACGTTGACTTCAAGCGAACCACACCAGCGCAGACGGTCGGGTATTTCAAGTCGGTACCGGCAACACTCACACACCCATTTCAGATTGCAGACCAACTACAAGAGGCCGTGCAAAGAATCGACGAGTTGGTAGATACGTTTACGAGCGAAAGTTCCGGCTGGACGGTAAATGGTGTGGTTGATTTTAAAATTTGCAATGCCGTCTTCGACCCCATAGGAGCATCGAGCTACATCCCTACGCCGCAATACATTGTTAATAAGCGAGCTACTCTGAACGTCCAAAACGATGATGACTTCTGCTTTCTGTATGCAGTTTTGGCAGTATCGCACTACCAAAACGTTAATGCACATAGAGCTAGCAAATATATTCCATATCTGAACGATATTGTCACTAGAGGGCTAAAATTCCCCATGACAGTCGAACAAATCCCTCTTTTTGAAGCGCTCAATCCTGACTATAGCATAAACGTCATGTATTCAAATCCAGATGACAAAAGTTTCACGCCGCTGTATGCCAGTGCTCACAGGGGTAGAAAACATATTGCAAATCTGCTGCTTCTTAATGATGGTGACAAGCGCCATTATATCACGGTGCGAAACCTTTCAGCCCTCTTAAGCAATCGAAATTCTCACGATGGGCGATCTTTCCCATGTCCGTACTGCCTCTGTTGTTTTACAACTGCGGCGGTCAAACATGACCATATTGAGGAATGTGGCAAGCACGGTCTTCAGTCCGTGCGGTACCCAACAGCTGAAAACTCAACATTGAAATTCAAAAACACTCAGCATGAAATGCCTGTGCCTTACGTCCTGTACGCAGATTTCGAGAGCTACTTGGCGCCAAACGATTCTGCATCCAACACCAATGCAACCAAAATACTCGATACGCACACTCCTAGCGGCTTCTGTTGTCTAACTGTATCTTCTTTTCCACACTTGAATGACAATAAGCCATACGTCTATTCGGGTCCTGACGTCATGGATCATTTCTTTTCTCATGTGAAATCTGAACAGAACCGCATTAACAAAATTCTTGCTACCAATTTACCTATGAAATCGCTGACTCAGCAGCAGAAAATGGAATTTGATTCTTGCTCTGCCTGTCCATCTTGCTCTGTTCCTTTGACCGATCAAAACAAAGTTCGACACCACTGTCACATGACTGGTAACTTTGTTTCTGCACTCTGTTCACCATGCAATCTCAAAATGAAATTCCGCAAACCTACAAAGTCTAAGAACCAGAAAACTGCAAACTATTTCCTTCCTGTCGTGTTTCACAATCTTAAGGGTTATGACTCCCACCTCATTTTGAAACACATGACAAAGGAGTTCGCAAGCGAAGAAATTAAAGTAATAGCCACTAATATGGAAAAATATCTTTCGTTCGAAGTCAATAATATCAGATTCTTGGATTCTTTGCAATTTCTAACCTGCGGTTTGGACGTGTTGGTCAAAAATTTGGCGAAAGAGGGTGACTCTAAATTCAACCATTTGCGCCGACTTTTTCCGGAACATTACAAATTGCTTTTGCGTAAGGGGATATTTCCCTACGAATACATGACTTCGGCCTGCAGAATGACCGAAAGGACTCTGCCTCCCAAAGGCTGCTTTTACAGTAAACTGACTGAAGAAGACATTTCACAGACTGACTACGACTATGCCCAACAGGTTTGGCAGACATTCGACATGCAGACTCTCCAAGACTATCACGATCTGTACTTGCAGACTGACGTTATTCTACTAGCTGACGTTTTCGAATCGTTTCGAAAAAT
Source organism: Lumbricus rubellus (assembly GCA_945859605.1). Taxonomy (NCBI): domain Eukaryota; kingdom Metazoa; phylum Annelida; class Clitellata; order Crassiclitellata; family Lumbricidae; genus Lumbricus; species Lumbricus rubellus. The sequence goes on along the minus strand of OX243817.1, from coordinate 5,325,325 downwards.
GTCTATGGAATTTTACGGACTTGACGCACTTCACTACTACAGCAGTCCCGGACTTAGTTTTGACGCATGCTTGAGAATGACAAAAGTGGAATTGGACCTTATAACAGACCCGGACATTTACCTTTTTGTGGAGCGGGGGATGAGAGGCGGCGTATCCATGATATCCAACCGTTATGCAAAGGCAAACAATCCGTATCTCGCTCAAGGATACGATCCAAATGACCCCATCAGCTACATAATGTACTTGGATTGTAATAACCTGTACGGTTACGCCATGTCCGAACCGCTTCCGACCGGCAAATTTAGATTCTTAGAGACGGGCGAAATTGATAATTTTGACTTGAGCACTAAACAGACTGACGACGACTTGGGTTATTTGTTGGACGTGGACTTGGAGTATCCATCACATCTCCACGACGCGCACAACGACTATCCCCTTGCTCCAGAGAGTTTGCATATACGACCGGACATGATATCTCCTTATGCAAAGTCCGTTTCACAGAAAATTTCGGCTAAAATTGGGGCGGGGGTCGAAAAGTTGACACCAAATCTAATGACAAAGACTCGGTACGTCGTACATTACCGAAATTTACAATTCTATCTGAAAATGGGCTTGAAATTGGTCAAAATTTACAAAATACTCGAGTTTCGCCAAAGTCGATGGTTGAAAAACTATATCGACTTCAACACGTCCAAACGGCAGGTGGCCAAATCTTCCTTCGAAAAAGACTTTTACAAGTTAATGAACAACTCTATATACGGGGAAAACCATGCAGAATAACAGGAAGCACCTAAACGTCAAATTAGTCATGAGTGGAAAGCGCGCGAAAAGATTTGTTGCCCGGCCAAATTTCGAATCGTACACTATAATAAACGAAGATTTGACAGTCATAAAATTAACAAATTCAAACGTCTTTTTGAACAAGCCGCTCTATGCAGGCATGTGTATTTTGGACATTTCAAAATTAAAAATGTACGAGTTCCATTACGAACATATCATTCCTCTTTACAATTCCGCTTGCAAACTCCTTTTCACGGACACAGATAGCCTTTGCTATCACATACAAACACCCGACGTGTACAAAGACATGCTACAGCATTTAGACGAATATGACACCTCAGACTACGCCTGTGGGCACTTCCTTCACAGTCGCTCCAACGCTAAGGTAATTTGAAAGTTTAAGGATGAGTGCAATGGGGCCGCTGTTTTGGAATTTTGCGGCTTGAGGTCGAAAATGTATAGTTTGCTGCTCCCTAACGAAAAGGAGAAGAAGACGGCGAAGGGCATAAAGAAGGCGTTTGTGAAAAATAGTATTCGTCATGCAGACTATAGAGCCTGCATATTGAATGAGAAACCAACATCTTCGAAATTTTGCGTTATTCAAAGTAAGAAACATGACCTTCACACAGTTGAAATTCGAAAAGCTGCGCTTTCTCCGTACGATGATAAGCGATACCTACTCAATTCGTCGGAGTCGTTGGCATATGGACATGTAAAAATTGCAACTCTCGTATAATTCGTCGAACTCTGTATATTTGGACTGTGTAAATATGTTAAGATTTTGCATAATCGTTATTGCGCAATCGCATATTTGAGCAAAATGGACACTATTTGTTGTAAATATTTGAACACTCATATACTCGTTGAACATTATTATTGCATAAACATATTGCATGCTCTTTGAATAAAGAAGAGTTTGTGTTGGAAGAAAAAATTACCTAATGTGTTTGTTCTTTCGTACTTAGAAATTGTCGTATTAAAATTCTCGCTCACTGATTGGCCGCATATTCCTGGGTTTGCTAGGTTCTCGCTCGCTGATTGGCCGCAGGTTTCTGGGTAATGAAAATGCCGCTCGCTGATTGGTTGCAAGTTCCTGGGCTAATAAAACTCTCGCTCGCTGATTGGCCACAAAATAATTTATTATTCAATGTCTGTAATTATTTTTGACGTACAAGTAAGTCATACAGACAGACAGACAGACAGACAGACAGACAGACAGACAGACAGACAGACAGACAGACAGACAGACAGACAGACAGACAGACAGACGGACAGGCAGACAGACATACAGACAGACAGGAATGTGCACGCAAAGGCCTTTACATCAAAAGGCCTATAATTATAGAGTTCCTAGAACAATACCCCACTCCAGTTAAGTGTTCTCTCCGCCGCGGTGTTTTGAAATGACAGTTATAGGATAGTTCATACCCCACTCCAACTACGTGTTCTGTCCGCCGCGGTGTTTTGAAAAGCCCAGTCCTTTGTGTTCTGTCAGGTCCGGGGTTTTGGAACATCTTTCCTTTGTGTTCTGGCAGTGGATTACGTCATTATTCCTTTGTGTTCTGGCAGTGGATGACGTCACGGGGTCATTGGGTGCAAAGTGAAGCGTCACTGTCATAAGTACCCTACTTATGTTCGTTGCCTTGCAGCCGGAGGGTTGCAGGTTCGAATCCACCTCAAGCCACCGCGTAGTGACCTTGGGCAAGTCCTTCACTCGCAATTGCTCAGCGCTTCGGCGTGAAACTCCGATGCAGTGTCCGCGCTGTAGTCGGGAGCGCCTCTGAGCAGTGAGCTTGAAGGGGCGCTACAGCAAGTGCACATACAAACACATAAGACTATACAGTTTACTTTACTGCAGGCGATAATTTCTGGCGCCAACTTTCATTTCTATGTATTATAATATTGTTATTCATCTCTATGCGGTCACTGAATGCGGCTGTCACTCAGGTTTTAATGAACGAATTTTTATATTTATCGCAATTGCTACTGCGCTCCGCCAACACACACACACACACACACACGCACACACACACACACGCACACACACACACACACATTATCTATACACCATTGAGGCGCGTATTGGATCCAATCATTATACCATTTTTTGTACCATTTTAATGTTAGACAACATATATAGATCTATATATATATATATATATATATATATATATATATATATATTGTATATGTATCCTATACATTGTATATGGGCCTAATATAAATCAGTCAACGTCGCCCTTAGAAACAGCTGATGCCGCTGAGGTCATATAGTTCATTGTACAGAGTCTGTATCTGATTTTCGCATGTCTGTCTGTCTATAGTTTTAACTGTCTGTTGGTGTGTTTTGATTGTTTTCAACAGAAGAACCGCTAAACAAGAACTCTGACTGTGGGAGTGTTATGTTTACGGTAAATTCTCTCTGGCATTCTGGCGGGTTCGCTTCCTGGTATACTCTCATGAATGAAAGACCGAATCAATTTTTCACTCGGCAGTTAGCATTGGTAAACAGAGTGCTATACGAACGTGAAGAACGCCTTGCATGGATGCCAGACAGTTAAATTCGACTCCTGTAATAACTTGCGATCAATAACGATTCAGTAACATGGGCTTATATTGAGTGGGTGTTTTGGGTGTTTGAACAACCTTCAAAGTGAATTTATGTAAAAACGAACTAATAATGCATAGTTTTACTAACACACGATGTAAGAACTAAGGAGGAAGATTTAATTTTGAAACTCTTATTTCTGTGTGAAATATACGATGGTTTAAACGTCAGGATGGTAACGTGGAAAGTGCCTTAGTCATTTCATTAAGCTGCTTTTGTCGACTTGCTCAAAATCGAATAAAGGCAGGGTGAGAATTTCCGGGGGTTTCAACCACCCCCGAATCTTTCTTAGAGCCCCGTAGTAAAGTTGGGTTTTCACACCCAATTCCAAGTGGATCATAGTCCAACCCCAGTTATTTTTACACAATTTTCACACTGTATAGACAGCCCCTCGAAACAAAAACATCGCAGAATAAAAATTATATGAATTGTGATCGCGCTGCGTTGTGTCAGTTTGAAAATAATAATAAAAACCGAAGATTGTTATTATCATAGAACAGATTCAACAGAACGCTGTCTGGTAACTTTCCGCTACATAGACAGAATCATCATCCAACATCGCATTGGCCAGGCCGCCCTTCCCTCCCTCCCTTCGGGTCCCAGTTTCTGTACAAGATGTCATTTTTCTCTGTCATGTGGCTCTGACGGGGAAATCGGTGACGACCACCTCCCCTCGCCCCACCCTATCCACCCGGCGGGGTAATTACCAGATGAAAAGACTGCAGAATGGGGCGAGGGGGTTTAATACCCTCAAGACGAAAACAGCCCCCCCCTCTTCCGTGTGACCATCCCCTCTCGAAGCCATCCATAACCATTTCGGGGACAACATCACGACTGCGACGCTGACCAGAATCTGGCTTTTTTCCCGCCTTATGAACAACAGACGTCTTTGTCCAAGACAATAGATCTTTTGACAGCTGCAGTCGCGTGGTAAGCCCTCTTGAGTGTGTCGAAACCCGCCAGGGTAGAAGCCTGCTTCTTTCAGGTCTCTGGCTTCCCTCTCTCCACTCGTCCACCGCCCCACCCCCACCCCCACCCGTCTCATCTTTAATAATGAGCGCACTGACCAACGTGCGTGCGTGTGAAGATCGGATGGCACGGGAGCGGACTGGTCACCCGCCGGGGAGTGGCGGTGTGTGGGTGCGGAAGAGGGTGGGGCGAGGACGATGGGAGCGGTGAGCTGGGTGGGAGTGTGGGGTGGCGTGGAGGGGGAAGCGAAAACCCAAAATTTTCCGAGCAACGCCGGGTACCACAGCTAGTATATACATATAAATATGTGCCGAGTTTAAGAAAACGAAGTAGCTACCACTTCACACCGATGACGACTGCAGCTGCACGTCGCAGTTAGACTGTTCGACGTCACCTCGTCGCCAAAACTCATTACTTACTTACTTACTAGCTTACTTACAGGAAGAGATTTGTCTACTTTGGCATTGCTATTATTGTTATTGTTGTCCTGCTGGGCACGTTCGTTGTTTTTCATCTCTTTGAGTCGACGATGTTGGTCATATTGAGCAAAATGTCTGATTACGTATCGACCCAAGGACCCCCCACTGCTGCTGCTGCTGCTGCTGTTGCTGCTGCTGAACAGGTGGCGTCTAATACATCACCATCATCATCTTCATCATCATCATCTGTAGCATCAACAGCTTTAATACCAGACGACCTCTGTCTGTCTGTCTGTTCGTCTGTCTGCTTGTTGTTGGTGTGCCTGTGTCTGTCTACCGCTCTGTCTGTGTCCGTTGGTGTTAGTCCGACTGCCGGTTTGTTGGTCTGTTGTATGTCTGTGTCTCTGTCTCTCTCTCTTTGCCCATCACTCTGTCTAACTGTCTCTGCTTGCCTGTCAGTGTACCAGGGGCGGATCCGGGAGGGGGGCAATCCGGCCATGGCCCCATTTAGAAATGCCCATGTATCGTGGCCCCCCACCCATTCGGTCTGAACAAAAAAGGGCATCAGCCTTTTAGGGTGGAAAAATTGGTATCTTTTCCCGACTTTTCGATCGGATGACTAAAAACAGTCGTCAGATTTTTATGCCCGGGATCAGCAAAACTTTTCCGGACCCAACGTAATTTTTTTTGCCCCCCTTGGAAAATTTCTGTATCCGCTCCTGCAGTGTATACGACAATAAATTTTTTTCTGTCTTACTATATATCTTTGTGTCACACAGTCTACTCGCTCTCTATTTCTCTCTGTCTTTGTTTGTGTCTATGATTGTGTCTGTGTTTCTCTGTGTCTGTCTCTCAGCCACTGTGTATACGTCTCTGTCTCTATGTATATGTCTCTGTGTTTCTTTCTGTCTGTCTGAACTGCAAAAAACAGGAACATGCCTCCCCTGTCTATCTTTGTCTGTCTGTCTCTGTCTGGGTCTGTCTGTCTGTCTCTCAGCCTCGCTCCATGTCACTGTCTCTGTTTCTCTATGTATCTGTTTCTATTTATCTGTCTCTGCCTCTCTGTGTCTCTCTATCTCTGTGTCTGTCTCTGTCTGTCTCTCTGCCTGTCGCTCTCTCTCTCTCTCTCTCTCTCTCTCTCTCTCTCTCTCTCTCTCTCTCTCTTTCTGCCTGTCGCTTTGTTTTTCTTCCTCCTGCGGCCGCCGCTCCGGTCGGTCCTTGACGAGCAGAGAGATAGAAAGAGAGAGAGCGAGCATAGCTAAGGTCGCCGGTTGCGGATGCCAATGAAGTCAGTTGCTGAGGAAGTAGGTGTACATCAGCAGCCGCAGCAGCAGCCGCCGCCGCATCCCCATCATCATCCAATGGCACTGACAGCGCCGTCGTCGTCATCGTCGTCGTCGTTGCTTCCTCCTTGTCGGCGCTGAATCTGGCTGCAGCAGCAGCAGAAGAAGAAGCAGGAGCCAATTACTAAGGCAACCGTCGTTGAAGATGGAGAGGATGCTCCGAAAGAATGACGTCGTCGCTTCTCATATGAACAGCAGACGATCTGGTTGAGAGAAGAAGAAGTTACTCGCTTTTGTATATCTGTATGTCTGCCTCTGTCTATCTGTCTCTGTATCTCTTTGTCTCTGCCTCTCTCTCTCTCTGTGTTTCTGTCCGTCTGTTTGTCTCTGTTTGTCTCTATCTTTCTCTGTCTGATTGTCTCTGTCTGTCTGTCTTTCTTCATATCTTTAACTCTTTCTCTCTGTCTCTGTCTCTGCTTCTCTATTTCTGCTTGTCCATGTCTGTCTCTGTCTGTCTCTCTCTCTTTCTGTCATTTTCTCTCTGTCTGATTGTCCCTCTTTCTCACTGTCTCTGTCTGTCTGTCCATATCTCTGTGTATCTATCTAGCTGTCTCTCTCTCTGTCTATCTGTCTTTTTCTCTGTCTGTATATCTCTGTTTCTGTCTCTCTATCTCTCTCTCTATCTATTCTATCTCTATCTCTTGCAGAGATGACGGCGACAACGACAACGAAAAGCAGCGAAAGAAATAAAAAGAACTCGTCTTTGTTCGCCATCGCCATCATCGCCATCATCATCATCATTGTCATCATCGTCATCATCATCATCTGATAGAGAATCTCAAAGGCCGACCGCCCCACCAACCGACCGACCGACCGACCGACCTCAGGAGAGATTGAGCGGCTGATGAAGGATCAGTTTCAGCATCATTCCATCTCAGGTGAGTTCGTCCGGAAGAGATGCTGCTACTGCTGCTGCTGCTGCTGATGCGGAGACAGATGAATTGCCATAAAAGACGATGCCACGGCTCATGCTGCTGCTGGCATTCTGCAGGGGCATCTTCTTATTCTTATTCTTCGTCTTCTTCTTCAAATATGCCGTTTTCATTACAATCGGTTTAATGGCTTATATATAGCTGTAACTGTCATGTGCAGCTCTGCAACAGTTGCGTTTATATATATATATATATATATATATATATATATATATATATATATAATTATATTGGTATAGCGGATTGGTCTGCGGGGGTTGATTAAAAAGCGTTTTTTAGTTGCTTCCGGTGGATTGTGCAGGGACAAAACGCGTCCAAGGATTATAGGCTACGTGGAAAAGCCGAGAAATAATATAATTATGTTACTGAAAAACTGGTGCATCGATTATAATTGTTACGCTTGTTTGAAATAATGGGAGTGAAAGTTATGTGAAATAACAGAATTGGAGATTATAACATGAGAGAATATTATATGAGTGCAGGTTATTATGAGAGACTACATGCATATGAGAGAATAGGAGTGGCGATTTAAATAATGAAAGAATATAGTGGAGATTACATGTACATGTATATCAAGGAACAAGAGAGGAGATTATATGACAGAATAGCAATAGAGATTAAATTAGACAATAGGAGTGGATATTATATGAGAGAATATACAAGTGGAGATTACAAGCATAACAAAGAACAACAGAGGAGTTAATATTATGAACAGGAGCAGATATTATAGAGAAACAAGAGCGGAGATTATATGAACAGGAGCACCGACTATAAGAAAGACAAGAGCGGAGGATATATAATGGAGGAAGAGGAGAGAGAGATTTTTAATGAAAGACTAGAATGTGGCTGATACAAAAAAAAGAAATGATTCCATGTCGACTTCGTTTCGCACATTTTTTTTCATTATCCGAACTTAATTATCTTCGACTATTCATAATAATAATAATTAGATATTTGAGACACACGAGTTTTTCTGCACTCTCTCGTCATCATGGTATGCTTTATGACGGCTTTAACCCTTTAATACCGGAGGGTATATGACTTCCTATACATTTTACTACACTCTCAGCATTAAAGGGTTAACGATGGATACATATCCGACCTGTTGTTCTAAAGAAATAATTCAACTTTGATTAGATTCCAGTAATAATTATTAAAACCATGTTTGAACTTCTGTAGCCTACAATAATCTGGAGCAGCCAAGGACAAGTACAGCGTATCCCGAATCAAAGATGGCGGTCGTGACGGAAGGTCAGATGAGGTCAGCGGCGATAACCTTCACCCCAGATGACCTTTTGACCTCCGACTTCAACTTGACCTGCGATGATTTTCTGTCGTGCATCGACAACGCTTCCGTTGTCCGCAACGCGACAACGTCGGTTGCAGCAGAGACAACGACCAACGACAACAACAACGACAACAACAACTACTACAAGTACATCATCAACACCGTCGTTGTTCCTGTACTCTTCGGTCTCATCTCCTTCATCGGAGTCGTTGGCAACAGTCTAGTCATCTACGTCATCCTTTCAAACCAAAGGATGCGGACCGTCACCAACTTCCTGCTGCTGAATCTCGCTCTCGCCGATCTCTCCTTCGTCATTGTAATTCCCCCGTTCACCGCCTACGAGTACGTCGAAAGCGGGCACCCCCACCTCAGCTGGCCGTTCGGGGCTGGCATCTGCAAGCTCTTACATTACCTTGTGAACGTAACCGCGTACGTTACCGTGTACACTCTTGTAGTCATATCCATCGTTCGCTACATGACCGTGGTGCACAACACTCGTACGGTGCACCTCCGAACGAAGCGTAACATCACCGTCATCATCGTTGCCATCTGGGTACTGATGCTGGCACTAAACGTCCCCATCCTCCTCAGCTATGGCGTCACGGAGAATGGGTGCGACCTGTACGAACCGGAACTTGGACGTCGCATATTCGCGACCTTCTTCGCGTTCGCATACGTCATCCCTCTGGTCGTCATCTGCCTCTTCTATCTTTGCATTCTGGCGCACATCACCCGCCAGCGCAAGCACAGCATGATCAGACGGGACACGAACACCAAATCCTTCGGCAAGAAGCAGCAGGCCGGTCGTCTGCTCATCCTGGTCGTGCTCCTCTTCGCCATCCTCTGGCTCCCCATCCACACGGTTCTTCTGATCGGATACTTCGGATCTCCACCGGACAGCAACTACTTTCTCACGTACAGCATCCTTTCGAGCTGCTTCGCTTACTTCAACTCTTGCGTCAATCCCATCATCTATAACAGAACTTCGAAGGCGTTTCGTGATGCCTTCCAGCAGGCGGTGGGATGTGGACGTAGAGGCGACCGTAACATCATGATCCTCGCCAGGCTGACACCTATCGACCCGTCGCCAGGGAACTGCGCTCCCATCGTCGGGCTCCATCTCCGCTGAGCCTCCCTTCTCATCCTCCGTCTTTTGTCCCCATCTTTGTGGTCCTTCTCTGAAGAGAACGATCGGTTCAATGACGAACGGATGCTTTGGACAACAAACTGCAGAGGGTGTTATTAATGACGGTTTTAATCAAAATGGCAACAAAATGACGATGACAAAGACTTTTAAATAGAGAAAGGCAGAGTTGTGATGAAAAGAAGCACAGGTAAAAATGCTACATGATTGTTTTTTTTATATCTCTCTATATATCCTTCCCTCCGTCACTGTCCTACCGGCCTCATATACTCTCCCTTCCTGCCATTCTCTCACTCTCACTCTCACTTCTCCCTGCATGCTCCTCAGCATTCTCCCTCTTTCACTTTCTTCCTCTCCCACTCTCTCCCTCCCACTTTCTCGTTCTCTCTTTCACTGTCACTTTATGCCACTTTAAATTAAATCGTTCGGTATAATACATTAGGGCGGTCGGAGAAGTTAATTGATTTCGAAAATTTATGTAGCGCTTTTTCAAGGAACCTACTCAGAAGCGCTCTCTGCGCTGGCTTACTTGATGTTAAGTGTAATTAAGAACAAATATTTTGCACCAGTTAGTAAACAACGCACTGAAAGAGT
>OX243817.1:5045247-5310247 GCA_945859605.1 Lumbricus rubellus | reverse complement strand
TATCATTATCCTTATCCTTATCCTTATCATTATCATTATCATTATCATTATCATTATCCTTATCATTATCATTATCATCATCATTATCATTATCATTATCATTATCATTATCATTATCATTATCATTATCATTATCATTATCATTATCATTATCATTATCATTATTATTATTATTATTATTATTATTATTATGATGATAAAAAATAATCGTGCAATCTTTATCGGCCGACATGGTCTCTTCTGCTGCAAGTCGCTTCCTTCTGTCGTTCCACGGCTCCTTATTATTATTATTATTTTTACTTTTTATTTTTAAAAAAAAATTTCTTTCTATTAAGTCTAATAATATGTTCTAATCCAGTCCAATATTCTACTCAACTCAAACTGCTCTAAAAGAAGGAAGTCAAGAAACGATCGAACAGCTTATCCGAAATGCCTCCATCTTTAAGCTTAGACCAGCCGATCATTCGGCACATTTCGGAAATCATAATATTATAAAGGCGCAACACAAATGTTCAAACACACACACACTTACAGAGTCAGTCACCTCAAACTATTTCCGGTGTATCGTCAGTCTTCACGGTATCGTGCACTTGTCCCGCTTCACTGACTCCGACCCAGTGTCAGACACAGTCGACCTCACCCTGCAGACTGGATTCCAAGCGTGACGAATGCACACAAAACATGACCTGAACACATTGTCTCTCCTTCTACTTCTGTCCATCTGTCTGTCTGTCCGTGTCTGTCTGTCTGTCTGTCTTCGGCTTGTTATTTGAGCTCGACGATTGTACAATCCAATGTCTTGAAGACAGAAGAGAAATCGAATTGAAAAGAGAATCGATGTTGGATTTTAATCGGAATCTTTCTATTGATCGTATTTGACCAGATAAACTTGTAAGTATAGACCGCGTGTAAGAATTAATCAGACATGCAGATTCATTTATATATGCGACGCATGATACGTATATACAGCTTTTGTTGCGCCTTTTATTTATCTTTAAAAACAACGAATTTACGTGGGTATCGTGCTCTCTTCCGTCAGCCATCCGACTCTTACTCCACACTTTGTGCGCTCATCCTTCCTTCTATCCTAATCCATCTATCCTCATCCATCCATCATCCATCTATCCTCATCTTTGTATCTACATCCATCTATCCTCATCCTTCTATCCTCATCCATTTATCTATCGACATCCATATATCCTCATCCTTCTGTCCATTTATTCATCTATCCGCATCCATCTATCCATCCATCTATCCACATTCATCTATTCGTCCATCTATCCATCTATCCTCATCCTCCATTCAACCTTGCGTGTTACCTCGAGCCATGATTAACCCTTTAAAGACTTTCTCATTTTCTCTGCCTGATCATAATATTATTTCTGTCTCTTTCGTTTCTCTGTTTCTACCTCTTTCACTTTATCTTTCTCTTTGTCTCTCTCTCTCTGTCTCTCTATCTCTCTGTGTCTCACTGTCTGTATCTGTCTCTCTAACTGTTCCTTTTCAGGCAGAGAATCTCTCACAATTCTACTCATCAGCCTCTGGAATGTAATCTGTTTCTTCCTCCTATTCGTCCTCGTCCTCGTCCTCGTCTTCTTCCACTTCGGCACTTTCTGCTCTTATTAGCTTTTCCATCGTTCGCACGATTCCAAAATCCAAATCACTCGCCCACCACCCTTACATATTATGTATACTTACACATCTGCACATACACTATATAAAGATATATACAAATGCATATATAAATTATATATATGTGTGATATGAATATATAAAAAATATATACATATTAAATATATTATATAGTGCATATACAAAGAAATGTACATATATTATGTGTGTGTGTGTGTGTGTGCGTGTGTGTGTGTGTGTGCGTGTGTGTGTGAACACTGAACAGTATAATAATTATATAAAATATATTAGTGCATAATTATACAAAGAAATGTGTGTATATACAATGTCATGTAAAAATGTGTCGGGTGGCGTGTGAATGAACAGAATGTCCTGAGGAAAAGATCGTCGGCGGTGAGATCCGTGTGAGACAATGAGACAATAATATATAAGACAATGAGACAGTGAGACATGGAATCATTTATGGAAGAAGACTTAGTCGTCGTCATCTTCTCTTTCTCCATCTCAGTCGATTTCACCGCAGTCCAATTCATCCACTTATCAAAGCAGATCGCCTAACTGCCTCAGCCTCCTCCTCCTCCTCTCCCACCCACCCATCCTCTTCTTTCTACTCCTTTCATCCTCTCCTCCTGGTCCTCCTCCTCCTCTCCCACCCACCCATCCTCTTCTTTCTACTCCTTTCATCCTCTCCTCCTGGTCCTCCACCTTCTCTCTTACTCCCCCAATCTTCGTCCCTCCTCGATCTCTTCTTCTCCACACCTTGTTATCCTCGTCTTCAACATCTGCTGCCTCTTCCTCATTCTCTCATCCTATCTTCTCATCTTCTCCTCTTCTCCTTACCAATCTCCTCTCCATCCTCATCATCAACATCCGCTTCCTCCTCCTCTTCCTCCTCCTCTTCTTCCTCCTCTTTCTTCATATCCTCATCTTACTCGTCCTCCTCCTCCTCCTCAAGCTTCTCCTCCTCATCCTTCTCTTCCTCTTCCGCGTCCTCGTCCTCCTCCAGCTCCTACCCTCGTCCTCTTCCTCCTCCTCTACCTCGTCATCCTCCTCTTCCTCCTCGTCCTCTTCCTCTTCCTTCCTCCTCGTTTTCTTTTTCTCATCATCTGTTCCTCAATCCTCAACCTCATTCACCTGTGGGAAATCAGTCACGACTAGAAATTCGTTCCAAATAATTGACTCTTCCATGAATCCGTCCACCCGTCCATCCACCCATCCACCCATCCATCCATCCATCCACCCATCCACCCCTCCATCCACCCGTCCATCCACCCATCCACCCATCCATCCATCCATCCAACCATCCAACCGGTCCACCCATAACACACCAATTCATCATCCATCTCCGACTCCATCCGTATGCACCCGTCCCTCAATTCCTCCATTCCTCCCTTCTTCCAGTTTCCCTGCTTCCTTGCTTCCTCCTACTCCTCCTCCTCCTCCTCCTCCTCTTCCTCCTCCTCCTCTTTCTCCTTCTCCTTCTCCTCCTCCTCTTCCTCCTCCTCATTCTCCTCCTCCTTCTCTTCCTCATCTTTCTCCTCCTCCTCCTTCTCCTCCTCCTCCTCCTTCTCCTCCTCCATTTCCTCCTCCTCCTTCTCGTCCTCTTCATCTTCCATCCCTGCGTCCGCATCTGTCATCTGCCAAAGACTTCTTCTTCTCTGCTGTCGTTGATGCCAGTCAACTGCAGCATCAGCAGCAGTAGACAACTAGACATTCCTCAGCGAAGCCAACTACAGTCGTCGAAGAAAGGCAAGAGGAAGGCAGGTCGAGAGGGAGAGAAAGAGGGAGAGAGGGAGAGAAGGGCAGTACAAAATAGAGAGAGAGCACAAGAGATATGCAGAGAGAGACACACAGAGACAAAGAGGGGGAGAGCATAATGAGGGAGGGAGAGAGGGAGGGGTGGAGGGATAGAGGGCGAGAGGGAGAGAGGGAGAGAAAGAGCTCAAGGAAAAGAGCGATACAGAGATAGAGAGAGAGATACAGAGAGAGATATACAGAGACAGAGAAATACAAAGACAGAGAAATACAGAGATATGCAGAGAGAATAACGAGAGATAGAGAGGGAAAGAGACAGAGAACAGCACACGTGTGAGAATTAGGAAAGAGACAGACTCACGCGCAGATGTATATAGGAGGCAGAAAACAATCACGGTTGATTTTGTTAGCAAGAACTTGCAAGCCTTGAATAACAATGATCAAAATGCAATATGCATAACATCAAGTACATCGGCATTTTTCATAATAAAGGTGTCTAAATGTAAATTATCAGCTTTACTGTGTATTATAATTGGTATCAATAGTAATGTAGTGCTAAGATTGTTTGTTTGCGCACTTGTTATATATCGCACCTTCAAGCTCTCTATACTCAGAGTCGCTCCCGAATGCAGAGCGGACACTGCATCGGAGTTTCACGCCGAAGCGCTGAGCAATTGTGAGTGAAGGACTTGCCCAAGGTCCTTACGCGGCGAGGTGGATTCGAACCTCGAACCTTCCGGCTCCAAGGCAACGACGCCACCACTACACCACCGCGCCCCACAAAAATATTTATAAAACACTAGAAAGTTGCACTTAAAAAGTAGGTGGTAATTTTTCAGGGAAGGGGGGGGGGGGCAAGTGACCCATCTAGCCCTATCATAATGCACGGGCGTACAAGAAAAAAACCTGAAATTTCTGGCTATATACACACGCTTCTCTGCAGTTTCCTATAGCAGAAATCCATCACCTCGTAGAACTCCCACGTTTAATTAATTTAAAAATAGCCACTATGACCTTTCAACCCTTCAATCATAGACCGGCTAGCATCTGCCACGCCCTCCAACGTGTTTTTGCTTTTCCTGCTGGTGGTCATGGTTTGTTTCGAGCGATGGCGCTTAACATGAAAAGAACAGAATTGGTCGCTGCCATAACACCATCATGCACAGCAGGAGCAGGCCTATACGATAACGACCCGACGGGAGAGAAAGCAATCTGGACTATGATGAATAAGGGTTGGTCGCAAGTCGCTATTTGTTCAGCAAACGACTCTGCTAGTGCCTGCCCGTCTGCATGTCTGTCTGTATGTATGCTTATGTGTCTGCCTGCCTGCTTGTATATCTGCCTGACTGTCTGTATATATGTATGTCTGTCTGTCTGAATGCCTGTATGCCTGACGATCTGTATGTATGTCTGTCTGTCTGAATGCCTGTCTGCCTGACTGTCTGTCTGTAAGTCTGTATGTCTGTCTGTCTACCTGCTTGTCAATCTTATGTATGAAACATATATATATATACGTTTGTATATATATACACACATACATATGAAGTGCATATATTGGTACAGGCTTACAGCTAGTATTATATATAATTGTATATATAATATATATATTATACATAGGAGTGTGTGTGTGGGGTGGAATGGGTTGTATAATACTGGAACATGTAGAGCATAATAATTGATTTCATGATATAATTTGATATTGTCCAGTACAGCAGTGGCGCCATAGACTTTGACTGACGTTCCTATAAAGACGACGTCGGTCGTTCGGTTTCGTTATGTTTCTGCTCTGTCTTATGCATACAAACGTCACGCAGATTAGACCATTATATATCGTATATATAATTATATATATATGTGTGTGTGTGTGTGTGCGTGTTTGTGCGTGCGCGTGGGAGTGCGTGTGTGTGAGAGATAAGACAGACAGAGACAAGAATCACAGGATGAGGAGAGAGATGTTATTTATTGTTAGAACTAGTGATTGTTTAGAATTGAGTCATTGACATAATTATTCAGTTTAAGACTTTTGGTTTTTTCTTGCAGTTTCATGGCAAAAAAGGGACATCAAACATTACTAGCATTATCTCAAAAAGTCGCAATAGTATCTCTTAGATATTTTGCAGAATGATACAATGGATAATTACGTTCAATCTGATATATAGGTCAAGACGTTCGGATAAAAATTGTTCAAGTTATAAGGCGCCAAAGTTGTTGCATTTCTAATGGCCCACCCTGTATATATAATATATATCTATAGAGAGAGAGAGACAGACAGACAGACAGACAGACAGACAGACAGACAGACAGACAGACAGACAGACAGACAGACAGACAGACAGACAGACAGACAGACAGACAGACAGACAGACAGACAGACAGACAGACAGACAGACAGACAGACAGACAGACAGACAGACAGACAGACAGACAGACAGACAGACAGACAGACAGACAGACAGACAGACAGACAGACAGACAGACAGACAGACAGACAGACAGACAGACAGATAGAAGTAGACAGAGAGACACTCAGATATACATATATATATATATATATATATACATAATTACATATATATATCAATAGAAAGAGAAGGAGAGACAGATACAAAGACAGACAGACAGACAGACAGACAGACAGATACAGACAGACAGACAGACAGACAGACAGAGAGTCGTCTGATGCTGTTAATGTGAACCGATGTGTCTGTTTTCGTGTTTCTGATGTCCATAATCGAATTATCTCCGACCAAAGGAAGATAAATATAAATTCATCCGCTCAAAACGCCTTCTCTGCTGCTGCTGCTGCTGCTGCTGCTGCTGCTGCTGCTGCTGACTCTGGTTCTGGATGGGGAGGGGGTTGGTTTGGGGTGACAGGGAGGGGTGGAGCTGCGACACGACAGTCTCATAAATGACCCATGAAAATCCGGCGTCTCGTGGGTTCCGCTCGAAACGCCTTTATATACCGGAAACGGTGCGACACCTATAGCACCTAGCGTATGTTGCATGCGTAAGAAGCGATGGATGACGTAGGTGCGCATGGTGTGAACGGATGACGCACTGCATGATGGAAACTTTTGGGCGCGGTGGTGTAGTGGGTATGTTCGTTGCCTTGCAACCGGAGGGTTGCAGGTTCGAATCCACCTCAAGTCACCTCGTAGAAAGACCTTGGGCAAGTCCTTCACTCGCAATTGCTCAGCGGTTCGGCGTGAAACTGCGATGCAGTGTCCGCGCTATAGTTGGAAGCGCTTCAAAGTAGAAATCCTGAAAAAGTGTTAAAACAAGTGCACATAGAAACAAACGTACAAGTAAATACAAAATATGTGGGTCCTGGATACAGATTATATGGATCGTAGATACAGAGGATTGGTCTTGGATACAGAGTGCATGGGTCTTGGATACAGAGGATTGGCCTTGGATACAGATTACATGGGTCTTGGAATAATACAGAGGATGGGTCCTGAGATGAAGAAATGAGCCACGGTGTAAAAGCAAAACACTGATACCATCTTCTTCTGCTCGGATTGGTCTTATAGATGATTGTCAATAGTTGTGAGGAAGAGAGGAAGGCTGTCTCCGTGCCAAAGGAGGGCCCTTCTTTGTATCAGCAGATTAATAGTTAAACCCCTTTCCATTGTCCTCTCCCAAGTTTAGACTGGAATGTATCTCATCATTCCACCACCACCACCACGACCAGTCGACCACCACGACCACCACCTATTTCTCCAATTTCTCTTTCCTCTCTTTATATTTTTTCTACTCTTTTCCTCCACTACTCTTACTCCTGCTATTCCTACTCGTCATAGTCGTCGTCCTCCTCTTTTTTCTCCTCTTCCTCTTCCTCCTCTTTCTTCTCCTCCTCCTCGTCCTCCTCCTCCATTTCCTCCTCCTTCTTCTCCTTCTCCTTCTCCTCCTCCTCGTCCCCCTTCTCCTCCTCCTCGTCCTCCTCGTCCTCCTCCTCCTCATCCTAAATGCATCGAAGGCAATTATTGCATCCGACGACTATTATTATTATTATACCGACGTCAAGAAAGAAAGACCAAATCGCTCTCATCTTTTTTTCTAAACCGAATGAACGGCATTCAGAATTTAATTAATTATTATCATCAGATTTAATTAATCATTATCATCACCATAATTTTCTTTGTGTTCCCATGTGCGGTGCGTCTGTCACCTGTGTTTTTTTCATCGATTCTCTTTTTTAATCGCCAGCTCATCATCATCATCGTCGTCGTCGTCGTAGTCATCATCATCATCATCATCGTCGTCGTCGTCTTCCTCCTTCTCCTCCTGCTCCTCCGCTTGTTCGTCTGCTCCCCCTTCTGCCCCTCATTCTGCTCTCTTTCCTTCTCCCCTTCCTCTTCTTGCTCCTCCTGCTGCTCCTGCTCCTGCTCCTCTTCCTCCTGCTGCTCCTGCTCCTGCTCCTCTTCCTCTTCTTGCTCCTCCTGCTCCTGCTCCTCTTCCTCTTCTTGCTCCTCCTGCTGCTCCTGCTCCTGCTCCTCTTCCTCTTCTTGCTCCTCCTCCTGCTCCTGCTCCTCTTCCTCTTCTTGCTCCTCCTGCTCCTGCTCCTGCTCCTCTTCCTCTTCTTGCTCCTCCTCCTGCTCCTGCTCCTCTTCCTCTTCTTGCTCCTCCTCCTGCTCCTGCTCCTGCTCCTGCTCCTCTTCCTCTTCTTGCTCCTGCTCCTTTTCCTCTACCTGCTCCTGTCCCTGCTCCGTGTTCTTTATCCTCTTTCCTCTTTTAACCTGCCAATATAATATTATTTTAATCTGATCACGGATATGAACAGTCACGAACCGAACCAAGTGACTGAATAAATTCAGATAGAGACAGACTGAAGACAGACAGACAGACACAGACAGTCAGAAGAATCATCAACTTCTTAAACAGACAGTCAGACAGACAGTCAGACAGACAGTCAGACACAGACAGTCAGAAGAATCATCAACTTCTTAAACAGACAGTCAGACAGACAGTCAGACAGACAGTCAGACACAGACAGTCAGAAGAATCATCAACTTCTTAAACAGACAGTCAGACAGACAGTCAGACAGACAGTCAGACAGACAGTCAGACAGACAGACAGACAGAGGGAGATTGCCATAAAATCACCATGAGAGGAGGAACCTGAGAGCGAGAAATCTGTGCAGATATAATAAGAGCGAAATAATTATTTCTATACGGAATGAAATCGTTTGCAACAGAAGAATCATCAACTTCTTAAACATCAGATTTCTTCTTCTTCTTTGAAAAGGTGTCGGTTGGTTGGTTGGTCAAGAAACTTCAGATTGATGACATTTTGGGGAAGTCGTATAGAGGGAGTGGGGGGAGGGGGGTAGAGAGGGGAGTGAATTCATTCGCAACAATCCATGTCTACCTTTGTTCTTTCATTCTCTCCGTCCATCTGACCATCTCATCTTACGTCCATCCGCCATCTTTAGTTTCGTCATTATGTTCACTCCGGCTTTCGCTGTGATTATGCACAGCGGTATTGCATTGCATCACATTGCATTGCATTGTATAGTATGTGTACTGGATTTCTTTACATTGCAACGCACTGAATTGCATCGCAGGGTTTTGTATTGCACTCCATCGCATTGCTTTGCATTGCATTGTATTGCATTGTATTTCTTTGCATTGCATTGTATTGCATTGTATTTCTTTGCATTGCGCTGTATTTGGTTACATAAGATTGCATCGTATTACATTGCGTTACATTGCATTACTTCGCACTGCTTTCTCTGTAATTAGCCTATGCGCAGCGATATAAGCATCGCCTTGTATTGCATCATATTGCATTGAGTTGTATCACATTGCATCACATTGCATTGCATGACATTGCATTGTATACTGTATTTCCTTACATTGCAATGCACTGAATTGCAATGCAGGTTTTTTTTACTGCACTCCATCGCAATGCATTGTTTTGTATTGCATTGTATTTCTTTGCATTGTATTGTATTTCGTTGTATTGCATTGTATTGCATTATATAGGGGATTAATCGACCGATCGATCGTCAGCTGAGATGGGTCGGAAGTCGAAGGGTCGCAGCAACAGCCTCAGTACCAACAACAACAACAGCAGCAGCAGCATCAGCGTTCGAGAGATGATGCGTGGCTTGAAGAACCGCTGGGGTCGGTTCCAATGCCCTCGCGACGGTTCCATCTGCAAGAGCCTCGAGGCGTGGCACTGGCATCGTCACAAGCACCACCAGACTGAACACATCAACTACGTCGAACTCGATCCAGACGTGGCCGACGACGGCCCTGGGGCCACTCCCCAATCCACCACCGCCCCTCCTCCCTCCTCCTTCTCGTCCTCCCACCCGCCGCTCTTCTCCCCGTCGTCCCCTCGACTACTTCCGCCCGAAGCGTTCGCGCCGCGCAGGCAACCGGAAGTGCACTTTCCGGACGATGCGAGCGACCTGACGGAACCGGATGCGCCGGTCCTGCTGCTGCTGTCGGAACAGGAAGTGACGTCACGCGAGGAGGAAGCGCCGACCGGAAGCGGTGAACCGGAAGTGGCTGTGGTGCAGTGGGAGGTGATGGACGAATCGACCTCTGTCGCCGACGAAGAAGAAGAAGAAGAGGAACAAATTGGCGGCAGTCGCCAACAGCAACGACAGGTTACCATGGCAACGACGACGGATGCTCGTTCGCTTGTACCGGAAGCTGCAGCAGCAGCAGCATCGCGTCTCCATGGTAACGATGGTAACCATGGTAACCAGGAATCGAAGATGGTGACGGTGGTGCGAGAGTTGCGTGCAACGCAGTCGCCAGGGCGAGAGACGAACGTACATCGCCATGGCAATGGTGCCCATAGCAACCTGCAGCGCGAACGATACTACCGCCCTCGCTCCCACGAACGCAGCTTGAAGCATGCAGTACCACCGCCCCACTGCCCAGCCTCATCTTGCCCCGCCTCCTCTGGCCCCGCCTCCTCTGGTCACGCCTCCTCTGGTCACGCCTCCACTGGCCCCGCCTCCTCTGGCCCCGCATCCACTGGCCCCTCATTCTCTGGCCCCGCCTCCTCTGGCCCCGCATCCACTGGCCCCACCACCTATGGCCCCACCACCGCCGCCTCATTGTCCTCCGCAATGGATCTGGTGGCGGTCTATGTGCTGCGTCTGCTGGAGAAGGACAGAAGTCCAAGGCCGACGGCGCAGGACATTCTCCGCGAGGTGGAGTCTCACTTCCAACCTGCACTTGGCCTGAGCCGCGATGGGCTCGAGGGCGTCGTGGCCGGGGCCCTGATGGGCGCCAGGGACCAGTGGACGAACGGATACAACGCCGGGTGGAAGGACGGGGCCAAGGAAGTCCTCAACGCGCCTCTCCTCCTTCGATCGATTACACCGTCGCCGCTTCATTCGCCAGATGGCGTGGCGACGTGGAGCAGCAATGTGGGTCAGGTCACGTTGCTGACCCCAGGTCGAAGTAGGTCAAAGGGCGAGAAGGAAGATTATGCTGAAAAAATCGTCCAAATGAGTGGAAATTCGATTGAAAACGTAGAGACATCTGCCGACCAATCGAGTGACGTTTCGACGCATCACCATAGCAACGACCCGAATAACAATGACGCGTCGTCATAACGATCGAAAACTGACCTAATTAACTCGACGCTGATTGGACATACGATTTGTTTTGACTTTTGAGGCGCTTTATTTGAGGCGGTTCATAACTGGGTCAAATTTTAACGACCCACTGGCTGTTCTGCTGGAAACTACCCAACCCTCTGCTGAGGTGAACTTGTGACCTAGACACACGTGACCGTTTCCCGCCGTTTGTCGAATTGTCGTCTGCAAATTCAGCAGAAAAATTAACGAAACTAAAATAATATAGGCCTAAGTAATGTTCTGATGCGCTATGTTTTAATCATCTAATGCGTAGGCAAAAATGCTTTGTTGGTGAATGCTGTCGTGCGAAACGTTGCTGTAAAAATCTGTAATTAATGCACAATGTTGTGATTCGTGAATCGTGATGCTGTAGTTCGCTATGCTGTAATACGATAGTGCCGCCAGACGTCTGTTTTGTTTACTGTTTACTGTTTACTGTTACAGCTGTAATGTAGCCTAACGAAAATGTTACATTCGTATTGCGCCAGAGCGGCCAGACATAAGACTGAGATTGTAAAGTAAAAGCAGGATTGTAAAGTAAAAGCAGGTCTTCATTCTTCAGCATAGTAAGTATCATTCTCTCACTTGATCGGTCATTGACCATTAAGATAATGGCTCTATAGAAATTTGTGATAATTAGGCTAATAGCGGTATAGAAAGTGTATTGGTCGAAAAGTTCACCAGCTTGAAAACTAGGCCTATCAAAATTTCCCAAATCACTCCCAAGTTTTCCGTATTGACCAGGCCCACTGAGAGGTGAGGGCAGAGGGGGAAATTCCCAGGGACATGGCGACTTTTACGGTCCGGACTGGTAGTTTTAGCCTACATAGGAAGCTAGTGATTTGAGCCCTGACGATGATGTCTCTCAGAACAATATACTAGTTTGTGGGCCCGTACGTGATTATTCGTAGCACTCCATGCCCTCGAATTATCGATTTTCGTCTCCCGCGACCTTCCATCCATCAATTCATTGCATAAACCTTTTCTCCATTCTGCTCTCCAGCTGGGGCGACAGTCATGGGCTATAGGTGTATCTTTTACTCCAAGCTGTTCATTGCTGTTCAAAACTTGGCGTCTTAATTCTGCAGTGTTACTTTAACTATAGGAACGGAGTGGGGACATTTCCTAATTCAATAGTCTGGCTTTACTTGGATGTCGACGAGAAGCTCTCTACCCCCAATGACCCCATTTGGATTTCTTGGTATACGAGTGACCGTACAGTCATATGTATGTATGTATGTATGTATGTATGTATGTATGTATGTATGTATGTATGTATGTATGTGCACTTGTTATAGCGCCCCTTCAAGCTCTCTCTACTCAGAGGCGTTGCCGATGCAGAGCGGACACTGCATCGGAGTTTCACGCCGAAGCGCTGAGCAATTGTGAGTGAAGGACTTGCCCAAGGTCCTTACGCGGGGAGGTGGATTCGAACCTCGGACCTTCCGGCTCCAAGGCAACGACGCCACCACTAGACCACCGCACACTACACACTTTGTACACAGCCACCGGTCAAGGTTGCTAAACATGAACACATTACATTTTCTAGCCTGACTCTCCCGACCCTGATCGTCTGCATATCGACCTTGTTTTGATTGAACGTCTGTGAATAAGCTGGTTCCGCAACTTCGCTTTTTTGGGCGCTGTAGAAATTCCAAGTTTACAATTGCGATTACTGTGGTTACATACATTTCATAAGTCTTTATATAGGCCTACAATATAATACAATACAATACAATACACTACAATAAACCCATATTTGAAAATTATTAGAGGCTAAAGCAAAAGGTCGCGCGGGGCACCATCCATCCTATATTCACGAGCGCTGTGTTCGTTAGAGTTGTCCTGAAGGGGCGCTACAACAAGCGCTCATACATGCAATACAATACAATACAATACTCCCTACATATGTGTGGGCGTTCCTGTAATTAATGAAGAAAATTATTAATTAAAAATGAGACAAAGAAAAAACTGTTGAGACAGCATTCGATTTAATAATAATAATTATTGTTGTCGAGGCACTTCATCGTTCATTGTACAATGGACAAACATAACAATTGTTAGACAACAACAACAATAGACCTCGTAACAAAAGAGAACGAACAATGCTTCTATAGGCTGACGTTTGTATTCTTCATTGGTTCTGGGTGTTACTGACGAGTTCATTGTTCATTCCTGAAGAATGGGTGTTACATAGATAATTAGATACAGGATGACAATGTTACATATATTACATATATTACATTACTATCAGGTTAAAGACGGAAGCACCACAGAAAAGAGAACTGACATACAGTAAATAATTGTTATTACATCTCTCATGCAGCAGAAACATGGTCTATATAACGTACGTGTAGTCTTTGCAATGTATGCACGTATGTATTTATGTATGTGTGTGTATGCACATGTCAAAATATGTGTATGTATGTGTGACATTGTATGTACATGTAATGTATACTATGCTGTGTGTACAATTATAAATATGTATGTGTATCTGCGTGTGCTTATGCGTGCTTGTATCTATTTATAAATCTATGTATGTATATGTATTAATATAAGTATACACATGAGCTTATGTAGTCATATATGTATGTGTACATGTATGTATGAAATATGTATGCACATATTCATTTGGAAATTTATACATATTATGTATGCAGGCATGCATGTAAACGTATGTATATATGTATGTATGTATATATACAATGTATGTATATATGTATGTATGACATTGTATGCATATATGTGTATGTATGTAACTATGTAGGTCTTGTCTTTAACCTTCCTCGATTCGAGGGTTGGTCGCTTCATGGACATGCCTTCGCCACTATGTAGGTATGTTTGTATATATGTATGCATGCATGTGTATAAATATGTATGTATGTATAATTGTATATAATATATGTATGTATGTATGTATGTATGTATGTATGTATGTACGTACGTATGTATGTATATGTAATATTATTAGGTATGTATATGCATGCATGCACGTACGTATGTATAAAAAAACACATAAATGCATATATAATGAGTATGTATGTATGTAACTATGCAAGTTTGCATGTATGTGTGTTTGCATGTGTATGTAACTATGTATCTATGTGTGCGTTATGTTCTGTGTACTCAACCACTGTACAATGTACATAGTAAATTGCATTACGTAAAATTATGCCCAGCAGCCATAGGCGTACGAGGCGGGGGTGCAGGGGGGCAAATGCCCCCCCAAATTCGGGCAAGTTTGGTGGTTTTTGGGGCAAAAAACCCCCGATCGTCAACTTTCGGGCAAGTCAACTTTTTCGGGCAAACACAGACCCGAACGACTAAAAAAAAGAAAAAGAAAAAAAAGGTCGTCAACTTTTCACGGATGTATTTTTCGGGCAAAAGTTCAATCTTTGCCCCCCCCCCCCCCCCACTGCTGAAATCTCCCGTACGCCTATGCCAGCAGCCAAAATGACAGCAGCCTAACTTACCTAGACAGTGCAATAGCAGAAAAGCATTAATAGAGATTATTATGTCACGTGTTTCGTAACCGAATTTTCGCACTGCCAACGTGTCATCATTGATGACGAAAGCAGCCGACACCTGTCAGGGACCGACGTGTCAGGGACCGACGTGTCAGGGACCGACGTGTCAGAGCCACCGACACCTCGTAACTGACATCACTGTCACCTGTCTTTCTGACACCACAGACTTCTAGTTTTTCCAGTTGTCTTCATAATAAAGATGACAAATTTCCTAATCAGACCTTTCTCTATTTATCCTAACTGCTCTAAATGCATCTCAAACGCCAACCAGCCACTGAAATTCTCAAGTCAAAGGAGCAAATAATTCTTGCCATATATAAAACCTAGTGACGTAGTGCAACATATTACGCAGGTCATGGTTTGCAGATGATAAAGCGTAAACTTCCCAGAGAAGACTTTTAGAGCCAAGCAAGCACAGAACATTTGAATTAACTACAACCAAAACCCAAAAAATTAATAGACAAACAACCAACTCACCCCACCTCAACCTACCACAACCCCCCGCCCCCCATTACCATCCCCCATTACCCTAAAGGATCATTTCTCTGTGCCGTTAGCTCTACCCGCAAAAACGAGAAATCAAACAGCAAATAAGAACCACAGTTTTGACTCAAGCTAAAGATGTTTAACAGACTTTTCTCAGCAGGATGAACAGCAAAGCAACCGCCACCTAGTGACTGCCGCACGCAAAATAAATGCTTTTTACAAGTTTAGTAATGTGCAGTTTGAGAAAGTGGTTATCAGAGCTCCCTAGTTCTGAAGAACAATTCACGGTCTCACCAGTAACAATCCTATCTGTTTAAGGCCAGTGTCCTCTCTTAATATGGTTGTTATGTCCTCATCGCATGGCCTTGTTGTACTTCCTGTCCCCGGCCTTGTCTTTCAATTCTCTTGTCGTTCTTGCTTTTGCCCTGCACGGCTTTTCACTTCCCAAACTCTCCTCCAAATTCCTTATCCCTTGATTTAAAACCGTCATCATCATTGTCGTCGTCGCCAACGCCACCACCACCAACACTATCATCATCATCATCGTCGTCATTATCATCACCAACACCACTGTCACACCACCACCACCACCACCATCATCCTCCCTTCCTTCCAAACACCCTCCCACTCTTCTTCCGCCACCCCTCCCCCATCCAACTTCATCCCTCACTCCGACTGACCAGCCACATTCGTTTCGAAACCGGTTCATTTTCCTAGCAACGGTCGTCACGGCAACAAACAACAACAACAACGACGACAGTGCTAGCTGGCGTAGACGGGCAACGGGTGCGCCTCGGTGTTCATCACAAACCGGTCGAGCGGCAGAAGGTCGGGGTCATCATTAAACAACAGGAAGAGGTACTTGAGGGTCTCGGCCAGGTAGAACGTCTCCATCTTGTCCCTGTGGCCGGGGTTGTCCGCGGAGAGGACGTTGTCGATGGAAGCGTACCCTGCGTCGACCCTCGTGTGCTTCTCGAACGCTTCGAAGATCTTCCAGCCCCAGTCGCGGTACATCGGGTTCTTTGTCGCCTCGTACATGTAGAAGATGCTCTCGACTGTCTCCGGGCGCTGCAGGTTGTAGCGCTGGTTGTACTGTAATGCACCCAACACACACACACGCGCGATGTTACGTTATGTGCCGGAGTTCAATGTAATACAACAATGAATCAAAGTTTTCGTTTAGGTCCTCAAATCTCAATTGGATCTTGCTCCAAAGTATCTTTGTCATCTCATGTTTGTTTGACTGTTTGTATGTGCACTTGTTATAGCGCCCTTTCAGGCTCTCTACTCAGAGGCGCTCCCGAATTCAGAGCGGACACTGCATCGGAGTTTCACGACGAAGCGCTAAGCAATTGCGAGTGAAGGACTTGCCCAAGGTCCTAACACGGCGAGGTGGATTCGAACCTCGAACCTTCCGGCTCCAAGGCAACGACGCCACCACTACACCCCATTCATGCTTCGTTATCCACTCTCTGCCACTTTGTTGTGCCCTCTTGAAGTCCTCTGATAGGTTTGACCTCTGGCAGTTTCCAAATGCTCTTCCTGTACAGATCATTCTCTATGGAATGGACTTCCACCATCAGTTTGTTGCACCTTTCTCTCAGCTAGTCTTTCCTTATCTTTCTCTCGCCTCAAATCAACTGCCTTTTATCTCAGGGTCAATCGCACTGGGAGCGCTTCTGAAAGGCTCCTGCTGTGAGAAGCGCTTTATAAATGGTCATTCACAATACAATACCATACAATACAATACCATGCCATACAATACAAAACAATAAAATACAATAACGTGCTATTCCATGCCCGCCATACAATACAAAAACAATACAACACAAAGCAATAAAATACAATACCGTGCCATTCCATGCCATGCCATACAATACAATACAACACAATACAAAACAATACAAAACAATACAAGACAACACAATACAACACAATACAACACAAAACAATACAATACAATACAAAACAACACAATACAACACAATACAATACAACACAATACAATACAATACAATACAATACCTGTGTGCTGATGTCCTCTTTGACGCTGGCGTCCGTGTTCATGACAGCGATCTCTGGACTGAGTTTCGTTGGCATCGTTTCGTACATCGTGTAACATGTCTTCGTCAACTCAGCCGCCAACTGAAGATGTGTTTTATCGAGACCATGGATGACACCCAATGCCAGAACACCAGGCAGGAAGCAGGACAGATGCTCCTAACAACAACAGCATCATCATCATCAGCACCATCATCGTTGTAGTCGTCATCACCACCACCATCATCATCATCGTAGAATTTGTAGTCATCATCACCATCACCATCGTCGTTGTAGTCGTCTCACCATCGTCATCATTATCATTATAGTCATCATCATCGTCGTCATCATCATCATCGTCGTCATCATCACAATCACCACCACCACAATGTATGACAGGACAGTTGGTATAAAAACCAAAGAAGAAAATTGGGGCTTACAGGGTGAAGTTGAAAACCAGACAGACAGAGGTGGACTCCCTCTTTGACAACCATGCACATTTGTATAACTGTGGCCCCTTAGAACTGCAGCAACACGGGGGGGGGCTGCAGCACCCTTAGCACCTCCCCTAAATGCAGGCATGCATGCAGTGTGAATATGGCCCCAGTCTTTCTCAGAACCACAAAACTTTTTTGCGCACCCTCACCCCATAGTGAATCACAGTCTAGCCGCACCCAAAGTTATTTTAGAACTTTTCTGGCACTGCATCTATGTTTACAAAGCCCCCGTCTTGTGTTAATGAGTCAATAGAGTACCTGGGAGTGGCGGGCATAGATGAGAACGTTGATTGGAGATCATGAATAATTTATCAGCCTAACATGAATAATTGATCAGCCCAACATGAATAATTGATCAGCCTGAAATGAATAATTAATCAGCTCAATATGAATAATTAATCAGCTTAACATGAATAATTAATCAGCTTAACATGAATAATTAATCAGTCTAACCATTTCATTTCTCACGTGACCAACCGACGCCCGACTTGGCAGCGCGCCAACGAATGCGAGTTTACTTGGTTCGGAATATCTCAGCAGATGTGCTTTCATTCCATCAATCGCCGTCAAATAATCTGTCTTCATCCTATTAACCATTTAGCACAACAGAAAGTTGCAACACATTCGACCAAAACAATGTCACATAACTCACATTCACATAACGCAACTTCACATAACGTAATTTCACATAACACAACTTCACATTACAAAATTTCACATAACGTAATTTCACATAACATAATTTCACATAACACAACTTCACAGAACACAACTTCAAATAACGTAATTTCACATAACATAATTTCACATAACATAATTTCACATAACACAACTTCACAGAACACAACTTCACATAACGTAATTTCACATAACATAACTTCACACAACGCAACTTCACATAACGTAATTTCACATAACATAACTTCACAGAACACAACTTCACATAACGTAATTTCACATAACATAACTTCACACAACGCAACTTCACATAACGTAATTTCACATAACACAACTTCACAGAACACAACTTCACATAACGTAATTTCACATAACATAACTTCACACAATGCAACTTCACATAACGTAATTTCACATAACATAACTTCACAGATCGCAACTTCACAAAATGTAACATAGCATGTAACACAACATAACATAACTTCAAATGGCACAATTTCACATAGACAGCTTCATATAACATAACTTCACACAAAATAACTGTCAAAAATTACTTCACACAACATAACTTAGCATTTAACACAACATAAACTCGTCTTCGTACAACATGTCACAACACAAAATAACAAGTGTTAATGTGGCTCAAAAAGTGTGTAATCAGTGTTGAAAAAAACACGAAAGTAAGTTTCTATAATTAACCCACGGTATAATCAACAATTATTAATAATTACTTCCTGCATCAGGCCTCTCTCTCATCCAGCATCTCTTTTATTCACAGATAGACAGACAGACATACGATAGACAGACAGACAGACAGACAGACAGAGAGACAGACGATAGACAGACAGACAGACAGACGATAGACAGACAGACGATAGACAGACAGACAGACAGACAGACAGACAGAGAGACAGACGATAGACAGACAGACAGACAGACGATAGACAGACAGACGATAGACAGACAGACAGACAGACGATAGACAGACAGACAGACAGACAGACAGACAGAGAGACAGACAAACAGACGATAGACAGACAGACAGACAGAGAGACAGACAAACAGACGATAGACAGACAGACATAAATAGAGGTAGAAAGACAGAGGTAGAAAGACAGAGGTACAAAGACAAAGGTAGAAAGACAGAGGTAGAAAGACAGAGGTAGAAAGACAGAGGTAGAAAGACAAAGGTAGAAAGACAGAGGTAGAAAGACAGAGGTAGAAAGACAGAGGTAGAAAGACAGAGGTAGAAAGACAAAGGTAGAAAGACAGAGGTAGAAAGACAGAGGTAGAGAGACAGACAGAGATTGAAAGAGACAGACAGATAACTAAAATAATGTAAACAGGAAAAATCGTTGGTCATTAGACTTTCTCAACTGACATCTTTTCCCCTCCCCCGTATCCAAGCACACGACCCCCTCCCCCCCCATAATCCAAGCACACGAACCCTGCTCACCATTCTCTCGTCTTCCCCGTCTGTATCCACTGCTTCAGCAGATACTCGTAGTAGCTGTCGGCGCTCGCTCCGAACGACACAGCGGATGACGCCTGGAACGACCCGGACATCGGATTGAGGAAGCACGAGACGAGACCATCGAGCTTCGGAAGATTGTGGAGATGATCGGAGACGGCGCTCGCCTCCGACTCGAAGGACGAGTCGTTGGAGGAGCGACTGAGGTCGCGGAACTCGAGCTGGATCGATCCAGACTCGGCGGTGCTGATGTCGACGAAGGTTGGTTGGAGGCGTTTGAGGTTGATGCGGTTGCACGGCACGCGAGTCACGCCACCGAAACACGGGTTGAACTTCGTCCCCAACTCGATCTGTATTTTAATCGGAAATTAAGCTTTGTTAATTGAGTAATGATGATGATGATGATGAATAAACCATGTTGCAATTATACATAGACTATGTGGTTTTATCAATTACCTAGCACTACAATATTAATGTCAGCTGTGACAGACAGACAGACAGACAGACAGACAGACAGACAGACAGACATGCAGGCAGACAGACAGACAAGCAGGTAGGCAGGCAGACAGAAAAAAGAGACTTACTTTACTTCATCTGGAGAATTTATTAGTATTTCCCTTAAAGAGGACCATACAAATTTCCCACCACAATCAATTTGGTCATCACTGATAATTATCGTAGCTAAAGTTGCCTGCTTTTTACAAGTCACCCAAATCCAACTCCATCAGCAGTGGCTGGGCTGGGAGCGCCTCTGAGTATTTCTTTTGAAGAGGCGCTATATAAATTCTGGGAATGAATTAATGAAAGAAGGAATGAATGAATGAATGAATAGCAGAATTGACTTGTCTTACCCTATGCCTCAAAAATCCTATTTAATCAGGCTGCACTCATATCTATACACTTATTTACCTACCTACATTTAAATGCATTATATCAATGGAGAGAGCCACGACTGCATATTACTCACGTGACCAGTTATTCATTCATTCATTCATTGAGAGCATTTAAATAGCGCCCCTTTAAGAAACTACTCAGAGGCGCTCCCAGCCCAGCCATGAACAACAAAGAAAGAAGAGTTGAGAGGAGCTATAAAACGTACGGCTTTGTTGAGGAAGAGGTCATCATTGGTCAAGTGGTAAGTGCTGAGCAGACCACCGAGCACTCGAATTGTCATCTCAAACAACTGGATCTCAGCGTCGTATTCGAAGTTGAGACTCGTTGCAATCCACTCGCGAGCCACTTTGTACTCTGCACCCGAGAGAGAAACACACACCAACGATGTTATTATTATGAACACATGTTCGATTAAAACTTGCACCAGATAAGTTCACTGTTTGGTGTTAAGATCAGACTGGAATGGATTGGATAACAATGAAACAGTTAACAATGGATTGGATAACAATGGGACAGATAACAATGCAGTGGCACTGTCTTATTTCTGTTAACATGAATATATTACCAATGACCACTGTCGACTACCGTATTGTATCGTATTGTATTTAAACATTTATAAAGCGCCTCTAGTAGGGTGAACCGTTCAGAGGCGCTCCCACTGCACAAGAAGAAACAGGTTTTGAGAAGAGACAAAGCAGAGGAGAGAAGTGTAGAGCGAACAGAAGGAGAAAGGGCATTCCAAAGAGAAGGACCAATTGAGACAAATGATCGAGACTGAGCCATAGCCGTAGAGAGTTGTCGGTACTTAAAAAAATTCACAAGCAGACAGACATACAGACAGATAGATACAGACAGACACAGCAAGACACAAGCAGACAGACATACAGACAGATACTAAGAGACAGACATACACAAGCAGACAGACAGACAGATACAGACAGATACAGACAGATACAGACAGACACAGACATACACAAGCAGACAGACCGTCTTGTAGGCCCATTATGATCATTGTGTCGATGGAGTCGGTGATGGTCAGTCCGACCCCCATCCACTGTTGACCCGACCTCGTCAAAGGTCGAAGTTCATCTAATCCCCACGCGTACTTCCGGTAGCCCGTCCACGCATGAATGAACGCCTCCGTGATCGCCCTCTGCTGACTGTTCTGAGCACCTTCAGCAACACACACATATCAATTATAGCGCAACAACATCACGGCGCTAGATAAGCATCAAAATGCGGTGGTGTAGTGGTGACATCGTTGCCTTGGAGCTGGAAGATTCGAGGTTCGAATCCACCTCGCCACGTAAGGACGTTGGGCAAGTTCTTCACTCACAATTGCTCAGCGCTTCGGCGTGAAACTCCGATGCAGTGTCCGCTCTGCCTTCGGAAGCACCTCTGAGTAGAGATAGAGCTTGAAGGGGTGCTATAACAAGTGCACATACAAAATGTACACATACACATTATGGCCAATAATGTGTGTGTCTATGTTTGCTTATGTATGCGTGTGTATGTGGGTGAATTTTTGCTTGTTTCATTGCATATGTATGTATGCATGTATGAGCACTTGTTACAGCGCACCTTCAAGATTATTACTCAGAGGTGCTCCCGACTACAGCGCGGACACTGAATTGTAGCTTCACGACGAAGCGCTGAGCAATTGCGATTGAAGGACTTGCCCAAGGTTCCTACGAAGCGGCTTGAGGTGGATTCAAACCTGCAACCCTCTGGATGCAAGACGCCGAACATACCCCTACATCACCGCGCCCCACATACATACAGCACATGAAAAAACATAATCTATACAGTGATGCGATAAGGACCTGTTTTCTGTTTCTGTTGATTTCGCTTTTTTTTTGCCCACGGCGTATAGGCTACTCCAATCTAACTCATATCGATTGAATGTCTAAATATTTTTACTTAAGTGCCCCTCCCTCCCCTCATTTCACGCGATCTATAATACCAGACTACCCCATCCCCCCCATCACCCACCCTAGCAAGTACGTGCCTTTCGTTTCCTTTGCTTGTTCTGTTCCGATTATATATAAAAAATAAATGATTTTCATCTGATTTGATTTATGCAAATGGTTTCTATTTTTAGCTGTATGGCTGACGTCATTCGCTGACCTTTGAACCGTGTGGCGAAAGTGACGTCATGTCCGGACGACTCGACCGCTGCTGTCACCTGGTGAAATAACACGAAACAGATTAAATTAAAATAAACAACAGAATGAATCAGAATAATAATAATGAACGATAATTAAAACACAGAAGGAAGAATGAATAAATGGAATTATGAGTGAATAAATTGCCAAGGTCGTTGTACGAGTGGAGAAGAATAGCCAGGAAGCAATTCGGGAGGAGGAGGAGGAGGAGGGAAGAAGAGTAGAGGCAGAACGAGGACGATAATGAGGAGCGAAATGAGGAAGAGGAAGAGAAGGACGAAGAGGAGGAGGAGCAGAAGAGGCAGGAGGAGGAGGAGGAGCAGGAAGAAAAGCAGAAAGAGGAGAAAAAAAGAGCAGGATGATGATTAGGATGAGAGGGAGGAGGACGAAGATGAAAACAATGAAGAAAGAAGTAAAAGGTTGACGACGACGACGATGATGATGATGATGACGATGATGATGACGACAAAACAAAATGAAAGATGGACGGATGGAACGAATGAATGAATGAATGACGGATGAATCGATGGCCGGATGTGCGTGTGCACTCCGCATTCTTCCATCAACTTCATTCGCTTCCAGGCAACGATCGTATCCTCTTCCTTTTCTCCTCCTCCTTTTCCTCTTACTCTTCCTCCTCCTTCTCCTCTTCCTCCTCCTCTTCTTTCTACTCCTCCTTCTCTTCCTCCTTCTGTTCCTCCTCCTTCTCCTCTTCCTCCTCCTCCCGTTCTCCTCTTCCCCTTCTACTCTTCCTCCTCCTCCTCTTCCTCTTCCGCCTCCTTCTCCTCTTTCTCCACCTTCTCCTCCTCTTCCTGCTTCTCCTCCTCCGCCTCATTCTCCTCCTCTTCCTCTTTCTCTTCCTCCTCCTTCTCCTCTTCCTCCTCCTTCTCCTCTTCCTCCTCCTTCTCCTCTTCCTCCTCCTCTTCCTCCTCTTCCTCTTTCTCCTTCTCTTCCTCTTCCTCTTTCTCCTTCTCTTCCTCTTTCTCTTCCTCCTCCTTCTCCTCTTCCTCCTTCTCTTCCTTCTCCTCCTCCTCCTTCTCTTCCTTCTCAGTCCACATTATATAAATCCATTAGAGTGTTTGGGGGGAAGTCCGACACTGGAGGGAAGTTCGACAATCGTAACCTTTTTGCTTACTTACTCACGAGCTTTAATGACAAGTCATTTGCGGATATATTTTTTAATAAAGCTTTCTTTAGTTGTCATTTTGGCCAACTTAGATTAAAATTTTACCGCATGCAATCCGCGAAACCCTGGGCTAAATCAGTGCACCTGATAAGTAATCAATGCATCCGATTGCGCAATGTAAAATCATGTTAAGAGTTTATTCGCATATCTCTCATCTCGAGGGAGATTTTCTTGTTGTTAATGCTTGAGCTAGGTCTAATGCCAATGAAAAGTAGGCTGGTAAGACGCATATTGCTCATTACACAGTGGGTCGAAAAATCAGTGACCTGTCGAACTTCCACCCAAGTTCGGGTAAGTTCGACACCTCTAATTGGGGTAAGTTCGACAGTGTGCGGCTCATGCATTATACGTGGGAATATGTGATTCGTTTTATTCGTGTATCATTACTGTAGATGCAAAATGTCTATAAAACGAAATGTATGTATGTAAGTTGTGTATATATTTATGTATGTATGTATGTATGTATGTATGTATGTATGTATGTATGTATGTATGTATGTATGTATGTATGTATGTATGTATGTATGTATGTATGTATGTATGTATGTATGTATGTATGTATGTATGTATGTATGTATGTATGTATGTATGTATGTATGTATGTATGTATGTATGTATGTATGTATGTATGTATGTATGCATGTATGTATGTATGTATGTATGTATCTATGTATGTGCTATGTATGTATGTATGTATGTACGTACGTATGTACATGTATGTCTGTATGTATGTATGTATGTATGTATGTATGTATGTATGTATGTATGTATGTATGTATGTATGTATGTATGTATGTATGTATGTATGTATGTATGTATGTATGCATGTAAGTATGTATGTATGTAGGGCTATGTAGACCTATGTATATGTGTATGTATGTGTGACATTGTGTATTACACAGTCATGATATGAATGCTGACCATGTCAGTGATCCATGAAATTACCCTTTGCTCAATGTGGGTGTTCATACTTTGATCCACCCAAGAACCAGGAAGAAGAATGGATAAGGTGCCAGATGTGTGGGCGTTGGTTCCATGAGACGTGTAAAGATGCTGTCAATGACATTTATTTAATCTGGACACGTTTTATAACCTGATTCCAGTTACAGACAGTAACTGTCGAAATTCCCCCCATAGTGAGGGGAAGTTCGACAATTTATAGCCCTCAGAAAAAGTGTTTGTAATTTCAGGAAATAAACTGCAAAGACTAAATTGTTATTGCTTTTGGTTAAGGAGATATAGTACTACTATAAAGTATTTTTGTTATAATTTTGTGATCTCGTTTTAGCCTAGAAATTTCACAAAAATGCTTAATGTGTCGAACTTCCCCACAAGCACTCTATCCACGCACTCCGTTGCTATAAGCAACCGGCGTCGCCATTCTTTTCCATAAACATTCTTAAATCGTCCCCAAATTTCCTCTCGCCTATATAATGACCTTTCGACCCACACACTCTAATCGCCACCCAACCCTCAACGTCACAACTCAACCCAACGGGGATTGGAAACCAAGGGCACCAAAGGGTGAATCAGGTCAAACGCACTCAACTGAATGAAGATCTAAAAAGCACAAACGATCAATGAAACGAAAGGGTTAAAAAAAGTAGACAGACGACGAGAGAATTGGGGGGGGGGCTATGGTGCCGGGGTGGGGTGGGTGGGGGTGACAGACGCCACGAGGATGAATGCCACCAATATATAAAAAGGGGCAGCTCACGGTGATAGAAAATCGTTCTCGTGAGGTCATGTCATGTTAAATAATATGAAATGACATTTATGTCGATATAGGGCCTACACGAAAGTCGATAATAATTTATAATATTGGCAAATTTATTAATGTCAACATTCTGTCAGAATGCAAAAAGACATCGAATCTTATTGCCTATATTCTTCTATGCAGCCTATAATGCAGGTAATGTTGACGGGGGAGAGGGGGGATGATGCGGTCTGTCGTGACGCTTGACAAAGAAGAAGATATATATGTTATATTTATATAGCGCCTCTTTCATAATGAACTATTCAGAGAAGCTCACAGCACTGAAAATCGGGAAATTTGCCTTATTTTTTAAAAATGCACCTAGCAAAAATCGTAACTTTTCATCACCGTATATATATATACGGTGATGAAAAGTTACGATATATATATATATATATATACCTACACAACCACCGCTACATCACCATTACCATTGTGGAAACGATATAGGGCACTCAGAGTTTATTATCTAGCCTAAATAATTTTTTTCAATGCGAACATGTAACCCAGATTGCAACTCTACTGAACAAACAATTCGGAGAACAACGCATGCTATAATAGTGCACACTGTACAGCCCAGACAATTGTCTGTCTGTCTTTCTGTCAGTCGTCTGTCTATCAGTCTGTTTGTCTGTCTGCGTGAATGTTTATATTTCTGTATGTGTTCGAATGTTTGTGCGTATATATTTACGTATGTAGGCCTATGCATGAATGTGCGTATGCGTGTATTTGCTTTTCATATAGCGCCTTTTACGATTCCCTTGAAATGCCTACAACGATTTGTTTTTTCATTCGACCAATTTTCCGAGATCCCATTCAGAAGAGTCTCTGCCACCGAACAAAGAGTTTCTACTGTTTTCTGCGTAAATACTCTCGTCGACACGTTGACCACAAAGGAGTCGAGATTATTTTTGCCACGCTCTCCGTCCATCCATCCACCCAACCGTGCAGCGCTTAACACGCAAACATCGACTTAAGCCACAGCACAAAATCGGTCCCTGCTGTGGTTGCACCACCACACCACCACACCACCACCGTCACACCACGGTCGTTAACACCACCACCACTACTATCACCATCACTTTCATCGAAATGATCATCACCATCACAATCACCACCAACACCACCACCACGACTATCACCACCACCACCACGACTATCACCACCACCACCACCACCACCACCACCACCACCACCAAACCACTTTCATCACAGTGATCATCACCATCACAAGATAACGATTGCGAATTATTTGGTTATTTTTACACACCTTTAAATCGCTGCTCACAAAGCAATATAAGTTGTATTCGCCGCTCTCCCTCAGTACCGTATGCTGTGCACATGTGTTGTGTTGTGATTGCAGGAACTTGCCATAGGCTGCCAGCTAATCATCGTTATCGTCATCACCATCGTCGTCATCATCATAATCATTACCCCACCATCATCTTCCTATAGTCTGAACATATTCCTCGGTCTCGTCATTCGATTTGCTTCTTCGTTCAGCCTAACGTCATTTCCGGTTGCGCAGAAGCAGCGTCCCACGTGACGACGGCATCCAATGGCTGCAGACCACCCGCATGAACGAAAGAGGGCGCCACATGACCAGTGCGCATGCGCATTTACTACATTATCCGTTGATCAGCGAAGCAAATAATCAGTCATCTTCTCATCCATCCGTCTGTCCATCCACATATCTATGTGGGGCGCGGTGGTGTAGTGGCGTCGTCGTTGTCGTGGAGTCGGAAGCTTCGAGGTTCGAATCCACCTCGTCGCGTAGGGACCATGGGCAAGTCCTTCACTCACAATTGATCAGCGCTTCGGCGTGAGACTCCGATGCAGTGTCCGCTCTACATTCGGGAGCGCCTCTGAGTAGTGAGAGCTTGAAGGGGCGATATAACAAGTGCACATACAAACAATCTATCCGCTGGTATCCATTATGAGAATTTTGCATAAATATAACTGGCGTTGATTTATGTAAGCTTTGGGGTGATGACTTTACAATGGAACACTAAGAAAGACTGGGGGGATTAACCCCACAACGTCCGGCAATTCTGACCTTGTATCTATCAATCGGTTCACCTATAATTATTCACACATTCTTTTATCCATCCATCCACCTATCAGTCCATTCATCCTTCTCTACAGCCTTCCATCGATCCCTGCATGCTCACCCTTCCTTGACCACCATACTCCACATCTCTTCCCCCATTTCCACCATTCTCCACCCACACACCCACTCACTCACCCACCCACCCAAACCAACCCACTTTCGTCGATAGTCGGTCAGCATTCACAGCGCATTCAGGCAACACAAACAATCGGAATGACGTCCTGCAATCGTGGCATGTTCTTCCTTCATTTCACCACTGCTGCACTTATCACACACACCCCTTCGCCTCTCCCACCACACCACTCCACCCCGTCCCCTCCACCCACTTCAATGACACCAATGATCCTCTGGCACATGACGTGACAAGCAAGCTGTCTCTCCCTCCCTCCCTCCACCCATCCATCCATCCATCCATCCATCCGTCCATCAGCCCGCATCAACACCAGCTTCAGCAGCTGGCGACGATGTCATCGGCATCACGAGACTATCTGAGCGTCGGTGGACATATAATCCAGGCATTCAAATACATCGACGTGCAATGACAGACAGACAGACACACAGACAATACACACAGACAGACAGACAGACAGACAGAACGATACAGATCGGAGAATAATGAGAGAAGTGGAATCGTCGTTGTGTAAGTACTTATACGATGCATAACAACACAAGTCGATCAATCCATCGATATTCGCCCCTCCCTCCCCTTCCTTCCTTCCGTTCATTGCCTCCCTCCCTCCAGTCCTCGAATTTCCTTTTCAAGGTCTTTCCATGCACTCCAGTCGCCCATCCTTCCTTCCTTTCTTCCGTTCCTCCTCCTTTCCCTCTTCCCGAGCGACGACGCAGACAAAGATCGATGTACAGGTGAAACCATGACGATAATTATCCTTCTCTTTGTCTGTCTGTCTCTGTGTCTGTCTACAACTCTATGTGTCTGTCTGTCTCTGTGTCTGTCTGTGTCTGTCTACGACTCTATGTGTCTGTCTATCTCTGTGTCTGTCTGTCTCAGTCCGTCTCTTACTCGACGAATATGACACGCATAACAGCCATTTATATAGCTCCGTCGTCAGTCTAGTCTCGTCTCAAACTCATCACGCAATTCGCCTCTGCTATATATACATATATATACATGTACATATACAATACATAATACATATATATATACATATATACATATACATAAATATACATATATACATATATATATATACATCATATATATATACATGTCTTTAATCGGAGAACAACATCTGCCGACTTTCACTTCACACGCATTCTATGATATTATACATTGTAATGTATATATCATATGCGTGTGTGTGTGTGTGTGTGTGTGTGTGTGTGTGTGTGTGTGCATGCAACTATGCATGGGTGCGTGCGTATGGCTACGTGTGTTTGTCTATGTGTGTTCATGCATGTGTGTATGTACTTGTGCGTGTGTGTTTGCTTCAGCGTGTGCTGTATGTGAATATCAATGTCTATTGTATTATAGAGTCGATGCAAACGTATTGGAATGATACAGCAAGATAGGGAGAAACAGACAGGCAGACAGACAGACAGACAGACAGACAGACGGAGAAATGAGACGAAGTGAGAGACGGACTGAGACGGACAGACACAGAGACGGACAGAGACAGAAAGACAGTGAGAGACACACAGAGAGACAGATCGAAAGATACAGACAGACAGACACATAGAGGGAGAGAGACTACATGATGCCCCACGTGGTGGAGACTGGACAGAGAATTAGATTCCAGATCCCTTAATCCCTGGAACCTCTGCAGAATACATCAAGGAGCCTTGTATTGCAGTTCTGGAGGGGGTCGATCGCTGCGCTCTGCAGCCTGTGGGGACCGTCTGGTCCCGTCTTTCCTACACTGCCATTCGAGCCCGCCAATTGCATCGTCCATCTCTTTAACCGTGTTTCAGTGTTTTTCAGGTGTACACAAAAGGAACTATACGAATGTTCAGATACACACACAATGACAGACAGACAGACAGACAGACAGACAAACAGATAGACAGACAAAGACATATAGACAGAAATAAACAAAGAGATAGACCGATATATATATATATATATATATATATGTATATATATATATATTATATAACTCCGCCAAGCCGGTCGAAAAAGGAGGAGGGTTAGGGCATGGGGTTGGCAACTCCATTCCTGTAAACCCAACTAACGCTACATATACAGAAACGGGTTGTAGGACATTATCCCCCCTGGACATTATCCCCCCCGGACACTATCCCCCCGGACATTATCCCCCCCGGAGTAGGACATTATCCCCCCCAGTCTATTACCTAAAAATGATTGACGCTAATAAGTCTACGAAGTTCAAATCACGTTAACAAACCTTTGTGGGCCTACTGACTGTATACGATTCCTATTCGTTCATTCATCTAATGACGACACTAACCCTAACACTAACCCTCA
The DNA here is from genome assembly GCA_945859605.1 of Lumbricus rubellus. Lineage (NCBI taxonomy): Eukaryota > Metazoa > Annelida > Clitellata > Crassiclitellata > Lumbricidae > Lumbricus > Lumbricus rubellus. Next base: position 5,280,000 of record OX243817.1, on the reverse strand, counting down.
CCGACCCTCACGACGCTTACACTGACCCTAACCGACCCTCACACTGACCCTAACCGACCCTCACGACGCTTACCCTGACCCTAACCGACCCTCACGACGCTTACCCTGATTTGTACATGAAGGGGGGATAATGTCCGGGGGGGATAATGTCCTACGAAAAACCGGGGGGGATAATGTCCAGGGGGATAATGTCCGGGGGGATAGTGTCCGGGGGGGATAGTGTCCAGGGGGGGATAATGTCCGTTTACCACAGAAACGACAAGAGGATGCCAAATCGGAATGGAGAAATCTTGTCGCCCGATGTTCCGAAAGGAATGAAAGGAGCTGGTATATATATATATAAATATATATATATATATAATACACAGTTACACACACATATATATATCCTGATACCGACAACGTTTTTGAGCGAGGGAGAGGGAAGAGGCGGGCGGCCAGCCAGACAGCGACAGATAAACAAACAGAGAGATAGACAGACAGATGCAGATAGATAGAAATCCAGAGATAAGGATCGTGTCCTGGGAAAGGACGGACAGATGGACGGAATGACTTCTTATGTATATATATACACATGTATATATATATGTATTACATATATATATGTATATAATTCTATACATTATATATACACATGCATATATATACACCGTGGTTCAAAAAAAACTAAGCCAAATTGTTTTGCATATATCTCTAACATCTGATGACATATCAAGCTAAAATTTTCCAAATATTTAGAGAAGTGGACCAAGAATATGATTCCAAAATTTCATGAAATAAAGTTGAACGGATAAAAAGATATGAATATTTAAACTTCATATACCGAAATTGCAGTCTACAAGCAATTGTCTGTCAGATTCGATAAAATGTTTCCTTATTATCTCCAATGCCTGATGATTAATCATTCTAAAATTTTCCAGATATGTAGAGAATTGAACTAACAATATGACCCCAACAGTATGGTTTGATATTTTAATTAATTAAGATGCTCAAAATGTTCTCCTCCTGCTTGCACGCAAGCCTGGAAGCGCTGGCGCCATGCATTACGCAACAGCGTTGTCAATTATTCTCTGGTCCAGTCTTTCCCACATTTCCAACAAGCGTTGGCTGCTTCAGATCGTTTATATCATGGAGTTGTGTATGGTAGACTCGGTCCTGCATCACGCTCCACACTTTATAGTCGACAGGATTCAAATCTTGGATGTTCGGAGGCCATAATGTGGTAGAAATGAAGTCTGGCGTCTCTCTTGTCAGCATTTCGATGGTTTCCTTGGCTCTGTGGGCTGGCGCTGTTCTGATGAAAAAGAGAACAGCCTTCTGGGGCTATAGATTTCTGATAACAGGTGGAAGATTTTGTGACAGCAGAACATTGCGATAATATTCTCCGTTAATTTTACTCCAGGATCCTTGAAGACCAACATTGGGAACTATCAAGCATCCAAACCGCAACGAACACCATAACAGACTTGCTGAAAACAGACAATTCTGGAGATGAAGTTTAAATATTCATATCTTTCTATCCGTTCAAATTTATAATATGATATTTTGGAATCCGATTTTTGGTTCAATCCTCTAAATATCTGGAAACTTTTAATATGATTAATTATTAGGCTTTGGAGATATAAGAAAAACAGTTTGGCTTACTTTTTACTGAATCTGGAAGAAAATTGCTTGTAAACTGCAATTTCGGCATATGAAGTTGAAAGATTCATATCTTTTTATCCGTTCAATTTCATCTCTTGAAATTTTGGAATCATATTCTTGGTCCACTTCTCTAAATATTTGAAAAAATTTAGCATGATATGTTATCAGGCATCAGAGATATATGAAAAACAATTTGGCTTAGTTTTTTTTGAACCACGGTGTATATATATATATATACACATACATGTATATACAGGATTGATTGTGGAAGATGTTGATCTGGTGTGTCTGCGGTAGACGAAAGAAACCAGATGTACGAACGAAGACGACGACCCATGAGAGAAGATGAAGATGAAGACGAAGAAGAAGAAGAGAACTTAGGAGACGAGAGGATGATAAACGCAGAAAGAAAGAAAGCAGCAAGAAATCAGAGAAGCAGACAGAACTGTACTGAGTCATACAAACAGACAGACAGACACACAGACAGCCGAAGAGAGCGAACGATTGAGAGGGAGAGAGAGAGACAGACAGACAGACAGAGACAGACAGAGAGAGATTAACAGAGAAGACAGACATAGAGAACTAGAGAGACAAATTAATAGACAGACACAAAGACATACATCGCTCTCATAATTATATAGAAGAACAGAAGACGATTACAACAGCTTCCATAATGCCCCAACCTATCACATATGAGTCTATGACTCTATGTGATTCTATATGCCAGTAGATACTATATCTGTGTGTGTGCATGCGTGTTTCTATGTGTCTGTTAGTGGTGAGCGTTTGTTTGTGTACGTATGTGCGTGTGTTTATGTGTACGCCTGAGTGAGTTTGTGTGAATTTATGTGTGCGTGCGTGCGTGTGTTCGTGTGTTGTGAGTTCTGTCTCCCATCCGTTTGGTGTGGGGGTCACTTTCCCTCTGACACCTGTCAGGCCGACTGTCGACAATCACTGACACCGACTGACAGCATTCCTGCCAATGCTCATCAACGATTTCCGACGGTTACCATGGAGACGGACGGGTGACCGGACGTCATGGAAACGAAATGTTTGTTAGAGACAAAAAACAAAAGACAGACAGAGACAGACAGACAGAGACAGATAGACAGAGATAGACAGACAGAGACAGACAGACACAGACAGACAGAAAGAGACAGACAGACAGAGACAGACAGAGAAACAGACAGACAGAGACAGACAAACATAGACATACAGAGCGACAGTGAAACAGACAAACATAGATAGACATAGGCCCTAGGGACATAGGAGGCCAGTACCAGCTGTACAGTTTCACATCAACCAGCCAATCAGAGAGAAGCAGTGGCGGAGGTAGGGGAAGAGGGGATATGGTGTCCCTTCCCGTTCGCTGCCAGTTCCTCGTCTACTCCAGCCTCGTGCCGATAGAGTTCATAGGGCCAACGGATATGGCCGCCCGGTCACACTATCGTCAACATTCAGCCAGATCATAAAGGTTTAAGAGCTACAGACAAACACACACAGACAGACAGACACACAGACAGACACACACAGACAGACATACAGACAGACACACAGACATACAGACAGACATACAGACACACACATACATACATACAGACACACAGACAGACACACACAGACATACAGACAGACATACAGACAGACACACAGACAGACAGACACACAGACAGACATACAGACACACACATACATACATACAGACACACAGACAGACACACACACACAGACACACACACACAGATATGCAGATGCAAGGAGAAAGACAGAGAAGTCAGATAAGGGCAGAGAAACAGCCAGAGACACAGAAGCGAGATACACATACAGATAGGCAAACCAAGACAGTCGCAAGGACTGACAGAAAGAAACACAGAGAGAGATACGAACAGATAGAGAGAGCGACAGACATAAACAAACAGACAGACAAAGACACATCGGTCGGTCGTTGGTATAATTTTATGATGATTCGCTGAATCTATTCTTCTTTCAGCTCTTTCCCTGCCTCCCTGCCTCTGTATCTCCGTCTATCTCCCTCTCAGATGTCTGAGTCTATGTCTGTCTGCCTGCCTGTCTGTCTGTCTGTCTTCCTCTCCGCACATCCGTCGCTTGGGACTCTGATTCATTATCGAACACAACGGACAGAAGAATAGAACGAAAGACACAGACACAGACACAGGCACACACACACACACACACACAAACACACACACACACACACACACACACACAATCCACCATCTATCTTAACAATCAATCTACTCTTCATCCCACTTCTTTTTCACTCTCCCGTCTGCCTGTCTGTCTATCTGTCTGTCTGTCTTTCTCTTAGATTCTTGTCTTCCAAACATCATCAACGCAAATACCAATAAACAATCGGCCACAAACCCAATTCTCCACCGCCTTGCTCGTCCATCATCCATCCATCCATCATCCATCCATCCATCCATCCATCCATCCAACCATCCATCCATCCATCCATCCATCCATCCATCCATCCATCCATCCATCCATCCATCCATCCATCCATCCATCCATCCATCCATCCATCCATCCATCCATCCATCCATCCATCCATCCATCCATCCATCCATCCATCCATCCATCCATCCATCCATCCATCCATCCATCCATCCATCCATCCATCCATCCATCCATCCATCCATCCATCCATCCATCCATCCATCCATCCATCCATCCATCCATCCATCCATCCATCCATCCATCCATCCATCCATCCATCCACCAACTCACCCATCTCCCTCCTTCTCTACCTGCCTCTCTCTCTCTCCCCGTTCCTGTATCCAATTCTCAATGTCTATCCGTCTCTGCCTCCGTGTGCCCCGTCCCTCCATCCGTCCATCCCTCCGTCTGTCCCTGTGTTCGCTTCTGTGTATCCACTTCTCTCCCTCTCTCCCTCCCTCCCTCCATGAGTTCGCTTCTCTGTATTTCTTCGTCGCAGCTGCATGGTGTGAATCTGGCGCATCACATAGAATCCAGTTAAAGCGACAGAAACGACGCTTAATGAAACACGAAGACCGACTAAAACATCTTATAATAATATCATTACAAACGATGCAGCTGATCCCTCTCCATCTCCTCCTCATCGGCCTCCTTCCCCCTTCCTTCTTTCCCTCTCCTCCTCCCTGTCTCTCTCTCTCTATCTCTCTATCTTTCCCTCCGCCTGTCTGTCTGTCTGTCTGTCTCTCTATCTCTCTCCCTCTCCTCCTCATCCGCCTCCTTCTCCACTTCCTTCCCTCTAGTCCTCCTCTTCATCTTCCAACCTCTCCATCATTAAATCATTCCTCTCCATCCTTCCTTTCTTCACCTCCTCCTCAGCTACCTCCTCCCCCTCGAGTCTCTCCATCGTTCGTTCCCTCACTCCATCCATACCTTCCTCCCCCTCCCTCCATCCATCGTTCCACCATCTCTACATTCCCCTATCTCTCTTTCCCCATGTCCTCTCGACTGCTTTTGCCGTCTCAGCCTTTTTTTAAACCATTTTTATCTGATATATCACGAACCCTGCGCTTACTTTCTTTTTCCTCCTTCTTCTCTAGACCACTTTCCATGTATTATCATACACATGTCCGTTGTTCTTCTCTTCGAACTCCCACTCCTCGTCCTTCTCGTTCTTCCCATTCCTCTCCCTCCTGCTCCGCTCCTTCCTCCTCTTCATCTTCCCAGCTCTTTCCTTTTCCTTCTGTATACTCTTCCCAGCCCTCCTCCTACTCCATTTCCTCTTCTATCTCTCGTCCATCACTTCTTCCTTATTCTCTTTCGTTCTTCTTCTCCTCCTTTCTCTCCTCACCCAACCGATCTCCATCCCCTTCTCTCTATACTTCTCCTCCTCCTCTCTCTCCTCCTCTTCCTCTCTCCTCCTTTTCCTCCTCCTCCCAACCGCTCTTCATCCCCTGTCTTTCTATACTTCTCATCCTCCTCCTCCTCCTCCACTGCCTGCCCCATCCCTCCTTCCTGCAGGTCCGTCGTTCCTCTACAGAATAATGACACCCGTCGACTAATCAGCCTCATCTTCCATCCCTCCGTCCGTTCCTACAGCCCCCCTTGCTCCTCCCTCCCTCCGTCCGTACACCCTCCCTTGCTCCTCCCTCCTCCCTCCCTACTCCCTTCGTTCCTCCTCCCACCGTCCGTTCCTCCTCCCTCCCCCGTCCCTCCCTCCTCCCTCCATCCCTCCCATCAGTTCGTCCAACGACTGTGGTGTCTGGTGTCGTCCGTGTTTTGTACAATGATCCGTCGCTAAATATGGCATACCGCTCCTCGAGAATGCTTCACCCGCATATATATATCCATCGACTTAAATCCTGCTTCCGGTTCCCATGGCTTCCGGTTCCCATGGCTTCCGGTTCTCATGGCTTCCGGTTTATCCTGCTTCCGGTTCCCATGGCTTCCGGTTCCCATGGCTTCCGGTTCTCATGGCTTCCGGTTTATCCTGCCTCCGGTTCCCATGGCTTCCGGTTCCCATGGCTTCCGGTTCTCATGGCTTCCGGTTCCCATGGCTTCCGGTTCCCATGACTTCCGGTTTCTCATGCTTCCGGTTTATCCTGCTTCCGGTTTATCCTGCTTCCGGTTTATCCTGCTTCCGGTTTATCCTGCTTCCGGTTACTCTGGCTCCCAAATGGGTCACGATTTAAGAAATTATACAGTTACCTCCAAAGTGATCAATGCGCTATAGCCTAATAGAAGTCAATAGATTAGATTTGATCAGATTTGATTTAGAATAAATAAGATTTGGAATAGATGAGAATAGATTAGATTAGATCAAAATTAGAAAAGATATGATTTAGAATAAATTAGAATTATCTGATTTAGAACAGATAAGACTAGAACAGATTATAAGATAAGATTTAGAATAGAAAAGATTAAAGAATAAGCTTATAGATTAGATCGGTTCAGAATTGATTAGATAAACAAAGATCAGGTCTGAAAATTGAGCAAGGCAGATAAGAGACCCCTTAAGGAGAAACCTCTTGCTTTGATCAGAGTTGGAAGAGGGTCAAGTACTGACCTTGACCGGGGCAGGAGGAGGAGTGTCAAGGTCGACTTCAGCAAGGTCGTTCTGTAGTGCAGCATCAGCATCTTCAGCAGCCCCATCGTCACGCTGCACTGCTTCTACTCCTCCTCCTCTTCCTGCACCATCACCACCACCACCACCACCACGACCTGCACCTGCCACACCAACGTCCTCATAGACGCCCACGGCATCCTAAAGAAAGCGAAACAGAACAAATGTCTGATAGACAGGCTGACATGCTAACTGAATGACTGATTGACTGAATGTGACTGAATGAGTGACCTACTGAATGTATGACTGAATGACTTACTAAATGACTGACATACTGCATGCCTGGCTGAATGACTGACTGAATAACCAACTAAATGTTTAACCAACTGAATGACTGAAGGATTGACAGAATGACTGTGGTCAACAACCATGACATGTGGTCAACAGTGTCACTATGACTGTATGCAATGCATGCATGAGCTCTTGTCAAAGAGCACCTCCAAGATTTCCACTCAGAAGCGCTCCTGACTACAGCGCGGACACTGAATCGGAGTCTCACGCCGAAGCGCTGAGCAATTGCGAGTGAAGGACTTGCTCCAGGTTCCAACGCACAGGCGTCTTGAAGTGGATTCAAACCCGCAACTTTCCGGCTCCAAGGTACCGAACATACCCCTACACCACCGCGTCCCATGCACATGTAGTCAACAATGGCTACATGTAGCAAATAGTCAATAGGCGCTGTCGTCCATTCTGGCCAACCACAGCAGCAATTATTTGAATCTGGTCTTATACAACCGACAAACAACCGAGACGAATTACGATGCAAAGCCAAAGCAGACAACAGTGACCAAAGAATGAACGGACGTCCGGACAATGGACAGCGGACAAAGGAGGACAGCAGCGGATTAAGGCCAATTCATCAGACTTACTACAACACGACGACCACCTGCAGTGGCACCAAAAACACCGATAACAATAGTTTGAGTAAAATAGGAGCAGCACTGGAGACAACGACGACGACTATAATGATTATGGTGTTGTCTGCTGATAATGGTGATGATGGTGGTATACTTGATAGTAATAGTTGTGATGGTGGTGATACGTGTTGATCATGCCATCACGCTTGGCAATTGACATTTATTTGTCTTTGAGCAAATGACCGACAACTATCTGTCTCTCTGTCTGTCTTCTATTCATCCATTGTGTCTCTCAGTCTGTATCTGTTCGTCTGTTTATGTGTCTGTCTGTGCGGCTGTTTGTATGTGTGTCCGTCAGCCTGTGTCCTTCTGTCTGTTTGTCTGCCAGCATCATTGTGCGTCTTCAGTCTGTCTGTCTGCCTGTCTGTCTGCATGTGTGAGTGTGTGTGTGTCAGTCCGAATCACTTCCTCGTCCATCTGCAAATACGAAGACGGAAAGTTGTCAGCATCCGCAGTCAGGACTCCATCACATGTCTGTCTGTCTGTCTATCTGTCCGTCTGTCTGTCTGTCTGTCCGTCTGTCTGACGTACGGACAAGCACACACCGGAACAACCCGCACCAGTCATGCCAATCTTTGCTGGAACCAATATCACCTGGATTTCCGGTGTCTGCTTCAGTTGCTACTGCTGCTGTTGTTTATGATGATGCTAATGTTGATGGAGATGAGCCATATTATAAGTCTAAGTCAAATCTAAGACCACGGCAACCAACCACCTGCTGCCGCCCATCGTCACTTCCAAGTCTGCTGTTGTTATGTATAACATGCACCACCTGTTTACAACCGGATGCAACTGGTAGTTGGCACGAAATGAGTTAACGACCTACGCATCCGAAGGGTTAAGGAAGGCAACAGCACATTCACTGCAGAATGAGGAGAAAAGAGGAATGGGAAGAAGAGGAAGAAGGAGGAGGATGGCGGAGAGGATGGGGATTTGGGAAGAGGAAGAGAAAGGAGAGAGAAGAGGAGTAGGGGATTTGGACCGTGCAGCCGACAAGAAAAATACTAATATACTAACACTAACTGTGCAGTTCATCGTCATGAAGTTCTTGGACTGGATGATGGAGGATGGATATGGAAAACTCAAAGAAAAAGCACAACATCGAGAAGAGTGGCGTCGTTGGGCATCTGGACCTGCCGAGAGGCAGCTAACCTAAAGAAGAAGAACTGTGCAGGAGAAGAAGTATTGGAATGGAAGGGAAGAGGAAAAACGGAGAAGTAACGGTAAGAATGGAATGCGTCTCAATGCTGTATAAATATATGTACATTTTTATACTCGTAAAATACCGCATTCCGTGCTTCAATGCAGTCTGCATTGTTTTTCTGAAGAATGAACAGAACGGAACAGAACAGAGGAATAGAAAGAGAAGTCACGAGATGGAAAAGCGGAAGCAGACGGAGGATGAGGAGGAGGAGGAGGAGGAGGAGGAGGAGGAGGAGGAGGAGGAGGAGGCAGGAGAAGAAGTAGACGCGTAAAGAGCGGGTCGAGTAGGAAGAAGGTTAAGAAACGGAGGAAGACGCAGACAAACTAATAATTAATTAATCCGGCAGAAACGTTTGCATAACCGCGATTATTTGCAAAATAGAGATATCATTTGAATAATAGAGATCATTAATTTTGCAAAATAAAGATCATTTGCATAATAGATATCATTTGCATAAGATAACTTGCATAATTAAGACCATTTGCATAAATAGAGATCATTTGCATAATATAGATCATTTGCATAATAAAGATCATTTGCATAAATAGAGATCATTTGCATAAAAGAGATTATTTGCATAATAGAGATCATTTGCATAATAAATATCACTTGCATAATAAATATCATTTGCATAATAAATATCATTTGCATAATATAGATCATTTGCATAAATAAAGATCATTTGCATAATACAGATAATTTGCATAATAAACACCATTAGCATAATCACGCTCATCTGCATAATCACGTGACTTACTTTCTCCTTTCCGGCGGACGGTCGGGTTGCCATGGGAACGTGCGTCATGACAACAACAACATCCCCTCCTCCGTCGTTGAGCGGTGGCTGGCGGTGGCGGGGGTTGCGTCGGCGCCAGGGGTCGATACGTTCGCCGAAGTTGGACAGGGAGTATATGAGAAGGACAAGAGCCGACCCGACGATGACGTAGACCAACTTCCGGTGTAGACGAGGCATCGAACAGCGCGACAACTGCAACGTAAGTAAGTATGTATCATTTATTGACATTACCAACGGCATGTCCTCCGCACTTTGGGTTCATGCATGGTAATAAGCATAGGTGCAGGAGTCAATCCTGTAGTCGGGAGCGCTTCCGAGTGGAACTCTTGAAGGGGCGCTATCAAGTGGGCATACAAACAAACAAACTGTGTAGGGACCTTGAGACGCAAGCCGTTCTTCACTCACGATATTATTATTGCTCTGCTGCATTAATATATGGATGTTCTGACAACAGTTCTGTCACATCGGTCCACTTAATTCTCTGGACCTTGAAAGCCGAGCAGCAATGTCAAATATAGATCGTACATCAGCATAATAGCATTCCACTTTAACTAATATATATTCATTCACTCATTCATTCATTCATTCATTCATTTAAGTATTTATGTAGCACCTCTTCAAGGAAACTATTCAGAGGTGCTCCCGACTCCAGCACGCCAAAAACAACAGTTCTCAAGTGCTTATAGAATGTGTCAGAGAGTGGCCTATATTTATAGGGAACAGGCGCAGTTAAAGAGGGATACCATTCCATACTGTCGGAATGGTATATATAGATATAGGCCCATATATAGATAAAATTATATACATACAATCATATATATTATATATAATTATATATATATATATATATATATATATATAACGCGTACAGTATATATCAAGTGAGCTGCTATATCGCATTCACGCAGACAGGTTTTTTCAATATAATTATTATTTATAAATTACTGTTATTTTAATTAAAACGCGAATAGCGAATAGTATCAGCTACGAATTCGGCAAGCAAGGAAGACATCTTATTAGGTCTTAAACGTGATTTGTAGACAAGTGTAGATTCCGATTCGCTGCAGATTTGTGGACACATCGGAACTGAATTGGATCCCATAAACTGTGTCCCCACCTGGTGAGCGGTGGATTTGAGGATTCGCTCGACAAGTGTAAATCCCATATGCAGAAGCAGTCAAGTGTAACGGAGTGTGCAGACGGATTCAGTGGAGCGTGACGGCAGCAGGATGATGGAACCAATCAATCACCATGGTTACGTCTTAAGACCATCCGATGCCTTCCTCTGTGTCTGTCTATCTGTCTGTGCCTGTCTGCTTCTTTGTCTCGGTGTGTGTCTGTGTCTGTGTCTCTGCCTCTAAGCCGTATAAATCTGAGTCTGTAACTCTATATGTACAGGGTGGGCCATAAAAAAGTAACCCCCTAAGGTTTTTTGTCCATATCTTGACCAGAAGTAAGAATTTTGAAATGAAATTTTGCAGGCTTATAGACAATTCATATTTACACACGATGGCCAGATTTCATCAAAATATTTCAAATACAACAAAAGTTATGCCACTTTTAGGGAGGCCACCCACCTTTTTTTGACGATTCAAAAACGAAACGCAACAAAAACTAGTTTTTTTGCCAATATCATGACCAGAAGAAAGAATTTGTGAATGAAATTTTACAGGCTTACGAACAATTCATATTTACACATGATGGCCAAATTTCATCAAAATATATCAAAGGGAACAAAAGTTATGCCACTTTTAGTGAGACCACCCACCGTTTTTGATGATTAAAAAACGAAACGCAACAAAAAGTAACAAAAACACGATTTTATTAAGTCTTATCTCAAAAACTGTTGTCAAATGAACTTGATAGTGCTTCACAACTTGTGTTTAATGTGCCCACCACCAGTGCCAAAACTTCTTTTGAGTCTATTTGCAAAGTTCTTGATGGACATGTTGATTAGTCTGACAGACGCCGTATTTATCAATTTGTTTGTCTTCTTGCTATGTGACTTCTCAGTGACTTGCAGCTACGATGGCACTCTGTTTCTTTTTTAAATAGTATTAATAATGATCATCTGGCAATATGACAGCTAATTGATAACAATTATTTGAGATGAGACTTAATAAAAATCGGGATTTTTGCTACTTTTTGTTGCGTTACCCTACTGAATCGTCAAAAAACGGTGGTGGCCTCACTGAATGTGGTATAACTTTTGTTGTGTTCGAAATATTTTTATGAAATCTGGCCATCATATGTAGATATGAATTCTCTTGAAGCCTATAAAATATCATTTCGATATTCTTACTTTTGGCCAAGATATTGGCCAGAATAACTGAATTGAGTTTTAAAACCTTTTGTTGCGTCGCGTTTTTGAATCGTCAAAAAACGGTGGAAGGCCTCACTAAAAGTGATATAACTTTTGGTCTGTTTGAAATATTTTGATAAAATCTGGCCATCATGTGTAAATATGAATTGTCTTTAAGCCTGTAAAATTTCATTTCGAAATTCTTACTACTGGCCAAGATATAGGCAAAAAACCGTAGGGGGTTACTTTTTTATGGCCCACCCTGTATATCTTTGTCTATGTCTCGGTCTGTCTGTCTCGAGTGTCTCCGTCTCTATGTCTTTCTCTGTTTCTCTATGCACCTATATCTCTATCTCTGCCTCTGTCTGTTCTGTCTGTTTATGTATGTATTGTCTCCGTCTGTCTTTCTCTGCCCCAAGCACTCTGTGTCTGTCTCTGTCTATCTATAGCTGTATCTCTTCATCCCTGCCTCGGTCCGTCTGTCTCCATCTCGACGTCTGTCTCTGTCTGTCTGTCTCTTTCTCTGTGTCTCGGTCACAAGTACTTTTTCCGCAGTTACTCTTATCACCATTAAAAACAGTGTAAAACTCGTGTCAAGGTCACAAACAATGCGAATTTGTCAAGGTCACAAACAATGCGAATTTAAGTGCGCATACATCATTGTCTTTCGTCCGTCAACCCCTCTCCCTCCCCCCTCCCCCGACCCGCCCCGATCGTCCAATGTTTTCTACTGGAGCAATATAAATTCCACTTACGACAGAGATCCGGTGGTCAAGAAACGACGAGTAAAAAAGCAGTAAAAAGTCTCCTAAGCTTTTCATTAACATCGCACAAGTCAAGTCGTCTCATGGCCGCCAGACATCATAACAAATACCTTTCAATAACATTACATACTCCTTCCAATTTAACATTACATACTCCTTCCAATTTAACATTACATACTCCTTCCAATTTAACATTACATACCCCTTCCAATTTAACATTACATACTCCTTCCAATTTAACATTACATACTCCTTCCAATTTAACATTACATACTCCTTCCAATTTAACATTACATACTCCTTCCAACTTAACGTTACATACTCCTTCCAATAACATTACATAATCCTTCCAATAACATTACATACTCCTTCCAATAACACTACATACTCCTTCCAATTTAACATTACATACTCCTTCCAATAACATTACATACTTCTTCAAATAACATTACAAAATCCTTCCAATAAAATTACATAATCCTTCCAATAACATTACATACTCCTTCCAATAACATCACATACTCCTTCCAATAACATTACATACTCCTTCCAATAACATTACATACTCCTTCCAATAACATCACATACTCCTTCCAATAACATTACATACTCCTTCCAGTAACATTACATACTCCTTCCAATAACATTACATAATCCTTTTGATAATAAAATCACATAAACCTTCAAATAACACAAACCTTCCATTATCATCACATAGGACATCCAAAAACATCACATACGCCATACAATAACATCACATAAACCTTCCAGTATTAACACCACATAAACCTTTCAATAACATCACATAAGCCATACAATAACATCACATAAGCCATGCAACAACATCCGATAAACCTTTCAAAAAATCACATATAAACCTTCCAATAACATGTACCTCTAATATCACCGCATAAGCCATCCAATAATTGCATGGTCACATAAGCCATCCAATAACACCACATAAACCATCCAATAAAACCATATAAACCTTCCAAAAACATCACATAATCCATTCCAGTAACACCACCTAAGTCTTCGTGCAGTAGCATCATCATATATAGATGTAATCCTTCCATAAAACGTCACCAAGAAGCGACAGATATGAAATGCAGTTGAGGCGTTCGCTGGTCGAAAAGCCTCGCATCACAGAACTCGGAGAGGGTGAGTGAGAGGACGAGGAAGAGGAAGAGGGAGAGAGAGAGGTAGAGGGAGAGGAAGAGGGAGGGAGAGGGAGAGCCCGCACAATTCTCCTCCAGCAAGATCTTCCATTAGCGTCCATCGCATGCATTCCATCCTCCTTTCTTCCATGCAAGATCACATTCCTCCCACAAATATATACAGGGTGGTCCAAAATAAACTGCACAATGATAAATTGATAGTACTTTATTCAGACCAATTCAAATATAACCGTGAAAATTCACAAAAACACAGCAATTATTTTTACTGTAACATTACATGGATGTATTTCGTTACATAAAATGTTCAATGTGTCCTCCTTGCTGCTCGACCACGCATTGAAGCCAACGACGCCATTGATCAATTGCGCGGTCAATGAAACGCAATCGCTGTTCAACTGCTGTCCAACTTTGCGCCTGTACTGGTTAAGTCCGAGATCTTTCTTTACAATACGTTTAACAGTTGAACGTGAAATTCCGGTTTCACGTGCGATCTCCCGTGGGCTCTTATGGCTTAGCGGTTTGTCTTCCTGGCTACAGATAAGGTCGCTTACCAACTTGATATTTGCATCTGTTCGAGCTGATTTCGGACGTCCGCAACCCGGCTTCCTAGCTGTGGTACCTTCGGTATCAATTTTTTTAATGAGGATAGTACGACGTTTCCATGTCTTATTTGGAAATTCTTTCATCATACGCAAGAAAAATGGCATTAAACATTGAATTGTTATACATTATATCAAGAAAACTGTCACTGTGCAGTTTATTTTGGACCACCCTGTATATATATAATATTATACCAAATATATATATAACATTATATGTTATATATGTATATATACAAATCGTAAAAGCGCGGGTCCATCGTCATGGCAACTGTCGCCGCGGATACGCAAACGACGTCACCGTCGTCATGAAACGACCACTATTTGAAATTATTAATAAATTAACATTAATTTTGCAGTGCATGAATGAGAGAAAAGAAGGAAGGAAGAAACCATAAATGGAAAGGTGGATGGACGGATGGATTGGTGAATTATTATAATATTATATACATATATTATATATACACATAAAATACTTGCGTTTTTATATATAGGCTACCTATATAATGGACACAAGTAGATCATATTATGATATGTGTATGGAACCATTGATGCAATTATGTAATTCGAAGAGCATACAAGTGTACATACATGCGGACAGATCGCAAATACGGATATACGGAAAAACATAAGTGAAGTAGAGAAACGACGAGAGAGAGACACACACACAGACAGACAGACAGACAGAACGAGACAGACAGAAAGAGGCAGACAGACAAGACAGACAGACGGTTTCATCCGGTTCTGAATTGGATCAATTATCTTTCTGTTCATCTGTGGTAAATTTCCTCCTGATTTCGAACAAAACATGGAGAAGGAGGAGAAGGAGGAGGAGAAGGAGCATGAGGAGGAGAATTGGGAGAGAATAATGAAGAGAAATATAAGTGGTGAAAAAGAGGAAGAGAAGAAGATGAGGGGGAGATGTAGAAAGAGAAAAGGTGAAAGAGGAGGAGCAGGAGGAAAAGGAGAATTGTGAGAGAAGAATGAAGAGAAATATAAGTGGTGAAAAAGAGGAAGAGAAGAAGGAGATATAGAAAGAGAAAAGGTGAAAGAGGAGAAATTGGAAAGGGGAGAAGGAGAATAAAGAGGACGAAGACGGGGAAACAGGAAAGGAGATGGGAAGAGCAGAAAGATGGAGAAGAAAAAACTGGAAAAGATTTAGGAGCCATGGTCCACGGAAGAGAGGACGAATATAGGGAAGAAGAGGATCTGAAAGAGGAAGTGAGAGAAGGTACAGAGTACAATCGAGTACAATCGCATGCACTCGGTGCATGCAGTAACACATTCGAAAGCACAACGTCACAAGCAACCAGTTTCATTTTTCATCTTTTGATTGACAGTTTATGATTGGATGGATATAGAGGACTGATTGGATGGTTGATTGATTGACCGAGTGGGCGATTAGTAACCGAGTTATCAATCACCTGATTGATTAAGTTGATTGAGTGATGATTGCCAGACTAACTAACTGCTGAAGTACCGTATTTTATAGATTAAGGAAGTAAGTGCAGTAAGTACAATTATTCTTTGTTAAGATCAACTGAGCATAGCCTATGTTAGCCCGTTGGTTAACATGACATTCAAACATAATATGTGTCTATGTATGTGTGCACGCATACATATAAAATATATATATATATATAACGTATATATTATATATGCCCGGTGTGTGTATATATATACCAATTCAACACTGAGTAAATGCTTTGATGTAGGTCCCATGCATTCACCCCTCTTTCCCTCATGGCCAAGTCACGCCACGGTTCCATTCACCCCCTCTTCCCCCACCGCAACGTCAATCCGAATCATTGCATAGTTAACTTCCCTTAATTTAATTAAATTAATAAATCGATTGATTAACATTTTCATGGATAATTGGGGAATATAATAATCTCCACCGTTTCTTGTGTGTATTCCACATGCAACATTCTCTGGTATTTCTGAGTTTGAGTCGGGAGAGGGGGGAGGTTCATCAGTTTCATTTCTGCTTCGTCATCGAAAATATCGTCTGCTTCCGGTGAAGGGCGCCATCTGCCAGCGGACGGAAACCGCCAATCGATCACCGGTGTAGTCATGCATCGTCCATATTGTCTCCTCCTCGGCGCCCAATACGACGACGACGTCACTCTCCACCAAGAGCTCTACATGCATGGATTATTCATCAACATCGTAGACGTAGATCAATTGACGCTCATGCGCAGACGACTGCCATTGCCATACGACGATGCCGTCGTCTTGAAACAATTTTGTGGGGCGCGTTGGTGTAGTGGTGGCGTCGTTGCCTTGGAAGGTTCGAGGTTCGAATCCACTTCGCTGCGTAAGGACCTTGGGCAAGTCTTTCACTCACAATTGCTCAGCGCTTCCGCGTGCAACTCCGATGCAGTGTCCGCTCTGCATTCTGGAGAGATTGAAGGGGCGCTATAGCAAGTGCACATACAAACAAAATTTTCAGTTGCGCTAAGGGCTCGAATTCTCGTCGGCCTTGCGTGTGTGTGTGTGTGTGTGTGTGTGTGTGTGTGTGTGTGTGTGTGTGTGTGCGTGCATTATATATATATATATTTCATATATTATGAGCCGAAACCCTGGGGCAAACTTGTGCAACGCCCTCAACAGAAATGATTGATTAATTGTCATGCTCGTGAACATTTCGATTGATTGATTTATTGATTGATTAATATTAATAGCCATGCTGTTAAAAGAAAATGTCTGAAACAGGCAGCAGCAGCAACTGTCTCGTAAACTCCGCAGTTAGTCTGTTCTATGATATTAATAACTCAGATTTTTTGAAGTAATTGGACAAAACAGATGGCGAGAAAACATCACACGCCAGATTATATATCAACTGCTCCTGCGTATAATACACATGTATATAGGTCCATAATATATAGGTCATGATTAATATCCAGAGGTATAGGCGTATACTTGCATAGATCTAATAGTTTTCCTGCACCACCTGTGCATACATACATACTCTAAAAGGTCATAAGTAAGTGTGTGTGTGTGTGTGTGTGTGTGTGTGTGTGTGTGTGTGTGTGTGTGTGTGTGTGTGTGTGTGTGTGTGTGTGAAACGGTTGGCAGTGTGTGTATACCGTTCGAAAGCGATTATACAAGTAGAATTGATTGTAGATCTATCTTTCAGCTGTATGGAAAAGCCAAGACGACACCAGCGACAACTCATGTAACTACGGACAATTGCTGGAGAAGCAACATTCCCTTATAAGACGACCGGTTCAACTATTGGGAACCACGGCCGGGAAAACATCGCCGTATAACACGCGGCGACGCGTATAACACGCGGCCTATAAACAAATCGCAATGGATAAGAAGGACATAGCACGTCTGGCGCAGACCCATAAACGCAACAGCCGAGGCAACTATAAATACATAGCCTATATATATATATATGTAAATATACCAAAGTATATATCTATATATGTAATATATATATATATATATAACCTTGGTATATTTACGTAGCGCAAGAACAATTTTTATGCAGCGCATGCAAACCGCCTTTTTTATTTATGTCGAGCGAGATATATATATATATATCTCGAGACGAATAAAGATAATTAGGGACCATTAAGTAGCAGAGCCGAAGTTTATTTCTTTTATACCACAGAACTGAAGGGACCAGGCTCCATAGGACCATAGCAGTCACGATGGGAAGACATAGTAGAGTATGGAGAGCTTTATTGAGGTGCTTTAAAGGCGCTATATGAAGTGTCTCTAAATGCATGTCAAGAAATCACACATATCCAGACATTATACATGCATGCATACATGCATACATAAATACATTCATACATAAATAACCTACATACATAAAAAATACATTAAATGCATAAACACATACATTATGAAACTTATACACACATACATAAATGCATACATAAATAACATACATACATAAAAAATTAAACGTGTGCACACATAAATAAATACATACATACATAAAATATATGCAATACATACATACATAAATAACACAAATATAGCTGTAATATAATGTCCTGTAATTAAACGTTTATGGATTTATGGATCCTCTTACTGAACAGCATCTCTCTCTCTCTACCCTGGATGTGAAGATGGCTTTCATCCTTGACCCAAATAATGTCAGCTGCAGCAACTGTAGACAAAAGAATCGACCTTGTTCTGGACGATCCTCAATGACTGCACACAGCTGCCGTATTTAATGTTATTAGGAAGGAAATCAAACAATATGTCACGCACATGTGCACACACACACATACATATACACACACGACTAAACACACAACTAAACACACACACACACACATGCATACATAGGCCTGTACACACACATGCATACATATACACACACACACAACTAAACACACACATAGGCCTGTACACACAGCAACCAAGAATGTGTGTGTTTTATCTATGTCAAGGCGCCCCTGTAGCATCATGGCTGCGTTACGACGCTGTAGAAATTGTCATTGTTATTATTATATTATAATTATTATTATTACTAACCAAACACACACACACACGTAAACATATTATAGCACATGCATACATATGTAAGCATACACACACAAACATGCATACATAATTACATGTGGTACAGTTGTACACCCATACATGCATAAATTATATACACAGTTACACACACATAAATGTAAACATATTCATACATACAGGCAAACATATGCACATATACATACAAACATATATACACAATGTCACACATACACCAAACATTTGCCCAAACAAGCAAACACACACATACATGCAAACGTATACAGTCATACATGCATACATGGAAACATATACATTATACACACACATAAATGCAAACCTAATTATACACACATGAATGCAAATATACACAGACAAACATGCAAGTAAGCATATGCACCCATAGATGCAGGCCTACACACACATACAAGCAAGCCTATACACACAATCACACATACATGCAAACATACACGCACATACATGCAAACATACACACACATACATGCAAACATACACACACATACATGCAAACATACACACACAGTCATATCGATACACACTGTGCATGCAAACATACACACACATACAAACATACACACACATACATGCAAGCACATACACACAAACATATACACATACAAGCAAGCATATACACACAATCACACACACATGCAAACATACACACACACATGCAAACAAACACACACATACATGCAAACATATACACACATACATGCAAACATATACACACATCCATATCGATACACACACAAACACTACCATGCACTGTGTCCTGTGAGATCGACGTCGGCAGCGTACAACGAGACTCAAGTGGTCCATACATCATCGTTTGCAAAAATAATCCATATCAACCGTCTTCTTTCGTCTTCTTCTTTCTATTAGGAAAAGGCGCCGCATAAATGCAGCCGACGATCGACGCAGACGGAATATAATGGCGCCAAATGAAAAAATATATCTTCGTTCCTTCTGACGACAACGAGGGAACAACGGTTGCAAAGAATGACAACGGTTGCAGAGAACCATGAGAACGGTTGCAAAGAACGACAACGGTTGCAAAGAACGACAACGGTTGCAATAAGAACGACAAAGATTGCAAAGAACGACAACGGTTGCAAAGAACGACAACGGTTGCAAAGAACGACAACGCTTGCAAAGAACGACAACGGTTGCAAAGAACGACAACGGTTGCAAAGAACGACAACGGTTGCAAAGAACGACAACGCCTGCAAAGAACGACAACGGTTGCAAAGAACGACAACGGTTGCAAAGAACGACAACGGTTGCAAAGAACGACAACGGTTGCAAAGAACGACAACGGTTGCAAAGAACGACAACAACGGTTGCAAAGAACCACAACGGTTGCAACGAACGATAACGATTGCAAAGAACAACAACAGTTGTAAAGAACGATGACAAGGTTGCAGAGAACGACAACGGTTGCAAAGAACGACAACGGTTGCAAAGAACGACAACGGTTGCAAAGAACCACAACGGTTGCAAAGAACGACAACGGTTGCAAAGAACGACAACGGTTGCAGAGAACCATGAGAACGGTTGCAAAGAACGACAACGGTTGCAAAGAACGACAACGGTTGTAAAGAACGACAACGGTTGCAAAGAACGACAACGGTTGCAAAGAATGACAACGGTTGCAAAGAACGACAACGGTTGTAAAGAACGACAACGGTTGCAAAGAACATTGACAACGATTGCAAAGAACAACAACGGTTGCAAAGAACGACAACGGTTGCAAAGAATGACAACGGTTGCAAAGAACGACAACGGTTGTAAAGAACGACAACGGTTGCAAAGAACGTTGACAACGATTGCAAAGAACAACAACGGTTGCAAAGAACGACAACGGTTGCAAAGAATGACAACGGTTGCAAAGAACGACAACGGTTGCAAAGAATTACAACGGTTGCAAAGAACAACAACGGTTGCAAAGAACGACAACGGTTGTAAAGAACGACAACGGTTGTAAAGAACGACAACGGTTGCAAAGAACAACAACGGTTGCAAAGAACGACAACGGTTGCAAAGAACGACAATGGTTGTAAAGAATGATGACAACGGTTGCAAAGAACGACAACGGTTGCAAAGAACGACAACGCTTGCAAAGAACGATGACAACGGTTGCAAAGAACGACAACGGTTGCAAAGAACGACAACGGTTGCAAAGAACGATGACAACACTTGCAAAGAACGACAACGGTTGCAAAGAACGACAACGCTTGCAAAGAACGATGACAACGGTTGCAAAGAACGACAACGGTTGCAAAGAACGACAACGGTTGCAAAGAACGATGACAACACTTGCAAAGAACGACAACGGTTGCAAAGAACGACAACGGTTGTAAAGAACGACAACGGTTGCAAAGAACGACAACGGTTGCAAAGAACGACAACAGTTGCAAGAGAACGACAACGCCTAAGTAGAAAAGAAGAAACAACAATCCACATATACATGTACATACACACCTCCCAACCAATCACCCACCCATCCATTCATTCACCCAACCATCCATCCATCCATTCATCTGTCCATCCACCCAACCATTCATTCCTTTTTTCCAATTCATAAGCCTTAGAGATCACCAAAAAACATGAATACATTTTCATGTAACAGTTCATGGCTGTCAACGGATTAAACACAAAAGGAACAATATATCGTTCCGCTCTCATGGTCGCCATTTATCATTTCTATTTCAAATGTATACAATGTCACTAACCATCAAGTCATGAATCAGAACAAAGAACAAGTCAAACTGTGAGGGTGCAGAAAAGAACAAGTGCATACAAATAACATAGAATATTATAAGAGATCTCCATACGGGGCCTTTACGGGCGTTTACAGATGATTCAAATAGGGTGTTCAGAGATAGTCTATTAGCTTTAAACCCAGTTGATACGTACTTAAGTTTCAGTTCAATATTCACATTGTTAACTAACAACATCCATTGATTTATCAGAAACTAGCTGTACCCGGCCACGCGTTGCTGTGGCAGAAAAGACTCTCCCCTCCCCCTCTCCTCACCCGCCGCCTCCCTCCCCATCCCCCTCCGTCCCGCTCCCTCCGCTCCTTTCCTCCCTGAACCAAGAAGGCCGCAAAATAATTATGCGAATCGCTTATGACGTCACGGCACGCAAGCTCATTCATGTTTCGTCTGCATGGTCGCAGTCACTGTCAAGGCGTTTGTGAATCTGACAACGTGGGGTTTTGAATTTGCAAATGGCGGTCGAGCGGAATGCAAACTTCACTCTTTGTGGAAAAAATTGCGTGTTTTTGGAAAAAAAGAAAAATGGACACTCTCAGATAGGAATGGAAGGTTTTGTGAAATTTTCAAAACAATCTGTGCGGTACGTTTCGAGAACACTTTACACAAACTATTGGAAAGTTTCATTTTTATATATATAGATAAATAAATTAGCATCATCAGCAAACAAAATAAGCTGAAGCATGGACAAAGTGCAGACAATAATCATTAATATATACAGTACTAAAATAACAACGGACCCCATATAGAACCTTGCAGCACTCCACAATCCACATGCTATATCTGTTTGTTTTGAAAGGTAGCCAGAATATAGGATGCATAATGTTATTGTTGTTTTTTATTTCTAAGATAATTATAAATCAGAAAACAAATCAGTACTTTACCCACGTATTCCATAATGCTCCAGCTTTTTAACGAGTATTTTGTGATTTATTGAATCAAATGCTTTTAATAGATCAAAAAAGACACCAATGGAGCAGAGATTATTGACCATAGCTTCTGTTATTTTTACGTGCAATTCGAATGGAGCCATGAATATGGAGCGCAAAAAGAGCAAAAACCAAACTGCTTCTGTCAGTAAACTGTTCCTTAAAAATTGTAAACTTTGTAAAGTACGCCGCAATAGCATTTGATACATAATTTTTAGAAGAATTTGGAGAAATATTATGGTAGTGTAGAAATTGGTCTGTAATTATTTAATTTATGCCTTCTACCAGATTTGAAAGTGGGACTTACTTTGTGCAATCTTTAGATCATTTGGTACAGCCACCTAACTAAACATTTACGGTGATTTACCAATCAATTCACTCACCATCCACCCAGGCTCCCACCCAACCATTCATCCACACATCCATCCATCCAAACAAACAGCCAATCATAATCCATCCAACCACTCATCCATCTATCCATCCATTCATTCATCCAACCATTCTCCCACCCAACCATTCATCCAATCATCCATCCACCTTCCCAAACAAACAAACAAACAACCAACCATCCACCTAACCATCCGCCAATCGACCCATCCACCCATCCTCCGACCCTTACCCACCCAACCGTCTATCCAACCAAGGAACCAGCCACATAACGAGTCAGCCAGGCCAGTCTAGGCCGGCCAGTTACATCAATTGGTATTCCTTCGTCTTAGCCTCTTGTCTCCTTTCGTCGTCCGAATCCATCGACCGGCGGCGAAGAAGAAACGGAATTTATCGTCATCGTCGTTGTCATCGTCTTCGTCCGTTGCATCCCTCGATACCACGTTCACATTCACCCCTACTTCCCCCACCACCATCGCCAAGTCATACCGCGGTCCAATTCGCCCCCTCTTTCCCCTCCCATCGCCAAGTCACACTGCGGTCCAATTCACCCCCTCTTCCCCCACTCATCGCCAAGTCACACCGCGGTCCCATTCAGGGGCATTCACCCCCTCCTTCCCCATTGCCAAGTTAAACCGAATGACGTTGGATAAGGAAAGAGGGAAGCAGCAGAAGAATCAGGAAAAGAAAAAGGAGGAAATAAGTGAGGAAAGGAAGGAAGTAGAAGGAAGGAGACATAGAGAGAGCATGGTAGAAGTGAATGAAGAAGCGATGGATGGAAATATAGACAGAATGAAAGTGAAAATAAGAAACCATAATAAGAAACAGAGAGAGGGAGGGAGGGAGAGAGAGAGAGGGAGGGAGACACGCACAGCTATGGAACGACTAATGGATGGAGTGGACGATGGAGATAACGAGGGTAGAAGGTGTTAGAGAGAGGAGGGAGGGAAGGAGGTAGATATATGGATGGAAGAGGGGGGTTGTAGTGGGGCAGAGGACACAACGGGTCGACATTAATCATCTGCCAATGACGATAGAAGAAGGTCAAAGGTCGACCTTAGTTCATCCATTTAGCATGTACAGTTCAGCCAGGCAGACAGACAGATAGAGGAAGGCAGACGAACAGGCAGACGGACAGACAGAGAGGCAGGGAGTTTGGACAAGCAAGCAGATAGACAGACAGACATGGAGTTCGGGAAGGCAAGCAGGTAAACAGGCAGACACACAGACAGTCGGACAGACGGACATACAGAAAGGCAGGGAGTTTGGACAAGCAAGCAGATAGACAGACAGACATGGAGTTCGGGAAGGCAAGCAGGTAAACAGGCAGACACACAGACAGACGGACAGACAGAAAGGCGGGGAGTTTGGACAAGCAAGCAGATAGACAGACAGACATGGAGTTCGGGAAGGCAAGCAGGTAAACAGGCAGACACACAGACAGTCGGACAGACGGACATACAGAAAGGCAGGGAGTTTGGACAAGCAAGCAGATAGACAGACAGACAGACATGGAGTTCGGGAAGGCAAGCAGGTAAACAGACAGACAGACAGACAAAGAGACAGTGCCAGTGCCGGCAGGCAGACAGATCATGCAGTTAGGCTGGGAGTTTGGGCAGGCAAGCAGGTAAACAGGCAGGCAAGCAGGTAAACAGGCAGGCAGACCGATAGCTTGTGCAGACAGACAGACAGACAGACAGACAGACAGACAGACAGAGACAG
The DNA here is from genome assembly GCA_945859605.1 of Lumbricus rubellus. Lineage (NCBI taxonomy): Eukaryota > Metazoa > Annelida > Clitellata > Crassiclitellata > Lumbricidae > Lumbricus > Lumbricus rubellus. Next base: position 5,255,195 of record OX243817.1, on the reverse strand, counting down.
ACAGAGTATAAGCAGACGACCTACATGCCGAAAGATCCACCAGCAGACGTCTATAAAACGAGATGCATAGAAGCGGGAAAGGTGAGGGTCACAGAAGGTCAACCGATGATCCATCTGATTCCGTTTACATAGCAACCGTCGTCACGTGCGCATGCTGGCCATTTTTATAGCGCCGCTTTTCCAGGACCTCTCCACTCACTCTCGACCTGCTATTTATATATTTATATACACTGCGTTCGACCAAAATTAATGTACGACAACAACGACATGCGTTAATAACTCAATTTTCCACCTGGAATGGTTTTCTCCATCAGCTCCGTTTGTTAATAGTCAGAATGTCTATTCACAGACCATCAAACAATGGTGGGATCAATTGAGCGTGAAGGACTTGCTCACCATCCCTACTCACTAAGAACCCAGTGACCTAATTATAGACAGAAGGACGGTCGAACCCGCGCCCTCCTCACTGCAAGACAAGCATCCAAACCAATCTGCTGCTTAACCCACAGGTCTCTTCGCTGTTCCACTTTGATATAGTATCTTGCCGTGGAGATTGGTGCCTCATACACTGTCTCTATCCATTTTTTTATACCTTTCAGTACTTCTTCCTCTCTAACTCCTCTTATTTTCCATCCTCCTTTTTCTTACAATCTATCCTCCTCCTTCAACTTCTCCTCTTTCTCCTCCAACTTCTCCTCATCATTCTCCGTCTTCCTTCCCATTTCTTCCCAGTTTCCTCCTTCTCCTCTTTCATCTCCTCCTCCTTCACCCAATTTTTTCCCTTTCCTCGTCCTTCTCCTCATACTTCTCCACATTCTCCGCCTTCTCCTCTTTCATCTCCTCCTCCTTCACCCAATTTTCTCCCTTTTCCTCGTCCTTCTCCTCGTCCTTCTCCTCGTCCTTCTCCCCATTTTCCTCCTTCTCCTCCTCTTTCATCTCCTCCTCCTTCTTCCCATCTTTCTCTTCCTCTTTCATCTCCTTCTCCCCGTCATTCTCCACATTTTCCTCCTCCTCATACTTTTCCACATTCTCCGCCTTCTCCTATTTCTTCTCATGTAGCCATGGGTTCATTGTCAACATTAAATCAATGGAGAGTACTCAACAGATAACAGAAACTTAAGTGCAGGCACTGTTCACAATTATTCAGTCACTCAAGGACCCGGCATAGGCCAATCAGACTCATGACAAGTTCACTCCCCCCAGACAGACAGACAGACAGACAGACAGACAGACAGACAGACATACAGACAGACAGATAGACAGACGGACACAAACGGACGGACAGAGACAGATAAGCAGGCAAACAAGCCAAAGGCAGACAGACAGGCAGATAAACACAACCACACACAGTGATGCATAGGCACACTCACCCATACGCATACAGGCAGAGGCACTGACACAGCATGGACGCAGATTTAGGCACACACACTCATAGAATTATTACACACAGATGCACAGCAAGACGTACAACTACACAAACACATGCACATACAGACAGACACACACACACCTATTATTTATATATATATATATATATATATATATATATAATTAATTATATAATATATATGCATATAAACACACAGAAAAATGAAATACATAAATGCTAACCAACACAGAACAACATGCATACAAGGAGACAGACAAAACAGGTAGGCTGAAAGATAAAAACAAAGAAACACGCACACACACACAAGTCATAAACAGTCAGACCGGACATAAACAGACAGATGACGGAACAAGTCAGCCAGACATAAAGACATACACAGCCACACAGACTGCTAATCATACACAGACAGACAGATAGACAGACACACACACACACACACGCACACATATATATACAACAAGGTGTCATCCTCTTTAATCTTCTAAATGTCTGGCAGGGCAGCAGCAGCTGTGGCATGCAACCAGACACTGTCGTGTTGTCGCACGAACTGAGAAATCACTAAATATTATTTGTGGACTTCTTTTTCTTCCTGGCGTCTGCAGAATCTTTAGAGGACACAACAATGGAGTTTGTCGATCACATGTCTCTGAATGTGTGCGCTTGTCATTGTCAAAGCGCTGTGTGTTGTAAACAATCGTATAATTGCCTGTAACGTACTTGTGATCACATGTACAGCACCCTTTCCTTCGGCCTCGGCTGAGCTATGGCGCTATATAAATGGTCTTATTTAATTATTAGTCTAGTAGTATTATTATCATTATTATTACCATGATCATTATTAACATTATCAATATTATCATTATTATCATAATTAATTATCATTATTATCATTAATATTATCATTATTAAAAGGACTTCACAACATTACATAAGCCTCAAAGTGAATGTGGATCCAACCAACTAACCCACCTCTGCTCTCTCTTCGTCTTTGTCTGTTTGTATGCCTATCTGTCTGTCCGTCTTGTCTGTCTGTCTGTCTGTCTGCCTATCTGTCTGTCTTGTCTGTTTCCTGCTTCACAATGTCCAACATTGTCCTCACACAATTAAACTCCATGGTCCAGTGGAGCAAACGAGTCAACGAGCGAAATTAATGAGCAAAAGAATGGGCCACTAAATAAGTCTGTGTGTCAAATAGAAAAATCAACGAATTAGTGACTGAGATAGTGAGCAACAAATGAGTAGAGTGAGCAAGTGATGAAGTGAGCAAATATGTCATTTGGTGAAACACTAAGTGATCAGACAAGTGAGTGAGCAAGCAAGGATACATTCCTCATTCATTCCAACGAATTTATATAGCGCCCATTCAGGGTTACTACACAGAAGCGCTCCTGATCAAGCCTTGGCTAAAGAGGACAGTTTAAAGATTACACTAGAATGTGACAGAGGGGACCCTTGTCAGAAGGGGCTGGTATGGAGGTAGCCCATTCCAGACCACAGGGCCAGCAACATTCATGTGAGAGCAATGAGGTAGAGAGCAAAATATATAGATACTGGTAAATAAGGAAGATGTAGAGCATCAAAATGAAATACAAATGGAGTAACTTAGTAAATGTACAGCCTACTATTCCCTCCTCCGTTAGAACAGCCTATTAACCCATTTCACCACAGATACAGTGTGCAGTCAGAGAACTAAATTTATCAACTTCAATTCAGAGGCAAGCTGTATCCTGGTTTGTACCAGGGCATGTTCAGCCAATCATGGATTTTAACTGGCTAAACAGATAACCCGGACGCATATAAGATAACGCTTATCAGACGAGTTATCGGCCACTGCCTCGCATTAAAACCAGTTACGAAACTTTAGCTCTGGGGAGTTGACTGCCTGATACGAGGAAAAATATTCGACCCAATCTATGGGGGCCAAGATTTTAACCGTTCAATCATTGACTCCAATTGAAAGGTTTAAGAGCATACATAATTGGTAAGCGAGCCAGCATCCGCAGCGGGGGGGGGGGGGGTCAACAACGTGGTTGGTCATTTAAATCCCACTCTCATGACCCTGAAACTGGTCTATATGATCAAAAGTGTTCGGATAACAATCAAATCATACAAGATCAACAAATAAAATCAACGCTGTCAGACACCACACCCTAAACAGTTCAAAAGGAAAATAAAACAAATCTGGGGCGGTGTAAGCTAGATAATTATAAAAGAAAACATCTACACACCCGCAACATTTTGTCCGGCGATGAATTTCGCTAAGTTATCCGACCGCCACAAAATCCAGTCACGCATTGAAAGAAGACGAATTCATCTCGCCGAGGATATTTCCGAATTCTAAAATCTTTCCTACAGTGTTTTATCCCATAAAACTTTTAAAACTTTTCGTTCTGAACTGTGAACGGCATTGATTACAACGCGATCAGTTTCGCTCATACATCTGGCAACCATCGACTATAAAACGACGAAGGACCTTGGCAGAAAATACCCATGTGCTGCATGCGACGATTGCTATAGCGCATTTACACGCCGCTCTGATTTTATGGTCGTTGGATTTTATCATTCGCGTTAGCCTTAGGAATAGTTTGTTTATTATCAATAATGATTAATACTTACAATGAGACGATTTGCGTGTTAAAACTTTGCACCAATTCTTGTTAATTGTTGATTTTAATATTTCTGAAATTAGTTAATGTTATGCGACGATGTCAGTGTCATTTTTTAGATGCGATAGGTCTGTAGGCCTAGAGTCTAGACAAAGATATTAGAGTCTAATATCTTTGGTCTAGATCTGATATTGATTTGCGAGATAGGCTAACCTGGTCTGAGCTTGCGTGTAGCCTAATATTATAATCGACAAAAACTTCAGCACAGCAGATGGAAACTCGATACGCATGCAAAATTTAGTGAAATTGATTCAGAATTTCGATGTCAATCAGCAATTTTTAAATGTTCTGTGAACTTCTGTCGTTAGCCAACGAACGCCGTCCTGCCACTTTTTTTAAACAAGAGCCGGTGAATAAGCTGGTCTCCTTGACGTGGCTCTTGTGGGCGCTGAGAAATTCTCGAAGATATACATCAGGGGTCATTGCATAATTACGTAACGCCCGAGGGTGGGTGGGTGGGGTAATTGAAAACGTTATGAAACGTTACGGGGGTGGGTGGGTGGGGGAAGCTAAACGTTACGTAACGCCATGAATTTTTTAATTAATGAATATTAAATTACTATCGAATGGCACTTCAGACATGATGTGATCGAAGTTTAAACTTCGTGACATTGATTTAAACCTTAACTGAAGTATAGGGCTATTTATCTGAATATTCTGTTTTCCCTTTTATGCAAACCGGAAACCGCTGCTCGAATTGTTTGGATCTGTGATAGTTTCACCAACGGAACAACGTGGTAGGCCTAATTCACAAAGAAATCCTGACATCGAAGAACCACTTTGAAGCATGTTTTATTTAGTGAACACGATCTCAAACATTTAAAATTAATGCTCAACAAAACTCGGCAATATTTCTATTAATAATTATCGAACTGTCCAGAAATAAATCGCTCATCCTAATTTTGATTAATTGTTAATTCTTCATTTAGTCCAAGAAACTTTTCAGCAGTGTAAAATTTTATTCTTGCGGTCAAATATAAGAAAATTGCAGTTCAGGCATGACTGTCATTTATATAAACAAAACATTGTGTATATTTCAAGTCTATTATAATTATAGTACTGTCAAATTATAAATTGCATGTAGCCTACGCTTATACTCTATTAAATTCGCTATGAAAATATGAATTAAAATTACTCGCTCACATAAGCCAATAATAGGCCGAATCTGAACTGATTTTTCGTAGCAATCGTTACGTAACGCTGAGGAGGGTGGGTGGGTCAAGGGAAACGTTACGAAGCGTTACAGGGTGGGTGGGTGGGTCAAAAACGGTCATTTTCGGCGTTACGTAATTATGCAATGACCCCTCACATTACAAGCGCAGTCTGGAAATTAAGGTCAGGGTCGTTCTATCGGCCATGCGCTTATTTTTTGCACTTTATGCACTAGCTAATTTAAAGCAGTAGAGTAGGCCTACTGTCAGATCTCGAGGCGCTTGCAAATCCGTAAACACAATAGCCTAAATGTGATAATTGATGAGCACGTATCCTCATCCCATCTAAAAAGGGCAGCAGTGAAAGTTCATCCAATGCGTTCATTGAAAAATGATCTTGCAAGGTCGATCAATCGATGCCGTCAAGGTCGCAGCTGCTGTAGGCCTACATAACAGCCCGAACAGTAATTTTATACATTCCACGCAGATATGTCGAAAGCGACTGCATGATCTGCATCATGAATCAAAAATAACTCCGAACGTTTTCACACTGCTCAGCGAAATCGATTGTGTCTGACAGGCCTTTAATCAGCAGCAGGACTAACCAGAGCGATGTGCACGATTGTTCGGCCAAGTGTACACCTGTTATATCGTACAAGCAGTGGACTATTGCTTTTTTAGACCGTTTAGTCCGCCTGGCGTCCTACCGTGCATGGATCCTCTTTCATCATCGCCTGCTTGTTATTCTGATCGGTTGACAGCCAATGAGAAATTAGCCAATTAGCAAAATAACTACAATGCAGTCTCGGCAAAACCGGCGCTTGATGGATCCGACGCTCGGCTGTCCATACATCCCATCATGCACCGAGCTCGCATCTGGTTGTTTTGAATTGATGACGACAAGGTCACGACCTTTCACGCTGACGCAGGCCTACGTCATCCATAGTAAACAGATAAATGCCGTAAGCTTGCTTCTAGTTCCATCCATAGTAAACAGATAAAGTTTGACATTTCGAATTCATAGCCCTGAACTGCAAATTTTCCTGAGCACATTTTGTAAATTTTTCGTAACCCTAGACCTTTCCCTTCGAGAGCCTTTAGCCGGACAGACACACTAACAGTAGGACAAACTTTCAGATTTATAGTACATATTCCCTCCCAATAATGATAATAATAATAAATAAATAAATAACTACACAGTACACAGGATAAATTCTTAAATTTATTTCCTAAATAAAAACCACCACAGCAGCAGACTAATTTAAAAAGAAAGTAAAATACCAACTCCAGAAATGTCATTACAGTTCGGTATGTACAAAATATTTCAGAAAAAACAATAAGATCCTATAAGTCTCTCCACTCCAACATCTACATCCGTGTAGATACTCAAAATCTAGGTCTATTTACAATCAAAACTTCATGTAGTCACGCTAGATCACAGCAAACCGTTCAGCTAATAAAGAAAATCCACATGGCCTATTTTCATACAAATTGCCATGACCTAAATCCATACAACTAGCTTGACCCAGATTCATGATTACCGGTTTGTAGTGTGGCCTAGATCTACACCCTAGTGAATTTATAGTAATTATATAATTCGTTCGCGACCTAGATTCATACAATTAATTACCTAAATCCATACAATTAATGACCAAAATCCATACCATTAATGACCTGAATCCATACAATTAATGACCTGAATCCATACAATTAATGACCAAAATCCATACCATTAATGACCTGGATCCATACAATTAATGACCTGAATCCATACAATTAATGACCTAAATCCATACCATTAATGACCAAAATCCATACCATTAATGACCTAGATCCAACCAAAATGAGCAACCAACATGCATTACATATTTTTATGTTGCTACCCGCCAGCCAATGTAAATTTCCAAATGTGGCCTGGATGATGACCTGAGTTTGAGACCACTGACCCAATTGCATAAAATCAATGACCTAAATGCATACAATCAGTGACCCAAATGCAATCAATGACCTAAATGCATACAATTAATTACCCACATCCATACAAAACAGAGCAGCCAACATTCATATGTCCAGCACGACCTAATTCCATAATTATATTCAATGTTCTTAGGTAGATCAAAACAAATCAGTACACCCCAAAATCCTTAGGTAAAGTGGTGTTAAGTGTAATCTGATTGACAATGAGCTCCACTTCTCAGAGGTCCTGCTAGCGCTGAAGGGGTTCTTATTTGAACCAGGCACCGGCGCCGCCACCATTTCTCAAAGACAAGTTTACAACACTAGGCAAGGAACTCACATGGAATTCAAATCCATGTTGCAGAGATCGAAGACAAAAAGGTTCCTTAGCACTAATAATTAATTACCAATGATATTGTACTGTATAATATGACCATTTATAAAGCGCTTCTCTCAGCAAAAACCCTTCAGAAGTGCTCTTAGTGTGTGCGACCCCGAAAGAAAAGGCAGGTTTTGAGGCAAGAGAAAGATGAAGAAAAAAGCATCTGGATTGAGCCATTGCAGTCCTAATGTGGGGAACAAAGAGGTCAAGCCGATCAGAGGATCTAAGAGGACGATGCAGTGAACTATCATAGAGGGGACGAAGTACGAGATCACAAAGAAACTTCGAAGTAAGACCCAACTGAGACCAAAGAACCAAAACAAGAACCTTAACCCTTTTCCCGTTCATTTTTCCCGTTAAGCCCATTTTTTCAGCGGATATCCTCCGGGAAAACGGGTAAAGGGTTAAACTGCATAATACGATCAATGAAGTTGTTCAGTCATGAACGCAGTAGAGATGTGGGAGAATCGAGGAACGCGAACCATCAGTCTAACAGCAGCATTGAGCAAATGAACACAGACTGAAGAGGAGAAAGACGAAGCTTAGGCAGGCCAACGAGGATAGAATTACCGTAGTCTATCCATGAACAGACAAATGCATAAACAATTTAGGAAGGTGAACAGATATACATCTGCAAGCAGCCCTGAGACACAATAGCTAGAATAAATGAGAGTACAGTAAGTGCGCTCGTTATAGCCGAGTCCGCTAGAGGGCGCCACATGTAGCAGAAATCTTGAATAATTAATTACTAACTAGCAAAATGCATCAGCCAAGGGTGTCCCAAAATCCAGAGTATGGGTGGGGGGTGTCACATGGCCTTCTATTCCACCATCAGACAATTTGTGTCTAGCAGCATTTCAGCCACACTCTCCCAATCACAGCACTCTCTACACTGAAAGGCATCAGGTTCCTCAGTCCCCCGTCACGTCAAAACGCAGACTATTCCTCGTCACAAGTCGTCTGTCACAACCTCTTGGTGTCACGGCGGCGTCAGTTCTTGCGTCACATGGACTTCCTCGTCGTCCGCTTGCGCTGTCTGCTTCTCACTTCCGTTCGGTGTGAGCAATACTCGAACCAGAGAACGTTCGGAATGAGCGTCGAGTCACGCACCATCAGGTACTCGGACACGCGCCTACGAAAACAACGACACGCACATACAGCCTCAAATTTGTGAAGTTAATTCAAACCTGTTTACTTAAAGAGATCAAAAGTAAAATACAAAGACCAGCAAAATGACGAAAGATAACAATGTGTAATGACAATAAGAAGCTATATACTAACTCGCAAGTAAGAAGAAAGGAGATCCCCAAGAAAGGGGATGCCCCAAAAGGGAGTGATCCCGCCACTTTCTAAATTCTCAAAAATTTATAGAGCACCTTAAAAATACGTATACCGTAGTTATCAATGTTCAGTAATTTATAGCAATTTTTAAACACCTATACAATAATGTAGTCAGTATTGTTGACTTTACCAATCAACCGAGCATTAAAGCTTCTTCTTATGACCTCGAACAAAGTGAACAAAATGTGTTTGATATGATTTATCATAATTAATTAATTAATTAATTGATAGCCAACAGCTTAATGACAGTAATGTCTACTGTCATTAAGCTGTTGGTGTAAAGTTGTAAAGTTTCCGATCGTCAATTAATTAGTAATTTCTTTTAGGTACTTAGATATAAAGTAATACAAAAAAGAGCTTCTCAAATACCATTGTTCTTTCACAAAGTACAATGAACATGGAAGCATGGAATAGAAAGAAGCGTCTACAGGCGCCTTTGTAGCAGTATGGCCGCGTTACGGCGCCATATAAATTGTCGTTATTATTATTATGGTGGTTCCGCGGTAACTTACCATGACGCGATGATGGGAAACAACGGGGTAAGTGCAAACTGGACAACAAGGAACCAGAGCAGAGCGAGAATCGAGCCGCATGCAACTCCCCACACCACTTGACTGGTTGAATGGTAGATAAGATACACGCTGCAAATTCACAAATATTAACATCTCATTTAATCAATATAATTTTATACTATTGATTTTTTCTACATATTTTTAATATCAACTGGGTCATTCCGTGCCAAATCAACCAAAAATCCAACTTTTCCCCACTCTCCGATCCAGATTTTCTTGATATTTTCACCAAAAATCAATTATCATCTGGTATGAAGACCTGGAAAGTTTCAAGTGTCCAAAGTGAAAACTGACCGAGTTATAGGGTACTGAAGTTGGTGGGGGTAGGCCGAAAATTGAACGCGAATTTGCGTCTGCGAAATTTCTTCCATTTTCACACGTTAATAACTTTTGATCTAGGGCAGCTAAAAACATTTGGTTTTCAGTTTTCAGTTCTGTGCATAGCATGGATTGACAAGATCAAGTAATATTTGCTGTCTTTAATATAAGGAATTAATTAGAATTTGTTTAAAGTGTCGAAATATTTCTTGCCGAGCCCATTTTTGTCATGTTTGCAGACACATCACACTGGCAGGATATGCTAGAAAGGAATAATTTTTGTGTGGTTTTATTCACCTATTAGTGGAGTCTTAAATGTGTCATTTATTTTTGTCTGGGTTGAAAGGAAATGCTGTGGCACTTTGCCAAAAACCCTTCATCTCCGTGACAGAGGTCACTTTCAACTGACCAAATGGGCATGTGGACCACCTGCTAAACAAGTCAAACACCCACCATTGGAAAGCTTGAAGAAAAACCTTTTTACTGATACCAATCTCTTGTTGGTGCTCTTAAGAATAAGTTATTAAATTATTTTTTCAAAGTCCGTGATTTTTAATGCGAATTTGCGTGTGCAAATGTTTTCACCATTTTCAGACGTAAATAATTCTTGATCTAGAGCAGCTAAACACATTTGGTTTTCAGTTTCCAGTTCTGTGCATAGCATGGATTGGCAAGGTCAAGTAATATTTGCTCTGAATGATATGAGGAATTAATAAGAATTTTTGAAAAGTGTCGAAATATTTCTTACCGAGGTCATTTTTTTCATGTTTGCAGACACACTACACTGGCAACATATGCAAGAAAGCAATCACTTTTGTGTGGTTTTATTCACCTATTATTGGAGTCTTAAATCTGTAATTTATTTTGTGTTTTGATCTACAGGAACTGCTGCAGCACCTTGCCAAAAACCCTACATCTTTGTGACAGTGGTCACTTTCAACTGACCAAATGGGCATGTGGGACACCTGCTAAACAAGTCAAACACCCACCATTGGAAAGCTTGAAGAAAAACCTTTGTAATGATACCAATCTCGTGTTGGTGCTCTTAAGAATAAGTTATTAAATTATTTTTTCAAATCCTGTGATTTTTAATGCGAAATTGCATATCTGCAAATTATTGCATCATTTTCAGATGTAAATAACTTTTGATCTAGAGCAGCTAAACACATTTGGCTTTAAGTTTCCAGTTCTGTGCATAGCATGGATTGGCAAAGTCAAAAAATATTTGCTCTGAATGATATGAGGAATCAATAAAAAATTTTGAAAAGTGTCGAAATATTTCTTACCGAGGTAATATTTTCATGTTTACAGACACACTTTAATGACCTTGTAATCAGAGCACCAACAAGAGATTGGTATCAGTAAAAGTGTTTTTCTTCTAGCTTTCCAATGATGTGTGTCTGACTTGTTTAGTAAGTGTCCCACGTGCCGTTTTGGTCAGCTGAAAGTGACCACTGTCACGGAGATAAAGGATTTTTGGCAAAGTGCTACAGCAATTCCTGTAGACCAAAACAAAAAGAAATTTCACATTTAAGACTCCACTAACAGGTGAATCAAACCACACAAAAGTGATTGCTTTCTTGCATATGCTGCCAGTGTAGAGTGTCTGTAAACATGACAAAAATGACCTCGGTAAGAAATATTTCGACACTTTAAAAAAATTCTTAGTAATTCCTTACATCAAAGACAGCAAATATCACTTGACCTTACCAATCCATGCTATGCACAGAAGTGGAAATTGAAAACCAAATGTGTTTAGCTGCTCTAGATCAAAAGTTATTTACGTCTGAAAATGATGAAAATTTTGCAAATATTCAAATTCGCATTAAAAATCACGAATTAAAAAAATTATTTTATATCTTAATCTTAAGAGCACCAACAAGAGATTGGCATCAGTAACAAGGTTTTTCTTCAAGCTTTCCAATGGTGGGTGTTTGACTTGTTTAGCAGGTGTCCCACATGCCCATTTGGTCAGTTGAAAGTGACCACTGTCACAAAGATGAAGGGTTTTTGGCAATGTGCTGCAGCAGTTCCTGTAGATCAAAACACAAAATAAATTACAGATTTAAGACTCCACTAACAGGTGAATCAAACCACACAAAAGTGATTGCTTTCTTGCATATGTTGCCAGTGTAGTGTGTCTGCAAACATGAAAAAAATGACCTCGGTAAGAAATATTTCGACACTTTTCAAAAATTCTTATTAATTCCTCATATCAATCAGAGCAAATATTACTTGACCATGCCAATCCATGCTATGCACAAAACTGGAAACTGAAAACCAAATGTGTTTAGCTGCTCTAGATCAAGAATTATTTACGTCTGAAAATGGTGAAAACATTTGCACACGCAAATTCGCATTAAAAATCACGGACTTTGAAAAAATAATTTAATAACTTATTCTTAAGAGCACCAACAAGAGATTGGTATCAGTAAAAAGGTTTTTCTTCAAGCTTTCCAATGGTGGGTGTTTGACTTGTTTAGCAGGTGGTCCACATGCCCATTTGGTCAGTTGAAAGTGACCTCTGTCACGGAGATGAAGGGTTTTTGGCAAAGTGCCACAGCATTTCCTTTCAACCCAGACAAAAATAAATGACACATTTAAGACTCCACTAATAGGTGAATAAAACCACACAAAAATTATTCCTTTCTAGCATATCCTGCCAGTGTGATGTGTCTGCAAACATGACAAAAATGGGCTCGGCAAGAAATATTTCGACACTTTAAACAAATTCTAATTAATTCCTTATATTAAAGACAGCAAATATTACTTGATCTTGTCAATCCATGCTATGCACAGAACTGAAAACTGAAAACCAAATGTTTTTAGCTGCCCTAGATCAAAAGTTATTAACGTGTGAAAATGGAAGAAATTTCGCAGACACAAATTCGCGTTCAATTTTCGGCCTACCCCCACCAACTTCAGTACCCTATAACTCGGTCAGTTTTCACTTTGGACACTTGAAACTTTCCAGATCTTCATACCAGATGATAATTGATTTTTGGTGAAAATATCAAGAAAATCTGGATCGGAGAGTGGGAGTCATCGGTTGATTTGGCACGGAATGACCCAACTATGTTCCGCTGGAACTTAAAAACTGTCTTATTTAGCCATGGCTGGACTGGGAGCGCATCTGAGTAGTTTACCTTCAAGGTGCGCTATTTTATGATTTCCTGGTTTTAAAATCAAAAATCCAGGGACAAAGGCCACAGATGATAAACTTGCAGTGCATGAAGAACAGACAAAAAACTGGTAAACCTGTAATTCTCAAAACAAATGAAAGTAGACATTGAACCAGTCTAAAACAGTTTGACTGGGAGCGCATCTGAGTAGATTACCAGAAAGATGTCTGAAGACCTTCAACTTACCGGCTGTAGACAACAAGACCGGAAGCCGTGAACGAAACGAGAAGAGCAAAGTACTTCCACAGATTATCGAACAAATGAATACTTGACTGAACCCTAGACACGAAAACACAGAAGACGAAAACACACAGAATAAAATAAAGTGCATTCGTTGCCTGCCCAGATACAGCACAACAGCTGCCCCACAAAAATCTCCATCACAGAAATGTTTTAACTCCGTGACAACTACCGTACTCATCTCTCAGGGCAGTCCCAACGGACTGTGACTAGTCTTAAGATAACTAAGTAGTCAACAGGAACTGGCATCTAAATATCTCAGTGACTTAACCCTTAACCCGTTTTCCCCGAGAATATCCACTGAAAACATGGGCTTAACAGGAAATATGAGCAGGTAAAGGGTTAATGGGCAAATATTTTCTGCAGTCCCTTGCCTCCCTCTTTGATCTGCGGATCGACTTGATCTCCTAGTTCCCTGGGAAAGGAATGCCATGGCCCAACATTGCACCTTTGCCACTGTGGGCCCATGTGGTAAGATTTTAGTTGGAATCCCACCCTCACCCCTTCATTGCTTGAAAACTTTATTTCCTTGGGACTGCCATGCTGAGAGCACCTCCAAATACCTAGTACTGCAAGAGGCGCTTTATAAATTCTAGTTACAAAATCATAAGATATGTTTTTAACATTGTCGATTAGATGATGTCACACCAGAATGCAATTAGCAATTGGCTAATAATCACCATACTTACTTACTGAAATCCTTAGGAGATTTCAGCCTAATTTTGCACCTTTACGACGAAGAATATTCCTGTTACTAGCTATAAAAAACCGATTTCACGAACTGTCTGCAAGCCTCAGTTGGAAAACAAACCGTATAAAAAGGAAAAGCGCAAGATAGACGGTGAAGAAAGACACAAATTGAGCGTGACTTGACGGCATTCCATACTCCGAGAACAACTCCCGACCCTCTGAAAATTAAAACATCATAAACGATAAAATCGCGCAGAAACATTCAAAGTCGTTTACACATAAAAAATAAAATAAAAAAATTATAGAGTACAACAGACTCTGATATTATGTGACAAATCTGCAAATGTATGGCTTGCTTCGACTAAAAGTGTCAAATTCCCCCTTAGGTCTGTACGTGGCTGGGCTGGCTCGCACAGTTTTTAAACACTGCCACTGCTACTATCAGGCGATCACCAAGACCTTGAGACTGGAGTCTTTTACTCACAGCTGCTCTGCATCATTTATTGATGCCTCATCATCAGAAAATGAAAACAAATAAATATGAGAAGCTACAGCTGAATAAATGTCAAATTACTTTCTCTATTATTATTGGCCACATTGTATGGAATGGCCTCCGCTGTCTTTAAGCCTAATCCATATGGTTTGCTCAGAGATGTGCTTTGTCCCAGCCTTAAACACCGTCTTTTTCAGCAGAGACTGGGGTTGGGGAGAACTCCAGAGTAGCAACCTTAAAGGGGCGCAATATTAATCACCATAATGCATGAATTAATACAAAGTCCACTAAAACTCAGAGCAACAGGTTAGAATCCTCCGTCCTAAATCAACTAGATGGCAATTCGAAGACATGCCTGTATGTATGTATGTATGTATGTATGTATGTATGTATGTATGTATGTATATATGTATGTATATATGTATGTATGTATGTATATGAACATTTATATAGCACCTTGCAATAACCTCACGAAGGCACTTAATGAAGACATGCCTGACCCCTGACACTGACCTTTCTTCGGTCGAGGTTCCTTGATTAAATGCTTGACGACGTAATTCAGTCCCTCGGAAACGACGATACCAGCGAAGTAAGACATCTACAGAAAAACAACAAAACAAATGTGTCCCGACATATGAAAAGGTACCATAAGTCGGGTTTGGAGTTATTATGCCTTCATAAACCAGCTAAGTGAGCTGAACATTTTGCTGAAAACCAGATGAAAATTGGATGATAAATGACCGACTTATAAGATAAAACATGGCTTAACACGAGAACTGGACATTTTCGGGAAATTTGTTTTTAAAACACGACACATTTTGTCTAGACAATTCGCACAGAAAATCCTTAACTGTTATTCAATGGGCACAATTTATGAGTACCTCATAATGGTGGCAATCAAATATAACTCGGGTTCAGCCAATATAGCTGGTCTATGTGTCACAATTGAACCCAAATCCATAAGACTGATTTTCATTAAATCTGTGGACTGCCAACCTTTGCGATACCCCCGACGTCATTATGCGCGATTTCTCGTGAAACCGTACGCCGACTTATGGTACCTTTTCATATGTCGGGACACAAATGTTGCCATTCGTAAAAGAGAGCTCTGTCTCTTCCATTCTTATTATCAAACCTCCCAAAATTATAAAACATCTCAAATGCATGCAAAGATCCACAGAAATGTGAATATGATGTATGGCTAGTCAGTCACCAGGACCAGTTAGATAAATATTCAGATGTTAGAAAGTCAATTGAAAATTTACTGAGTTCTGATGCGTTTCTTAAAGGAACAGATATAATTCAAGCACTAAAGAGACATTAACTTCTTGTGGTAGTAACATGGAATGTACAAGAGTACGTACCATTAGACATCTGTGTACACTAAACAATAGCACACAAACAAAAAATTACAATGTCAACCAACCGTGTGTAAGTCTCTCCTGAAGAGAATGAGCGTCGCAAAACCAACACAGACAAAGATTGGAAGAAGACTGCACCACGCAAGCAGCAAACCAAACGCATTACCTGATTTTAAAAAACCAACAGTTTCAGTATGCACATATAAAAAAGGGCAATGACTCTCGGCTAGATCCCCCGCACGATTCTGCTGGCTCTCTCTATCGTCTTCTTAAGGTTCCTATTTTTGGCCAGACCTAAGTTGGGAGCGCCTCTGAGTAGTAATCGTGAAGAGGCGTTACGTAAATTCATGTGACTGAAAGAATTTCGTACGAAGCAACTGAGAGACGTTTCAAGTGATAAGGGTGTAAAATAAATTCAGTCTAGAAATAACATTTTCAGTAAATGCTTAGATCCGACAAACAAACACCGTTTTCGAGATTTCTAGAGCACCCCCAAAATGCGGATTCGCGGAAACAAGACTTTCACAGATGCTTAGTCCAAACAAAATCGATAGGCAGTATCGGTTCCAGTTCAAGGGTTAAACCATCACATAGCTGAACATTTGTCACTAGCGACAATATGCGTCAAATATGCGCTATAAAACCGTTTCCAACCGAGCTGTCAGTGAGCACTTCTCATTTCGCAAATCAAACCTGCGAATAATTTCTACCATCCATGTGTGTAGTGAGTCGATCGGCCTTACAAGTTAATTAGCATACATCATGTGCACAGATTATGTGGCAGGTAACCTTTTGGGTATTCGACGTGGGTTAAGGAAACGGCGACCCATCTGATCTCGTCTGAAGAAACAAGAGTTTCGTCGAAATTTGAGGAAATCTCTTCACCGCCGTCAGCCGCCATTGCCAACTTTTCGTATGCAATGAAACTATGGGACGCCAGCAACAGCATAAGTACGATTGGAATAATATAGCGCCAAATTAGTGTGATCAATGTTTAGGCCTATATTCATTCGCCAGTAATAAAAACTGATAGATACCCTACTATCAGGTACAACAGGCAGTTTATCTAATAGAATATAATTATGCCTTTATCCATATCCGTTGGATTTATCTTAGGATGAATGTAGAAAACTACATACATTAAATTTTTTATTTTAACTTGCTAACTTGTAGGCCTATTTGACTGTGTTTTAGTTTATGCTGGAGATGATCATTTCTCTTGACTTTTTAGTGTTCAGTCGTATGTTTTTTACCTGCCCAGCTCTCACCTGAAGCAAGTACCTGACAGATTGTCCTGCGCATCAATGAACCAATCAGCTATAGGTGTCGTCTGCGTATTTTCACCAATCAGTTTTTTAAGAGTGAATCAACCGAAGATCGGAAGCACCAATGATGTATTAGAATTAGACAATGGCCCAATCACAGCTGAGGGAATTTTTTTCAAATAACTTTTAAAAAAGTTAAAATTAGACAATAAATAAGTGATATAGTCTAAGTCACAATAGATTTCACCTAAATTAAACTGACACATTGTTGTATGCAAGTGACTTTAAAGTGATGGACAAAGAAAAGCATACAACAGGGAGAAGGAAAGAAGATAAAGAGGAAGGCTGGACAGAAGAGGGAGAAGGGCAGGGTAGAAGGGAGGCAAGAAGATCGAATAGGTCACCAAACATTAATTTTGTGGGGAAATTAATTACAATAGCTATTGGTAGTTCTGTAAAATGAAAGTCAAAATTGACATTGAAGCAAGTCAATTTTGTCTCTCAAATTACAGATCTTAGCTTATGAAAACTTATTAAGTCGCTGAACATCAACAAGACAAGAATCTTCAAAGTCAGTCTGACCTGCTCTTAAAATAAAACCGAGTCCAACTTTAAAACAACAGAACAACTTCCTTAAAACATATAAACAACAGCAAAGCTAATCTGCATAGTACTGCAAAGCTAATCCGCATACTGCAAAGCTAATCTGCATACTGCAAAGCTAATCCGCATACTGCAAAGCTAATCCGCATACTGCAAAGCTAATCTGCATACTGCAAAGCTAATCCGCATACTGCAAAGCTAATCCGCATACTGCAAAGCAAATCTGCATACTGCAAAGCTAATCCGCATACTGCAAAGCTAATCTACATGGTACTGCAGAATCCACACATCAGTTCACCGCTACAATATATTACTGTTCAGCACCAACCTATACTCGCACTGCAAGCACAACTAAAGTCCGCAAACAATCTCACGCAA
This sequence comes from Lumbricus rubellus, assembly GCA_945859605.1. Classification (NCBI taxonomy): domain Eukaryota; kingdom Metazoa; phylum Annelida; class Clitellata; order Crassiclitellata; family Lumbricidae; genus Lumbricus; species Lumbricus rubellus. Next base: position 5,237,207 of record OX243817.1, on the reverse strand, counting down.
GACTTAAATCCTACAGAAAATATCCAGCAGGGACATAGCCAGAAAACAATAAATATGTGTTTATACTATAGTTGTCAAGAACAGTCCATTGGACATGGATTCCTACATTTTCAGTTATTCATAACACCAATGCATTTATTTCTCAGCTATATCAGGGTGAGAATTGCGGGGGGGGGGTTGGGGTTTCAACCCCCCGGTCATTCTTAGAGCCCCATAGTAAAAGTCTGTTTTTCACACCCCAATTCCAAGTGGATAATGGTCCAACCTCCCAGTTATTTTTCCCCAATTCTTACACTGAGCTATATGCATGTACCCGCAAACACCACCCCAAATACACCTGCCATCAGCCATATGGCTCACTGGTCGAGTAACGCTGCAGTGATCCGGTTAGCGAGAGAGAATCGAGGGGCGGATGGTTTTGCTGCGGTCTTCACGGATGGATCGGTGGCTGAGCGGATGCGTGGCTTTTGGGTGGACGGATGATGGAGAGGAATGGCGCCCATGTCACCTGGACGATACTGAGGCGAAAGCGACTGGTGGCGCCACCTGGCTGGTAAAACTTTCGAAGGCCTGAAGCAGAAGATTGTAAACAAAGATTTGTTATCATTTGCATAGCTCTCCCATCTTATGATATATATACACGTATAGAAATATTACACATTGCATAATGTATAATTATGTGCATAATTTATATATATATATATAATTATAATTTATATTTCAAGTTCATTTAGCACCACTGTGTAAAAGCCAAACATCTAAATCATATATATATATATATATATATATATTATATTTATATATATAATATTTCTAATATAAATGATAACGATAACATTCATGACAAGCATAACTATGCAATAGTATGCATTTTTACTTGTAAAATAAAAGAAATTTTGAATTTCTCTCTTATCGTGATGGAGAAAGCCAACAGAGGACAATAAGACAAAAAAACAGCACATGACAACAAGACAAAGACAATGCCAGACAACAAGACAAAGACAATGCTAGACAACAAGACAAAGACAATGCCAGACAACAAGATAAAGACAATGCCAGACAACAAGATAAAGACAATGCCAGACAACAAGACAAAGACAATGCCAGACAACAAGACAAAGACAATGCCAGACAACAAGACAAAGACAATGCCAGACAACAAGACAAAGACAATGCCAGACAACAAGACAAAGACAATGCCAGACAACAAGACAAAGACAATGCCAGACAACAAGACAAAGACAATGCCAGACAACAAATAAAAAGACCAAGCACGACAACAAGGCAAAGACAGTGCAGGGCAACAAGGCAAAAGACAACATAAGACAAAGCCAACGCAAGACAACAAAACAAAGACAACGCAAGACAACATAAGACAGAGCCAACGCAAGACAACAAAACAAAGACAACACAAGACAACAAAAAAAAGACAACGCAAGACAACAAGACAAAGACAACAAAACAAAGCCAATGCAAGACAACAAACAAGACAGACCGCTGCGAAGCGACGACTCTTTGGAATGCAGTGGCAGCGTCAACGTTGCACTTGGGACGCTCCACCTCCACCTCCTCATCCACACCCTCCTCCTCTTCCTCTTCGTCGATCTCCTTCTGTTCCACCTCGACGTCCACAAGGTCCCTGTCCACTCCAAGCACAGCGGCGGTGCCAAAGAGAACGGACAGCTGGTGGACGACAGCATTTCTCTTATCGGTTATCTCGTAGTTCGACTGGACGCAGTCTTCGCTTGACGACGTCTTCAAACACAAACAGGTTATTGTAAGGCGCTATATAAATGTGTGTATATAAATAATATAAACAGAATGCATTCTCAGTCGTTTTACGAGAGCAAGTGCTCAGGTCAGTCACTTGCTGGTTAAACTTGTGTGATAAAATATTGCAGTAATAGTAAAATGCAATGAATGACTCAACAAAACTGAACAGATTAGTATCTCAGCCAGAAATTTTTTGGAGGTTTTCGATTTAAGAGGTTTTCCAGTGAAAATGGCCGCAAAATACGCAGAATTAGTCTATAGTCTAAACATTCTGATATAATTTATTAAGCTTGTTTGACCGGGAAACCCCATGCAACAGAGTGTACAGTTAAAATGTGTAGGTCTGATTTAGGCAAAATTGTTACGACATACCTGTTGTCTAATTTTAACTCTGAGCATATTTCTGGGAGTATGCGTCGTTGATTATTTAACATTAAATTTGTTTAATTTGTCACCCATCTGCCTTTAAAGAGAAGATTGAGGTGGATGGGACATGTTATTCATATGGATGAAGATAGAAGAGCCAAACAGGTGATGTCCTGGTATGTTGGAAGTACAAAGAAGAGAGGAAGACCATGAAAGAATTGGCAGGACACCATCAAAAGTGACTTGGAATGTGTGGAGATGTCATGGGACTAAGTACTAAATCTGAGAAGCTTCTCATTCAGCGTGAACCCAAACAATTCATTTTGTAGTTATAATAACTGGAGGACACTAGTGAATCAAATTTTCAAAAATCTGTAAGCCCTGGCAGACAGACGAGAGTTCTGGAATCTTATAGAAGAGCCGTGAATTCACCTCAAGTGCTTTCCTGACGACGAAAGCGGCTTCACTGAGCAGCCTGCGAAGCTGAATGTTGACGCGGTTGACATTCATGGTCTGCTCGTTGGCCTGCGTCAATGCTGACGTCAACCTCGTGTTTTTAATCGCCAACACCTGCTGAGAATCTCTGAAACGAGACAGACACACACAAATGGAAAAATGTCTGAGCAGCCAGACACTTGTGTGTTGCTTATTATTTACCGTCATTGCAGACATGGTAAAGAATCTCTGTATTGCCTCTGCAATGGGACTACTCAGAGGTGCTCCACACTCTAGCATGGATAGTGCGGTCTGGAGCCTAGCATTCCAATATGGAGTCCATACTGTGCCCATGCTTCTCTATACAGGCCACACGTGGGGCACGGTGGTGCATTGGGTATGTTCGTTGCCTTGCAGCCAGAGGGTTGCAGGTTAGAATCCATCTCAAGTCGTCGCGCAGGGACCTTGGGCAAGTTCTTCACTCGCAATTGCTCAGCGCTTCGGCGTGAAACTCCGATGCGGTGGTCCACGCTGCAGTCGGGAGCGCCTCTGAATAGTGAGCTTGAAGGGGCGCTATAACAAGCACACATACAAACAAACATATGCGTCATATTAATGCTCATGAAAAAAACAATGGCAGAGAACTAGCGTCCACTAAGCAATCAGTGAGCAAACAGCTGAAAATTTCTCTCTTTACTACTTCTACTACTAATAATAATAGTAATAATAATAATGATGATAACAAATTATTAATAATATTATTAAGACGATTTTTATAGCTGAGGCTGAAGGATAGGGCGCTGTATACGAGTTCAAAAGTCAAATGATTGTTTAAGACAACAGATCTCGAGTTTTGATATAAATGCTTCTAAAAAAAGATGGCACATGAATCTTCACATCGCCAGTTGTAATATGAGGAATTTTCTTTAAGATGTATTGTTTGCTGCTGCTTCTCACTTGGTCGTCTTTAGATCCATCGTCAGATCTTCAATTGTCTTCAACGCTGACTCGTAATCCAACTTTAGCTGCACCGATTCCTTAGCAACAGTCTCCATGGCAACGTATCTGTCTCTCATCAGCCGCAGAACCTACGGACAGAACCCATTCAATGCCATTGATGTAAAGTAAAGTAAAATGAACCAATCCACAGGAAATAAAGTGACAGCCACTGTCAGCCAGGCACTTCAACAATTAGAAGCCAATAAATTTTCGTATTATCATTATTGTTATTATTATTATTGCTATTATTATTATTATTATTATTATTATTATTATTATTAAAAAGAGCATTATAAAATTTCAGCTGTATGCATGAAATGAACCCAAACTATTTCATTTCTTGCTTACCGTATTGTGAAAATGAACTTAAGCATCTGTGTTCTTATGTAAACAAGAACTTCCTACATAAATAAATGATTTAGAGTGTAAGAAATATATGTAAGTGCACTCGTTATATAGCACCCCTTCAAGATTACTACTCAGAAGCGCTCCCGACTTGTTATATAGCTTAAAAACTGCCTTATTTAGCCGTTGTTGAACTGGGAGCGCTTCTGAGTAGATTACCTTGAAGGTGCGCTATATCAAAGGTCAATAATAATAATAATAAAAATAATAATAATAATAGCGCCCCTTCAAGATTACTACTCAGAAGCGCTCCCGACTACAGCACGGACACTGAATCGGAGTTTCACATGAGCAATAAGATTGTTCGACCTCCTTGAGCGAGCAATTCCTCCGCGTGACATCCTTCTCAACCATTTCCATCGTTTCGATGTTCCGCTTGAGCAGCAGCGCTTCACGCTTCAGCGTCTCGTTCTCCTTCATCAGCAACCTCGTTGTCTTCGCGTGCTCCGCCACCAGCTGACTGGAGTCGACGTTGTCTTGGATGGCGGCGTGGGTCGTCTGCCGGATGCGCTGCTTGACGTCGGCGCCAAACGCGGCGGCCAGATTGTTCACTTTAATGTGCATGTCGTGCCTCAACCTGTACAGACGAGAAAAACCAGAATCAGTGTTACGATCAGTGATAAAAGTGTTAAAAAAAAGAAGTGCCAGGACACCCCTTACCTTTGCAAAAGAAGTGCCGGGACGCCCCTTACATTTTCAGGTGTGCTGGCCAAATAAGTGGCGGGATGGCATAGCGATTTAAAAATAAGTGCCAGGACACCTTAAGCCCTGGTAACGATTACAGTGTTGCAATTACGATTAGTCTTACGGTTACACTTGTACCATTACAATAACGATTACGATTATACTACAAAGTTTTTTTACAGTCCTACAATTGCAGTTATAGTACTATAATTGAAATACTAAATTTACAATTAGTCAACACTGGTGGCATTACAATAATAATTACAATTTTTCTATTACAATTAGTCTTAGAATTGCAATTAGATTACTATAATTACAACACTACAATTACAGTCTTACTCTCTTGTCTTTGCAGTTGATGACCTGACCTGTCGATGTCAACGACCCTCTGTCTCTGTCTGTCTGCTGTCTCTGAGTGTCTATGTCTCTCTCTCTCTCTCTGTGTCTCTTGTTTTGCAATTGATGACATATATCTGACCTGTTGATATCAACGACCCTCTGCCTCTGTCTGTCTCTGTCTGCCTGTCTCTCTCTCTGTCTCTTTCTCTGTGCCTCTCTCTCTTGTTTAGAAAAATTTGATGATATAATATTATATCTGACCTGTTGATATCAACGACCCTCTGCCTCTGTCTGCCTGTCTGTCTCTCTATGTCTCTCTCTCTCTCCTTCTCTCTGTCTCTTATTTTGCAATTGATGACATATAACTGACCTGTTGATATCAACAACCCTCTGTCTCTCGAACGTGTACAGCTGGTTGCGTTGGGCAGTCCTCGTCTCCTCCATCTCCACCATCATCATCTCCATCTTCGCCTCAACCTCCTCCTTCTCCAACCGATACGTCTCCATCGACTTCAACACGGCCTCTACAACCAACGTCAACAATAACAACTTTAATAAAAAAATTACAGCATAAATTACAATCACAATTACAGTCAGTGCTAAAAGTGTAAAAAAGAGAAGTGCCTGGACGCCCATTACCTTTCCAAAAGAAGTGCCAGGACACTTCATACATTTTCAGGTGTGCTGGCCAAATAAGTGGTAGGACGGAGCAGAGATTTTAAAATAAGTGCCAGGACGCCGTCCATGACCGTCCTGCCACACTTTAAGCCCTGATTACAGTACAACAACAACAGTAATAATCATTGACATTTCAAGCAACCTATAACAACGGCATATAATAATTATAACCACCAGAGCGATGACAAGTACCGGTAATAATAAAGATGACAACAGGACAAGGACATTGGTCTTAACTTCGTACTGGTAATCCCTCCTCCTCATTTTCTTTCCTCAAAACTTATTTAATACTAATTATACTTATACTAATAATCTTATTACAACAACACATACTACTGTAAATTCTGTAATCAATTTTTAAAATATATAATAATAATAATAAAATAGTGACAAAAACACATATGATACTGATGATTCTAAGAATTCCAATGAGCATGGTGGTTCTTAATAAATTTACGCACAATAATAACAATAATAAAAATATCAATATTAATAATAACGACGCTAATATTGAAGAATTTAGGAGGAAAATTTATAGAAAAAAACAATGATGCTAATATTGAAGATGATGATTGAGTGAGTGATCAATTGTCTCATGTACTCAGGGTGTCGATTTCATTGTTCATTCGATCCTTTGTCTCTTGTAATGTCTGATTCAGCTGCAAAATCTGCGCTTCAAACTCCTGCCTTTCGATGTGTGACGTCAGCTGAAGATCCTGCAGCTGCTTTCCAGTGGAATTCAGATCCTCACCTGAGCACACACACACACAGACACACACAGTCACACACATAGACACACATACACACACACAGTCACACGCACGCACGCACACACACACACACACACACACAGACAATCCAACATCACTTAGAAGCAAATTCAATAACATTAGTTCTAGGGTGTTCCACAAAAAACTTGCAATTTAAAAAACAAACTTTTTTGCCACACCCTATATAATCGGTTCAATGTAATTCTAGTTAAAGACTGAGAAAAACCACAGACTAACTGCATCACTGCTCGCATTTTGCAATGCCAGTCGAGTCCACCTGAGCTGAGTCCGAGTCCAGCTAAGCCGAGTCCGAGTCCAAAGGGGGCTCGAGTTCGAGTCACTAAGGATAGAGTCCAAGTCCGAGTCCTGACTGTTCGAGTCCAAGTCCGAGTCCACAGAAAATCGGTTTCGAGTCGGACTCGAGTCTTTTGCCGGACTCGAGTACTACATCACTGATGCCAGTCCCAAGCCTAGACAAAGGAGGAGGGCAATGCTACTGATCTCTGTCAGCACACAGCATTGTTAAACTAAAACAAATTACTCTAAGAAAACAGTGGATAAGGTCTATGAAAGAAAGAGGTTTCAGAGCGAGTTCTATGCTACAAAAATTATGAGAGATAAGAAAACAGAAGACAACAGATAGTCATAACAGGCCTGTTTTAAAGAAATTTTTAGAACTGCACAACCCCTTCTTTCCTTTCCCATCCTCCACGGTAAATTACTTCCAATCGGAGGACAACGACTCTTTTTTGCTAATTTTAACTGTACAAAAATGCTTTTACAACTCCGCAAATCCATTTAGAACTGCACATTTTGTGTACAACTGCACGTTAAAAAAAGCCAAAAGCAAAGTCGGTTACTTCTCTTGGCGAGCGTGCGTTCGAGATGGCTGATGATGTCCGACTTATCTTGGTCGCGTTCGTCGTGAAAAGTATTGATTTCGTGGAGTTTAATCTGAAGCTGATCGCAAAGTCTTTGATACCTATACACGCAACGAAATAAAGACAACCATGGCATAAATTATATTTCACCTGTGTTTCAATTTAATTTTGTTTCTATAATTTTGTACTGATTATGTTGCTACATTGCTGTATAATTAATATTGTTCAGTAACCTACTAACATTCCTATGGTCTCAACAGAACATTGTTGCTTACAATAATGTGTGACATGGATCGTTGATTGAAATGCAACTGTACATTAGGGGCCAGGTTGTTATAAGCTCTTTGCTTTTTCCGGGCTTCCTGTTGCTTAGAGACCGTTCTGTATCCACTATACTTGTACTCATATTCATTTTGTTTCTTTGGCAATAAATAAATAAATACAATCAGAAGAAAGTAACCAATAAAAATTACTAATGCCATCCATGCAAAGATGAAACCAGCTCTCCTCATATGCTGAGGCTAAGAAAATGAAGTTGCTAACACTTCATGCTCATGCAGTTTTGGCTTTATTTGTTGGTTTTAAAAGGGAATGCTCTCACCTTTTTTCACTTAACGTAAAGGCAAATCTAGTCTATCAAGAGTCAGACCCAGTGTTTTTAGAACTGAATACAAAATCACTGAGGGGCAAAGAGCCAACGTCAATTAAGCCATCTGAGTTTAGGGGTGGGGGACAAACTTATGTATTGGATCCCAGAACTGGTCGGACTGTCAAAGTGAGCAACTTCCGACTAAATTTGCAACTATAGAAATTCATATTTAATGAATGAATGAATGAATGAATGAATGAAAGACAATTAAAATCCAGAGAACACAGAATACTCTATGCGGTGCAATATGTAAACTTCTATGAATCTATAAGTACATGGGTATAGACCCTTGTGAGAATGCATCTGCAAATCAACCAGTCAGTTTAAAGTAATATACGAAACCTTTCTAGCTGATGCTCAAGTGCATTGATTTGTGCAAGGTAGAATTCTTTTGTCGCATCGTCGAGTTTCTCGTCAACCTTCGGAGCTTTCTTTTTCGAACCACCGCAGGTGTAGGGGACTTCATCTTTCTTCTTCTCTTTCGGATCATTTTTGCCCTTTTGGCCACCTGCTCCACGTTTGTCTGCCTTTGGATTCTTTTTATTCTTGTCGGGCTTCATTTTTTCTTCACCACACTAACGAATTCTGTGAAGAGCGACAAAAATGACAGAGTTCAAATCAGGAGATTGATTTTCTTATTTTGTAACAAGCAAACATGGTTGATATGATAAATAATTTTTAGTAGTGATCCCATCTCCAAGTAACAATAACAATAAACGTCTCTTTCAGACTGGGCGAGTATTTAGAACTATTAATCCGGATTTATAGCTGACACTGGAACAAAGCCCAGCAAAAACAGTCTGTACCTTAGAGAAATCCTAAGAATAAAGATTGCTATACAATAACCCTAAATCACAAATCGACCCCCAAAATCTCGACATCTTTAGAAAAATCTTGAAAAGTGAAGACCCTTATTATTGTAGACGAAAGACAATTGAAACTTTTACAGCACTTATCGAGTCTAAGTCGTATATTTATCTGTAGGCCTATGGCATTCTTGTGGAACATTTAAATCAGTACAAATCCAAGCGATGCCTGATCCATAAAGTCAAATAACTTGCAAAAGTCACAATAAAGCTGAACTTTATTCACAACTTACCGTAAATTATAATAATTGTAAAAGCCGCAAAAACTTATTTTTACCCGCGTACTTTCTCCACCGCTAGTAACGTGACGTCAGATTGTATTCGCTAGATGTCACTACTCGCAATCATCATGTAGCGCCTTTATATATACCTATATCGGGAAGGAAACTTTAGGAAAGGCTATAATAATTATTTAATACACATCGCTTAAAGAAATTCTATCGCGATGGTAATAATACATAATGCAATAATCTTAGCTGAAGTATTTATAGTTTCCCGAAAGGTTAACTCAACCTTCCAATCGACAGATGATATTGGCAAATCTGGGACTTGATGGAGCTTTGCTGCCTTGCATGGCTGCAGACAATAATGTGATCATAAGTTCATGCTGTGAATCATGGTGTGCTGTGAATTGTTGTGCCAATTTGAAAGTAACTGAAGACTATTAGTAGTATTTGTCATGATTATCTCATAGGCCTAGCAGAATTTTATATCCTCTAAGAATAGAAGTTTCTTATTTTGAAGTAGCGTAACGCAACCAAAATATAATGTACAAATCAGCAAGTAACCCAAGAACGATGAAGCTTAATAATTAAGCTATAGTCGATGGAACAAAATAGAGAAGTCAAGAGAAGGATTTGATGTTGAAAGAGGGCAGATCTTCCAAAGATGATACATAAAGTTCTGAAATAGTCTGCTAATCTGCCTCTCTGTTATGCGAAAGAAACTCAGTTGTAACAACTATTTTGATTGGATGGTCGCGCGAGTATGGCGTTGTGTATGAGTTTGTTTTTCCGTAACAAATTTAGTTAAAGTTTGGGTCAGTGATGGATAATTCGGAAAGATCGAATTATGAAGTCATCTTTGAGGTGATAGTTGAGTTTTTATGTATTTATCTAACAGGACAAGACGATGTGACATAGCTCGATTTAACACAATGACCAAAGTTTAAGTCATCTGACTTTTTGACCCTTGGACTCGGTCGTGAAATTTCTTGGATGAGTGTGTTTTCAAGACGAATATTTAAATCAGTACAGAGATCTGTACAGTTTTATATTATAAGACTTTGTTTCTGTTTATATATATATGTCACGATTTGACCATTCTGTCTCAGATTTGTCTTAAACGCTTGTTCCTGTTTAAAGATTGATTTATTGCGAGGGAGAAAGAGAAATCATGTTGCTTCTGTTATTATTGTTTGTCAGACATGGCTTCACAAACTGCGGGGAAATGTCGGCGAGACAAGGATGTCACATTATCTGTCAGGAGCATGGAGCAAAAAGTACTTCATTCTTCTGCGTGAGGGAGATAAGCCGAAAGCATTCTACTACAGCAAGAAACCAAAGAATTTTTTGGACAGCCAGAAAAGTATCTGTCGTTGTTAAACTTGTTGTCAGTCTGCATGTCTTGCGGACTAACTGCATAGCTTGATTTAGAACTGATTTCTGTGACCTATCAGAATTTGACTGAACTTTAATTAATATTAAATAGTTCAACTGAAGTAATTGAATTACATATTTGTCATCATTTTCATGTATTGCTGTTTAAGCAAGTGAGAAATTAGGTAAATAAACAATAACACAAACAATGCAATGCTAATTAGATATAGTTTTGAAAGTCTTATATATAGAGCCCCTCTGACCCAATTTCGGAGAAATATGACAGCCTTAAGGCTAGAGAAGAACACAGTGGAGTGACCACAAGACAAAGTGTCACAGAAAGCCATTCCAGGTGACAGGGCCAGTGACCGAGAAAGCACGGTGTTGCTTTATATTATTATATATATGATATTTATTATAATATTATATTTATTATTATGATGCTGTCACTTATCGATCTGTCAATGGTCATATTCAGCTGTCTCACTTATTTTGATCTACATCAAAAACGATAAACCCTCTACCGATCAAGGGATATGACCTCCCATACCATTTGCTACACTTTGGTCGGTAAAGGGTTAACTGACGCTCCACTGTTGTTTTTCCCAGGTGTGATCGATCTCGACGATCATTACCATTGTGATCTGAAGCCAGCGTTCAAAGGCAAACAGTTCGTTTGTCAGCTGACGACAGGATCGAAAAATGTTTTGTTTGCCGTTGAAAAGGAAGAAATCTACAATCTGCTGCTCTTCTTCCTTCGAGCACAGATCCGATTAAAGGACGAGTTTGAAGGTAGACCATTTCTTATTCATTCATTCATTTTGAGAATTTACAGCACTTCTACAAGAGACTTAACTGACTGAATCTAATCAAAAGTAATGTAGTAATGTGTTGGGTGCGGTGGTGTAGTGGTTATGTTCGTTGCCTTGCAGCCAGAGGGTCGCAGGTTCGAATCCTTCTCAAGCAAGTCTTTTGCTCACAATTGCTCAGCGCTTCGGCGTGAAACTGTGTGGTGTTTTTGTGCTTTTAAACCAGAGTGCATTTTTGCAGCTGGTGAATTAAAGAATATACTTACTTACTTCTCAGTGAGTGCAGACCCAAGAGAAAAGGCAGGTTTTAAATGGAATTTGAATTTGTGGAGGCCATTGTTTCTCAAATTTATAGAAGTTGGATTGATGGAAATAATTAATGCTTCTTCAATTGAAGTTGTACTGAAATGCAGAACTTTCTTGCACCTCAATCGTTTGAAGCCTCAGTTGATGGCAGCGAGTGAATGACTTGCTCATGGTTCCTATGTACAGAAATCATTCTAAGGGTTGATACTGGAATGGAGATGATTGTCTTTGAATTGGTTTTGTAGAAGAATGTTTTGTCGTTCGACCGGAACGATCGGAAGATCATCGTCGAATTGGAGCGCAGAGTTCCATGTGTCTGCTCCATATTTCGCAATGGGGATTAACCCTTGCACTCCAGGTGACAGAGATCAATAAGAGGAAACTCATTTTAGAAAGTTGACCTCTCAGTAAACTGTAATAATAATAATATTCCTTTAAGGATTCAATTTTGACAGATCGCAGAATGATTACCGGTACACCTGGTACAGGTTATACGAAATACGGCCCACTGTAGCACCACACGCCCATTGTTTTGCTAACTGATGTTTTATATTGTTTCACGCCAACATTTAAAATCATATTGGAAGCATGCCTCTGATGTCTTACTGTGAAGGGACGCTGTACAAATGTTCAATTACATTTCATTACATTACATTACAGGAAATGACCTTCTTCTTAAAGTGGGTGTATGTATGTAATTTCTGCAGATAATGCCAGATATGATCAAATTTTGTGTTGTTGCTTTGAGTTTTCGGAATGGGTGGTCGAACTTGATTGGCATGTTACATTTTGCTCAGTGGAAGTTGAGGGATTGTTTGATAGTCAATCATGTTATAGACTGTGGGAGTGTGAGAGTTGGTTTAGCTGTTGACAAGAAACAGTTGCGTATTGACTCTTCAGCAGCGAGAGTGTACTAAACTTGACTGGGAAACCAATGCAGATTGTCTCTAAAGAGTTAAACATCCACTCATAAACTCGACCTGGACCACCATCTACTATTACGGATCACCCTTTTGATTCAACGCAGCGCTCGTGAATAAGCCGGTGCCCCGCGCTTGGCTTTCTAGAGGCACTTTAGAAATCAGGAGATTACGATTACTCAAGGCTTCTGTGTAGCAATCGTCTTTAACGAAGATTGTTCTATGTAACAGCATAGACGAAAACACGAGCAGACTATATTGGATGTATCTGGATATGTTTATGTATTTACTATGTATTTTTTAATACAATGTATCTGTTTAATTGAATTCTCATTGTCTTGTCGTCTGCAGCTGTCTAAGTCAGTTCTGGCGCAGTGGCCGCTGCGCTGCATTCGCTGGTACGAATGCACCGGTAGAGGGCGCTTCACGATCGAGACGGGGAGCCACTCATCCACTGGTGCCGGTCGATACGTTTTCAAGACGCGCGTTGGTCAGGACAGCGCCATCTATGATCGAATCGACACTCTCGTTAACGAACAGACGCGATTGCAAGGAGTAAGTGACTGAGGTTGACTGGTCTGGTTTCTTGTTTGTATGTGCACTTGTTATAGCGCCCCTTCAAGCTCTCTCTACTCAGAGGCGCTCCCCCGAATGCAGAGCGGACACTGCATCAGAGTTTCATGCCGAAACACTGAGCAATTGTGAGTGAAGGACTTGTCCAAGGTCCTTACGTGTCAATAATTGCTCAGCGCTTAGACGTGAAACTCCGATGCAGTGTCCGCTCCGCATTCGGGAGCGCCTCTGAGTAACAAGTGCACATACAGAAAAAGACAGAGGTTAGTTGTCTGAGTGGAGTTGTGTTTAAGAAGTTGAGAATGAATTTATGCATCATCTTTCTGCTTCTTCTTTGGCATTTGAAAACCTGGAATGGACTTTCCTTGACTATGCGACACCTCCCAAGCTGTGCTCAATTTCACAAACTGTTGAAGACTGTTTTTTTCGCTTGATCTCGGCCGGGAGCGCCTCTGAGTAGGTACGCTGAAGGGGCGCTATATAAATTTTGATTGATTGATTGATTGATTGATTGATTGATTGACATTGTGCTGTTCAGATGGTGATGGCTCTGCCGTGAGCGCCTCTGAGTAGGTTGATTGATTGATTGTTTGATTGATTGATTGATTGCTTGATTGATTGATTGATTGATTGACATTGTGTTCTTCAGATGGTGATGGCGCGAGTGTCGAACCTGAGCGCTGGTCTCGAGGCGTTCATCCTCGACTACACTGGACTCGATAGTTTGACGGAAGTTATGTCTGACATTCGATTCATTTCGCATCTGAAGAAGATTTCACGAGACATCTACGACCAACTCAGCGAACATCTCGGTCTGTGTCAAGCAATTGATTCATCAGAGATTTATGTTTTGTATTTGTATGTATGTGCACTTGTGCCTAATATTTGTCCCATTTCTCACCATTTGACCGGGGCTGGACTCGGAGTGCTCCTGAGTAGCCAACCTTGAAATGATGCTATGTCAAGTTGCTGTTATAAAGAAAGAAATATCCATTATGTCACGATGATCTCACACGTGGTACAAAAGTGGTGCTATCCAGGATATAATAATAAGGCGAAATTAATGACTGAATGAATGTGAGCTGTCTGCTTTTTCAGTGCTCAATATCAGCTTAATGATTTTGTTGTAATGTTTTTGTAGGAGGAGGAGGAGGAGGATTGATGGACAGCTACAATACGAGTAGTTCCGTTGTTGACCTGTTGTCTTCGCAGTCATCCGATCGGTGAGCGAGTCGTCTTTTTCAGACAGACACGAGTACGAGTCGTCTGTTTCTGTTAAAGTCGAGCGATTGGCGTTGTCTTTTATGCTCTGTGAAACACCGGATGCTGTGTCATTTTCATTATGAAGTCGCCTTGCATGTTTTATTTATCTAAATTTTTTACTCTATGTATGATTCGAGAATGATCGCAGATGATAAGATCTTCATACCTAGAGTACTTTGCAATGGCTTAAAGCAAACGTCAAAATAAGTGATTAGTTTAAAATTAATATTTAAATAACAGTAACCCGTGAACAATGAACAAACTAATTTTTCTATACTATTTTTCTCTTCATCCTGTAACTGTGTTGCGGCTTGTCAACCTGATTTCTGATTAAACATGCGCTACATAAGATGCCTTGCTGTTTTCGTTACGTAGGAGTCATCACCTCGGTGTCACGTCGTCAAGTCAAGGAGTCGAATCACCACAGTTCGAATTCTCCTCCCTTCGTTCCGACCAGCGACCCCGCGACCTCGTGCTAACCTCCCAGTACCTCCACATGGGAACTCCGGTCTTCGACATGTCACCGATCAACGATCGAGCGCCTTCCATCAGCCTTCGATCAACAAACGGACACACGCCGCTCACCGAGTCCTACAGGGCTTCCCCGAAAGTCGACTACAGTCTCGAGCAACAAATCGAAGCGCCGGAGTCGTCTGGAACGGCCGAGGTGGTATGCAAGTCGCGACGTCCGGGAGCGTCTTCCTACAAGCAACGCAATCCGAGCTCGTCGTCGGCGACTTGCCTCCGACTTCGCTCGCTAAGTCTTGACGATCTCTCCGAGTACATCGGAGCGTCGTCGTCGGAGCGAGCGCTGTCGGTCTACACGAACAGCGTCTTCCAGGAAGATGGGGGAGTTGGGGGTGATGTGGATCTGAAGTACGGCGATGATGGGTATCCGTACTCGTACGCGACGACCCCGGACTTTGGTCTTTTGAGGGAGCACCACGAGGAAAGGACGACGAATGTGTCGGATGATAACGACGGATACTGTCGAGCGAAGAACGGACTCTCGAAGACACTGTCGAATCCGGATTTGCTGGACGGAGGAGGAACGGGATCCCCGGCCGATGTAGAAGGATCGAGGGGATCCCGGATCCGGTCGATCCGTCACGTGATCATTGGGCAGCAGCGAAATTCCCAGGATGCTTTCGTTCCGAGAGCTATCTCCACCGGTGGTTCGGGTGCGGAGGCTGGCGCGTCGTCGTCACGGCAACCCGCGGTTGCCACGGAGACGGGGAAACCGGCGATGGATATGGCGAGGGGGATCAGTACGACTGCGAAGACGAGGGTCTTCACGAGACAGAAGTCAGCAGGAACCCCTTTGACCTCCCCCATCGCCCCGCTCTCCCTCCCGCCGCATTCGGCGTCGGCCGGTCCACCGCTGATGTCATTCCATCCTCTCAGTGAGGGTCAGGCGTCGAACCAGCGGAGTCAGAGACAGTTGCCAGAGTTACCGACGAACAATGGTTCCGCTTCGTCGCCTCGCGTTCCGCATCACTCGACTTCGTCGTCGCGGTCGAAAGACACGACCAACACGTCCTTTGTTTGAATTCCATTCGGTTCCAGTCCGCTCGTCGCAATGTTCCGCTGATGTCCAGCTTTTCTACGCATTTTAATTAAGCCTATCACCACAACGATGATATGTATATATCTATGTATTTTGTTATTGTCTTTTATAACTTCTGTAGCACCGGTGTCCGATGAACAACGAATCAAATGATGGTGCTCCATAATCAGGTCGTGATATAGAGCCCCCCCTCCAGAAACAGAGTGAGTCTTCCCTGGCTGAAACTCTGTATTGGAAGAAATTTTTCTATTATAAAAGTATATTATATTGATGTTGTTGTTTACTAATTTAGCAACGTAAACTAACAGTTTAGTCTGCTGCTCTATAAATTTTTTGCAACTGTAGCCCAATTTACGCTGAATGGGCGGCGAAGGAAATATGCTCCTCCCTCCCCTGGAGACTTTATTTCGAAATATATAATCTCCGAGAGGGAGAGTTTATTCGTAAAAAGATCTGCCGGGGAGAATCTGTTTCGAAATAGAGTCTCAG
Source organism: Lumbricus rubellus (assembly GCA_945859605.1). NCBI lineage: Eukaryota > Metazoa > Annelida > Clitellata > Crassiclitellata > Lumbricidae > Lumbricus > Lumbricus rubellus. The sequence goes on along the minus strand of OX243817.1, from coordinate 5,220,837 downwards.
AGGGAGAGACTTTTGGGGGGTGGGCACTCTGTCACATGACACTGGGCACCAGAAATTCTGGGCTCCTAAGAAGAGCAGTGATCCTGATCTATCTTTAGGCTTTGTGAGAGAATAAAAAAATCAAAATGAAATAACCAACGTGTTGGTTCAAGTTGTATAACCATGCGATAATTATTATATTTTTGTATGCAACCTATTTTTATTCAGTTAAGTTTAGAAAATGTATGTATAAAGGCATAGAATATAAACTTTGTATGACTACCAGCCACTGGGACCCATAAAGTCACGAAGCTCCTGGGCATTGCCCCCCCCTTCTCTTTCTTGACAGGCCTGGGTTCTTATCATGTAACTAATGCATAGTACTTTCTACAATTGTGCCTGAATTTGTTAATTTTAGATGTATAAATATTATATTTATGAAGCATAAATCAAACTTTGTATGACTACTAGGCCGCCAGACCCCGACAAATTTTCTGGGACTTCGAGAATTTTCCCAAGTCCCTTCTTTAGAGGACTGGGTTCTTATCGAGTAACACATGAGTTAGTCCATGTGAAATCATAAAATATGCAGACTACTTTGTAAGTGAACTATCTCGGTTTTGGCTGTAATTTTGCTATATTGAAGTTTGATATGTTTGTATATCATATTGGTGCACATATTATTACTTTTCTACAATTGTACTTGATGATGGTTATGTTGACGATAATATATTTTTGATGCAATTTTACAAAAATAGCCATTATTGACAATTATAGTTACTTTTGTCGGCCATTTTTATACTGAGAATAACCTCATTAAATCAAATATTTTTTACTTGTAAAATTTTGTAAGCGTAAAAAACATTATGGAGGATAGAATCTTTCTTTGCTGTGCACATTTATTTACTGATAATGACGACCTCAAATTATACTCTGATAGCAATATATCTATCTATGTATCTAATGTGCTAGTTGCAAGTGACCTCTCATCAACAATGAATTACTTTCTCTGTTTTACTTCTTAGAATAATTCGTTTTACAATAATTATACTATTTTGATGTTCTTGTATTCAAAGGCATATTTTATATATGGTGGGAAGCGTTGAAAGCAGTGCTGTGGAATTGTAGGTTTATGTAATATAGCAATTGTGTGATGTATGTGTACATGGACATTTATATAGCACCATGCAATAACATCACGAAGGTGATAGTGGAGACCTAAATCCACAATAGCAGAAGAAGATGGATGTTGCATTACCGTAATTAATGGCAGGGTATTTACAGTGAAAGTTCAATTTTTTTCTCAAATGAATGCATTTACAATAATGTGTGTGTGTAAAAATTTGTAAAGCGCCTCTACTAGGTTCAACCTTTCAGAGGCGCTCCCAGTGGGCAAGGCCACGAGACAAGAAATAGGTTTTGAGGAAAACAGATGAGGAGGAGGAGGGATTACGAGCTGGAATTTGAGATCGAGTAGATGGGGGAGAGCATATTCCAAATAAAGGGACCAATTGAGGTAAAGGACCATGACTGAGGAACTAAAAGATCAAGTCTGTTTGTACTGTATTGTATTGTATCAGTTGTAAAGCGCTTCTTACAGCAAGAGCCTTTCAGAAGCGCTCCCAGTGCATGCAACCTGTAGAGAAAATGCAGGTTTTGAGACTTGAGAAAGATGACGAAAGACTATCAGAGCAAACTGATGCATAAGGAAAGTGAAATGGAGAATGCGTGTATATATAAATTTATGTATAATTTATATAATATGCATGTAACTATGTATGTAGGCCTACATTGTACAATGTATGTTTAACTTTGTTTATGTTGAAACCTTTGCCCATTGTGATGCTCTTCTAAGCTGTAACTTTTTTAGCTTAATGGCCAAATATCCGACATTGGTTCTTAATATTTAGTCAGATTTCTTAGGATCTGTTGATGTTGTTGCTGTTGTTGTTGTTGTTGTTGTTGTTGTCGTTCTGAATCTCTGTTGCATGGATTGGTTGTCATCGTTGTATTATCATGTTGTCGTCGATTTCTAAAGACAACGTTCATTAAATATGTGTTTCCAGAGTTTTCTTTCGTCAGTTGAAACAATGCTCGTTTCTTCGGTGCAGGTTGTGTTGGTTGGAGTTTGTTTTGTTTTGTGTCTCTTTTTTTGGACAGTGTGCTTATCTGTCGACTGCTTCTCTGTCTTCTTGTCTCTCTGGTTGGGTTGGTGGGAGTTTATTTTATTTTGTGTTTCTTGCAAATCTAAGATCTCCAATTTTAATAGGGTATCTGCAAAGAGCAAGTCAGAAGCGGAGGAATGGGTCTCGGAACAGTAGTCGCGGATGTATTCAGGCAGCACTGTCCCATGAAGCGATTTGTATAAGTAGTTGTGGGCTGAACGGCGGGTATGAAGTACACGTAGGCCTACACTGCAGGTCGATGCTGTTGCTGCACTTTCTGATGGTGATAGATTGGACAGCGACTGTGTTTGCTTTTGTTCTTCATCTGACGTTCACCGTTAACGACTTCTCCATCCATTCCTTCCTCAGTGTCCTCTTCCTCATTGTCCTCTTCCTGACTGTTCTCTTCTTCGTTGTCCTTTTCCTCATTGTCCTCTTCCACATTGTCCTTTTTCTCATTGTCCTCTTCCACATTGTCCTTTTTCTCATTGTCCTCTTCCTCATTGTCCTCTTCCACATTGTCGTCTTCCTCAGTGTCCTCTTCCTCATTGTCCTCTTCCTGACTGTTCTCTTCTTCGTTGTCCTTTTCCTCATTGTCCTCTTCCACATTGTCCTTTTTCTCATTGTCCTCTTCCACATTGTCCTTTTTCTCATTGTCCTCTTCCTCATTGTCCTCTTCCACATTGTCGTCTTCCTCAGTGTCCTCTTCCTCATTGTCCTCTTCCTGACTGTTCTCTTCTTCGTTGTCCTTTTCCTCATTGTCCTTTTCCTCATTGTCCTCTTCCACATTGTCCTTTTTCTCATTGTCCTCTTCCACATTGTCCTTTTTCTCATTGTCCTCTTCCTCATTGTCCTCTTCCACATTGTCGTCTTCCTCAGTGTCCTCTTCCTCATTGTCCTCTTCCTGACTGTTCTCTTCTTCGTTGTCCTTTTCCTCATTGTCCTTTTCCTCATTGTCCTCTTCCACATTGTCCTTTTTCTCATTGTCCTCTTCCACATTGTCCTTTTTCTCATTGTCCTCTTCCTCATTGTCCTCTTCCACATTGTCGTCTTCCTCAGTGTCCTCTTCCTCATTGTCCTCTTCCTGACTGTTCTCTTCTTCGTTGTCCTTTTCCTCATTGTCCTTTTCCTCATTGTCCTCTTCCACATTGTCCTTTTTCTCATTGTCCTCTTCCACATTGTCCTTTTTCTCATTGTCCTCTTCCTCATTGTCCTCTTCCACATTGTCCTCTTCCTCATTGTCCTCTTCCTCATTGTCCTCTTCCTCGTTGTCTTCTTCCACATTGTCCTTTTCCTCATTGTCCTCTTCCACATTGTCCTCTTCCTTATTGTCCTCTACCTCATTGTCCTCTTTCTCATTGTCCTCTTCCTCATTGTCCTCTTCCTCATTGTCCTCTTCCTCCCTGTCCTCTTTCTCATTGTCCTCTTCCTCCCTGTCCTATTCCACATTGTCCTCTTCCTCCCTGTCCTCTTTCTCATTGTCCTCTTCCTCCTTGTCCTCTTCCACATTGTCATCCTCATTGTCGTCTTCCTCATTGTCGTCTTCCTTATTGTCCTCTTCCTCATTGTCCTCTTCCTCCCTGTCCTCTTCCTCATTGTCCTCTTCCTCCTTGTCCTCTTCCTCCTTGTCCTCTTCCTCCCTGTCCTCTTTCTCATTATCTTCTTCCTCAGTGTCCTCTTCCTCATTATCTTCTTCCTCAGTGTCCTCTTCCTCCCTGTCCTCTTCCTACTTTTCCTCTCCATTCCTGATCTCTTCCTCTGATTGCTTTGTCGTTTTTATCCACCACCACTTTCTCCCCGTCATGTTGGTCGTTGTCGTTGACGTTCTTATCAGTTGTCGTCGCTCGTCCCAGAAGTGTGTCTGCTTGCTCTCTTTCCACTTGACAGGAAAGTAGATGGAGCGAGATGACATGCATGTAGGAGAAGAGGGATAGGTGGAAAGAGGGAGGGATGCAGACATCATGCAGTCGATACATGTGTATGCAGGGTGCGAATTACCGGGGGATGATGGTTTAAACTCCCAGGTCTTTCTTAGAGCCCCATGGATAGTAAAGTCTGTTTGTATACACACCCCGATTCCAAGTGGATCATTCCCCCCCCCCACTCCCCGATATATCCACAATTCTCATACTGCGTGTATGTGGATGGATGGATGATTGGATGGATAGGCGGATGATTGGATGGATGGATGGATACATTTTATGGATGGATGGATCGGGTGGGTGGATGGATGGATGGAACGAGTGGATGGAACAGGTGACTAGATGGTGGATGGATAGGCGATTGAATAGAGGGTTGTGTGAATGGAGAGATCGGGGAGAGATAAGCAGGTCGATGGATAGATGGAAAATAGATAGATGGATGAATGAATCCCATTTGACCAGGGTCTATGACAACAAAGGCCGTTACCCTGGACAGAAATTTGCTTGGCATTTTACAGCACTTAATAAGCAATTTTTATTAGGTAGATGAATGAATGAAGTTGCCTTCATAATTTTCTTAATTTCTAAAAGATCTAAAGTGAAATTTATCATTTTAATTCCATCTTCTATTGTCGGCTGAATGCAGCAGATTTGCCGATTTCGATGCATCGTCGTTTTGACGCTACAGCTGCAATCCCATCCTCGTCGCCAGCATCAGCAACATCATCATCATCAACATCATCATCACCATCGCAACGAGCAGTGCCACGGTCAGCTGCAGCAACCGGGTCACTCATGCTCTTACCGTGATCAGCGAACCAAGGCCTCATCACCAAAGCAGTTAGCGATTGTGGTCTCACCTTGGCACTCCTTCCTCCTACCAATGCCATGGCTCCTCCTCCACCTATTCCTCTTTCTCCCACTCCTCTGATTCCTCCACTTGCTGTTGTTACTCCTTTTCCACCTATTACCTCTCTTCCTTCTCTTCTTACATCTTCTCTCCCAACATCTCTACTGTCTCTTTCTGCTTCCCTGCCAATTCCTTCTCGTTCTCCCTCTCCACACAAAGCTGCCCCTACTCCATCTCCTCCAACATCTCCTCCTTTCCCCCGTCCTCCTCCTCCTCTTCCCACCCTCAGATGAACTCTCCGTTTTGACGTCACAGGTTCTACCCTCCCTCCCTTCTTGATGATCCGTGGTCTTTGCGTAGTCAAGGCAACAGACAGAATCTTCTGAACCGCGTTGGTTCCAACAATGTAAACAGCAGACGATTCGACCGATCTCACTTTTCCCGCCATCGCCTCGTTTCGGCCAATCGGTCCTTTTCGGTCGGACGACGACGTTACGACCGAATCGGACCGAAGTACCGAATATGGAACGGGAACGAACGTGGTTCCACTGTAACTTCGGCTCTTTGTGGCTAGTTCCTCATTAGGGGATTCCAAAGTTTGGACCGATTTTGACGCGATTTCAGGCGAAAATCGGACCGATTTGGACCGATGCATTTCGGCCGAAGTCTGGGCCGAATTGAGGACGAAGTCAGCCGAATTCGACCAATAGGCGGCCGAAGTTTCGGCGGGGTTGGGTGGAAGTGTTTCAGGCGACGTTTGGGCCGAACTGGACGGAGAGAGTGGACTCGGTGACCGGCAGTCGAACGACCTTGACCGCTGGTGGTAACCTTCCGCGGTCAGCAGGGTCAGGTCAAGGTCATTGGCGGATGGAGGCCGGGTGCTCATATCCGGGGAACAGGTGGTCCTAGAATCCCTGTCATCGTCGTCGTCATAGAAAACAGCGTCCGGCGGACTGATGGGACTCGACGGGGCGTCGACGTGGTTGATCCAGCTGGACCTCCGGTTCCGGTTCTTCGTCGGGAGCACCACCAGATGCGGCTGGAGCAGACGGCATCCGGTTGATGACGTCACACCATCAGCAGACGACGCAGCAGCAGCAACGGCAACAGGTGGTGGCGGGGGTAGATCACGTGATGCGCATGGCGATTGCTTGACTCTGATGATGATGTTGCGCTTCAGTTCGCGGTAGTTCTCGCGCTCGTTTCTCTCCTTCAGCGACGAGATCTCGCGCAGGTATTTGTGCGTCTGCGATTCGTCGTAACCGGAAGTGGCCGTGGCCTGGTTTCCAGTCTTGGCGAACGAGGCGATCAGCAGGACCATCGAGATACCGTAGACAAGGACGACAGCGCAGATGTAGAGGGCAGCACCCTCTGGATCATACCTCTTCTCAACGTCGTCAGAACCCTCTACCGCCTCGTTTACCACTTTACCACCTGGTCCAACATCTCCACCATGGGTGAGGTCAAGCAGTTCGACGACCGTCAGATTGAGCTGAGCGATAAAGGAAGGACTTCCACCGCCTGATCCTCCTCCTCCGCTGCCGTCAGAGCCTCCTCTCCTCGTCAGGTTGTGCCCCACTAAGGTGAAGGCTAGGAATCGATACGCTGGTCTCCGTACGACCTTCATATCTCACCTCTATATAAATATATATGATATATAATATAATATATATATAGTAATTATATCATAATGTTATATTTTTATATGCACACACATGCTTGTAAATATATATAATTATATAGTTATATATTGATATGGTAGTTAAGGCATCCACTATAAGCTTATAATTATATATATATATATATACATGTATTATAATATATGCATATATACATATACATAATTTTATATGATGTTTATAATTATGTGTGTTTATATAATACAGTCGCAATGACTGACTGACTGACTGACTGACTGACTGACTCACTGACTGACTGACTGACTGACTGACTGAGTCACTGAGTCACTGATGCAGAGTGCATTTGGCTGATCGAAGGTTGTCTTTTTATTCGTCCATGTCATTCCCCATCCTCCTCCACTGCATCCTCCTCCTTCTCTTCCTTCTCCTCCTCCTCCTCGTAGTCCTCCTCCTCTTCCTCGTAGTCCTCCTCCTCTTCTTCTGGCTGCTGCGTCTGGCGCACGCAACACAACCATCTCAGTCGGCAGCGCATCTGTTGAATGAAGAGGAAGAGGAGGAGCAGGAGGAGGAAGACGAAGAGGAGGAAGAATTGGATGAGGATGGGAGAGGAGGATGGGAGAAGGAAAGGAGGAAGAAGACGATGAGGATGGATGGATGGGAAGGAAGTGGAGTGGGAGAGGACAGGAGGAAGCGGATGAGGATATGGAAGAGGAAGTTTAGACAGAGAGGATGTTGGGAGTAAATCTCGTCTTATAACTGTCTGCAGCGGTCAATTATCCTCGGAAGCTCTAAAAGGCAAGCGTGCGATCAAAGAGGAAGCGAATGTGAGCAGGAGAAGGAGGAGGATGTGGTGAAGAATGAGGGAGGAAAGGGAAGGAGGAGAGAGGAGAGGGAGGTGGATGAGGAACAAGAAGAGAAGAAGATGGAAAGGGGAGGAGAATTAAAATAAGTAGGTGGATGAAGAATATGGACGATGAAGAGAAAGAGAAAAAGAGGAAAGAGGAGTAGCAGGAGGAGCAGGAGAAGGGGAAGGAAGAGGAGAGGAAGAGAAGGAGGTGGTCGAGTTGTAGGAAGAGGAAGAAGAGAATGGAGGAGCAGGAAGAGAAAGCGGAGAGGGAAGAGGATAAGGAGGAGGAGGAGGAGGAGGAGGAGTAGGAATAAAAAAATAGGATGGAATAAGGAGAAGTAAGAGGTTGAGACGGATGAAGAGAAAAAACATGGCAAGAAGAAGAGTGGACCTTTTCCCATGATTGAGTCAAGTCGCATATCCATCTGTCTGCGTCTGTCTGTCTAACTATGCCTTATTGTCTTCTGTCTGTTTGTGTCTTCATGCCTGTCGGTCTGTGCGTCAAAATGCATGTCTGCATCTGTCTGCCTATTTATGTTTGTCTGTCTTTCTGTCTGTCTATACTTGTTTCTGTATTTATGTCTGTCTGTCTGTCTGTCTGTCTGTCTGTCTGTCTGTGACTCTGTCGCAGTATCCTGTTTGTCTGTGTCTGTCTGTCTGTCTGTGTGTCTGTCTGTCTGTCTGTCTGTGACTCTGTCGCAGTATTCTGTCTGTCTGTGTGTCTGTGTGTCTGTCTGTCTGTCTGTCTGTCTGTCTGCCTGTCTGTCTGTTGCAGTGTCCTATCGTATTTCTTGTCACCATCGGAAACGATATCGAAGACAACCACCTTGCAAACACTCCCACCATCCATCCCTTCCCTCCCTCCCTCCCTCCCTCCACCCGCCCCTCCATCCTCCTCCTCCTTCCATCGTCCTAGGATACTGCTGCTGCTGCTGCTGCTGCTGCATTAGACAATAGACATCCATCCAAGATCCTTGGACCTTCCCAGACGTCTGTCTGTATTCTGTAGACAAGAGATCGCATTTCAGTCTACACACGCACGCACACACCCATCAACCACCCTATGCGTCCCCCTCAACTTTTGAGTGTTCCCTTAACTTTATTATTATGGTCCCCCCAACTTTTAGGACGTGATTGCACCTATGCTACTCACCCACCTCTTCGCATGCATGCCAGTCTTCTCTGTCCAACTTCTTACAACCCTCTTCCTAGACTTCCTTGACCTTGCCCCAAGTTGCCCGTCTTGAAATTTCCGTTGTCAACCGTTTCGTTTACGACTCCAACCTCTAATTCTCAATACGTTGGCCTTCTATGTATATCGATCTCTACGTCCGTGATTTCAATTCGAAGCGGAAAGTCAAATATAGCTCACTCGGGGTCCATCAGACTTTTTCCGCTGAACCCTTTCCATCAGTTGATTCCACCACTCAATTCGTCCCTCTGTCTATGTCTCCCTGTGTATGTGTCTCCCTGTCTCACTCCCTCCATTTGCACCTCCCTCTCTTTCTTTCATTCGGTTCGACATTAAAAAGCATTCTCTTCTGGCAGTCTTTTTTGTCGACCTTCCTCTTCGTTTCCATCCCTCCGTATTATTAGCCCTCTCCTCTTCCACACCTTCCTTCCTTTTTGTTGCCATCGCGCTCTGTCTCCTTCCACACTTCTCATTCCCCTTCCGCTCACCACATACTCCTCTTGCACCCTTCCTCTACCACCTATCACATTCCTCTTGCACCCTTAATTTCCATTCCTCTTGCATCCGCCCTTTAATTTCTTCTTCCACTCATCCTTTCCGGACATTTCTAATTTTCTACCCTCATTTTCCTCTTCCCCCTCCATTTTCAATTGCACCTTCCCATTCCTTTTCCAACACTACCATTTCTTTTCCATCCTACCCTATCTATTCCTCTTCCATCCTCCCCATTCCTTTTCCACCCTCCTTTCCCTTAGCCCACTGGACCCACTCCTTTTTCACTTCCACCTCTTAGTGACCTCTAACACCCTCCCTTTCTATCCTCCTCCACGCTTTCTCGTCTCATTCCACGCCTTGCTTCCTCTATCCAATCGACCCATTCATCCGTATACATATCCACCTTCCTTTTCCCACTCATGTGTTTTCCAACCCTATCTCTTTCCAACCCATTCCATCCCAACGAGGCGCAGTAAAAACGTACGCTCGGGGGTCGTACATAACTTACCGCTTCTCGCCTCACATCGAAAGTCATATAGCGCAGGATATTCGTCTTTATATGGCGCCCGTAAAACTTTATAACCAGTCAAACGATCGCTTTCTTCGATGACTATAGAAGCACAAAAAAGGCGCACAGTAAATCCTGATGTTTCACCGACGTACGCCATGTATAGGCCGACACCCTGTAGACAGCGTTGCCACTCCTTGGGTTTTTTCACAAGATCTTGGGTTTTTTGATCCGAACTTGGAAAATGGGTTTTTTGCGAGGAACTTGGGTTTTTTCTTGGTTTTTTTCGGCGCAAAAAAATTTTGGTTTTTTTTTTCCGAACTTGGGAAATTGGGTTTTTTCCTGAAAAACTTGGGTTTTTCGGGCAAATCTCGGGTTTTTTGCTTGCGAACCGGAAATTTTTTGACATTTCCTGAAGATTTGGGCGAAATGACTAAAAAAAAGGTCATCAGATTTTTTGGACGGTAAAATGCAATTTTGGGGGGAAATTTTCGGGGGAAATTTTGGCGGATGACTAAAAAAAAAAGGTCGTCAGAAATTTTTTCGGACGAAATTTTTTAAAAATTTCGGAAGATTTGGGCAACTTGGGTTTTCTTGGGTTTTACGACCGACCGACTTGGGTTTTTTTATTTTTCAGAGTGGCAACGCTGCCTGTAGACGTGCTAGCACTACTATATATAGGTCCTACACCGACAACCGTATTCACCCATGATTCACCCACAAGGACACCCAGACGGAGGCAAACATCCATCGAGACAGTCACACAGGCGGACGCAGCAGTCATCTATAGACCTGCGCAAAGCTGGACATTTATGCAGCGCCAGTATGAGAAATAACGGTGGTGGTGGTCAGATATTGATTAATGCAGAGTTAGGATATGCAATGAAGACTTTGCTACGGGAAACTAAGTGAAAACACTAAGGGTTGAACCCCGTAATAATTATTCTTACCCAAACCTAAGTGTGTGTGTGTGTGTGTGTGTGTGTGTGTGTGTGTGTGTGTGCGCGCGCGCGCGTGTTTGTGTGTGCGTACGTACGTGTGTTTATATTGCATAGGCTAATAACAACGCCTCACTAGTGTCTGCTCATCCGAGACACAAATGAGACATTGTTGTTGTTTTGTCAGCAACGATCGAGATGTCCAAGACGCATACAGTAGTAGAGACGGAAACAGCATCGGGTTGATGATGATGAGGATTCACTGTCAACACCGTTTCTGGACAGTTCCCACCGGACCTCCACCACCAGACAAGACCGTAGCCAGGATTTTATTTCGGGGGGTGTTTTCAGTGGCGGCCAGGATTTTAAGTTTCCATTTTCGCCGCCAAAATTTGTGATGACCTTTTTTTAGTCATCCGGTTGAAATCTTTTAAATATTTCCCCTTCATTTTCGCCGTCAAAATTTCATATTCGCCATCAAATTTATATTACTTCATTTCGGGGGGTGTTTTCATGGCTTTTTCATGGTTTTTTGCATCACGAACTAGAAAATGCAATAGATTTTTTCTGCATTTTCCATTTCGGTGGGTGTTCAAACACCCAAAACACCCCCTGTCTACGGCCTTGCCACCAGTTGCTCCATACGACGTTGGGTGAGAATTACTATGGAGAAAGGCAGGTAGTCTATTTTCTTGTAGAAATAGAATTATGTGAGCAGACAGACAGATACAGACGGACAGACAGACAGACAGACTACAGAGACAGACAGACAGAGACAGACAAGCAGGAAAGTGGTGGCAATTTATCTTGCAAATTACACGTCAGCGGATTGTGATAAAAGCGAGTCATATCAGCTGATTCACAATCAACCCTTTAATGTCAACATCATCATCAACAACAATAATGTCCCTGTTATAAGCAGCAGCAGCAGCAGCAGCAGCAGCAGCAGCAGCAGCAGCAGCAGCAGCAGCAGCAGCAGCAGCACCAAGACCCCGCAAGGCATCGACTTGGTCCTTCTAATCCTCCCCCTCTCCGCATCACCAGCAGTTCCGAGATGACGATGAAAACCCCAGAATAAGAAGATAATTATAATTGTCAGTTTAGTTACCAATGAAGATTTGCATTGTTGGTTATGATAATTGTCAGTTTAGTTACCAATGAAGATTTGCATTGTTGGTTATGATAATAATATTGTCAGTTTAGTCACCAATGAAGATTTGCATTGTTGGTTATGATTATTGTCAGTTTAGTTACCAATGAAGATTTGCATTGTTGGTTATGACAATAATATTGTCAGTTTAGTCACCAATGAAGATTTGCATTGTTGGTTATGATAATTGTCAGTTTAGTTACCAATGAAGATTTGCGTTGTTGGTTATGATAATTGTCAGTTTAGCTACCAATGAAGATTTGCATTGTTGGTTATGATAATTGTCAGTTTAGTTACCAATGAAGATTTGCATTGTTGGTTATGACAATTGTCAGTTTAGTTACCAATGAAGATTTGCATTGTTGGTTATGATAATTGTCAGTTTAGTCACCAATGAAGATTTGCATTGTTGGTTATGATAATAATATTGTCAGTTTAGTTACCAATGAAGATTTGCATTGTTGGTTATGATTATTGTCAGTTTAGTCACCAATGAAGATTTGCATTGTTGGTTATGATTATTGTCAGTTTAGTTACCAATGAAGATTTGCATTGTTGGTTATGATAATTGTCAGTTTAGTCACCAATGAAGATTTGCATTGTTGGTTATGATTATTGTCAGTTTAGTTACCAATGAAGATTTGCATTGTTGGTTATGACAATAATATTGTCAGTTTAGTTACCAATGAAGATTTGCATTGTTGGTTATGATAATTGTCAGTTTAGTCACCAATGAAGATTTGCATTGTTGGTTATGACAATTGTCAGTTTAGTTACCAATGAAGATTTGCATTGTTGGTTATGACAATTGTCAGTTTAGTTACCAATGAAGATTTGCATTGTTGGTTATGATAATTGTCAGTTTAGTTACCAATGAAGATTTGCATTGTTGGTTATGATAGGCCTACTCAAGAATATCCATGTTAGCCATTTTTTTGTCTTTATAAGACGTTGTCTTGTTTCAGACTAAGCGTTTGTAAGACTACATAATAATTATGTAGATTTAGTAGAAGTCTCAAATCAAACTGTAAATAATGTCGCTGTAAATAATGGCGCCACATCTATATAAATAAAAATGAAACTTTCCAATAGTTCGTTATGAGTGTTCTCGAAAACTAACGGAAAGATTGTTTCGAAAATTTTACAAAACCTTCCATTCCAATAGAACCGTGTTGCATTATGCTCTTTTTCCGAAAAAACGCCATCTTTTCCACAAAAAATGAACTTTGCAATCCGTTCCACCGCCGTTTGCAAATCAACAAGACCGCACGTTGCCAGATTTCAGAAACGCCATCACAGCAACCCGACGAAACATGAATGAGGTTGCGTGCCGTGACGTCATAAGCGAGTCGCATAATAAACGAATGCGGCTTTTCACCGCTCTCAGGAAGGGACGGTATGAGGGAGGAAAAGATGGCAGGGAGCGGGACGAAGGGGGAGGGGAGGCGGAGGGCGAGGGAGAGGGGAGGGGAGGTGAGGGGAGGGGAGGGGGAGAGGGAGGGAGAGGGGAGGGGGAGGGGGAGGGGAGGGGGAGGATAGGGGGAGGGGAAGGGAGAGTCTTTTCTGCCACAGCAACGCGTGGCCGGGTACAGCTAGTAATCAAATAATTATTATAACTGAGATAATAGTCTGAGAATGTGAACAGCTGGGACTGAGAGATCGAAGACGCCGATAAGTTTGGTCTAAAGTTCTAAAGTAGCTCTAATTTTAATACGGTGTTGTAAAATTATTAATACAAAGATTATGTTCAGTATTTTTGTTTTGCATGTAGCCTATGCGCAACAGAAAAAAGATGATACATTTTAGAAAGTTATTTTCACGAAGATTTGCACGATGACCAGCATAAGTGGTGCGATCGCGCAGTACGTGGACCTAGTGTGAATTTTCGCAATAGAAGTTATTTTGTTACTTGATCTGAAACAACTTTAGCCTATTTGTTTGTAAAAGCTTTTCATGCAGGCCGTTTATAAAGTAGTAACCTAACAAGTATTTACCTATAGATGCGAAAGTTTTACAACTCCATTGACTTTATGGGCTGATAATAGGCTAACACTGTCTGAATTCTGGGCACGACAGTTGAACTCCACATAGGCCTAATAATATAGGAGTAGCCTACTGTGTCAAATGTCACCCATGTTGTGGACATTATTTTGAGAGCGGATGATGATGGGCTTATTATTCAGCACTCGAGTTGACCTCATTTAATTGGGACGAGGATTTCGACAGGATGTTTGCTCAACTGTTTAAATTTACTCGCCCACCGATTCAGAGCTGTCATTGTTCGCTGTCTGCCTTTGAGATCCCATGCACCCTGTGTCACACCCTTGAGTGTCGGCTGAAGAGAAGTAGCCTAGTGGGGCAGAGGTATCTCTGCAGCTAATCAGGCAGGCTGCATGTCTACCTCTCTACCTGGAGTTTCACCTGCTGTCATAATTATTATCATCATTCAGTGAATAAGATTGAAAGATTGGAAGTTACTTCAAATGATTCAAAACTGGCGGGTAAATGCTTACGGTATACTTTTGAATGACAGCTTTGTTCTAATCTGATGTTGCAACCTAAGTTTTAATATTGTTATTATTATCTCTAGCGCAATTACCTTAATAATTAATGCCAAAGTGAAAGTTAAATTTAATAGTTTATGATTTTAAAAGACCAGTGACCTTTGGAATAGTTCACCTGCCACAATAGGTCTAGTCACAGTCTGTCACAGTTTCACAGATGAAAAAAATAAAAATCAGACTTTGCTTTTAGACATGAATTAGACTAAAACGTGTGGCTGAATGAATGTGGTCTCTTAATTGATGGTTTTTGTTTCTGTAGGTATCTTTGGAACGTGTTCAGAATGAGATTTTCAGAGATCATTTTGCTTACAGTGTCATCGAGCATTCTACTTATATCCAGCGAAGGTAGGTTTACCTTTTGATAGTCTGAAAATTAGAGACTGGAAAGTAATAATATCCAATGGATCTGGTTCTAACTGCGAATATCAGATTTTGGATTTTAATATTCTGTGATTTGAAGTTTTTGCGAATTGACTTAGAAATTCAAGATGTATGTCTTCTGTCCATGCCTTTGTTTTACATATTCTTTAAAGAATACCATTATGCTGTTTGATCTCGATCTCTGGTAACCATATTGAAAAAAAGTTTTCATGATGATAAATTATTTTTATTTGGAATTTATATGCATCTTGAAGAAACATTATATAAGTAAACACAATTGCTATCACAGAACTTTACAATTACAATTGCAATCACCAGATTACTGTTAAAATGACATTGCAATTACAATTACAATTGCAATCACCAGATTACAGTTAAAATGACATTGCAATTACAATTACAATTGCGATCACCAGATTACAGTTAAAATGACATTGCAATTACAATTACAATTGCAATCACCAGATTACGGTTAAAATGACATTGCAATTATAAATACAATTGCAATAAAAAAATTAATTTAAGTTATAATTAGAAGTGCAATTACAAAATTTCAATTCAGGTTATAATTGCAATTAGGCTACATTTGCAATTGCAACTACAGTACATTTACATTTTACACTTAAAATTAAGGTGATAATTACAGTTACAATTGAGGTGATCAATGATCATCAGCTACAATTAGAGTTGCAATCACAAGTGAGGTTACAATACCTGCCTTAAAAACTTGCCTTTTTTCTTGGAGTTGAGCGCACTGGGAGCGCTTCTGAAAGGCTCTTGCTGCGAGAAGCGCTTTATAAGTTGTCAGATAAGATAAGATAAGAATACAGTTGCAATTAGAGTTTTGCAATTGCCTGGTGAGTTGCAATTAGAGTTGCAATTACCTGGTGAGTTGCAATTAGAGTTGCAATTAGAGTTGCAATTGCCTGGTGAGTGTGATAGTTGAAAGAATCTTAAGTAGTGTGAATGCGAATGAAGGATTATTTTCCGGCATGGATTGCAGATGTCGTCTGTCCGGATGGCAAAGGTCGTCTTGAGAAGTCGAATAAGCATCGCTTCAATCCATCTTCGTCTTCGTCTTTGGCATTTCTCATTGCTCCCAGGAACACGTCTCGTTGCGTTGGCGAGACGGCGAAACTTCGCGTTCTCTTCATAGGAGACGATTCCACTCAGTTGAACGTCTTCAAGAACCATCCGACGAATGGATCGACTCAACAGATCGTCATGGATGGGAAGAAATATCACGTAAGATCATTTCTTTTGTCGCACCTTAATTTGCTGAGAATCTAGTTCGGAATAATAGCACTGGATGTTGAATATTTGTCCGATCAAATACACGCCATGACTGTCACTGTCAGTCTACAATTGAGGCTTTGCATTACTATATAGTATATAGTGTAAAGAAGATGCTACGATGGATACTTGGAGCCTCTTTGAAAGACAGCGAGGGATTAATCCTAGCGAGAAGGAAAAGAAGAATTAGAATTTAGAATAGTGTAAAACTCATTAGACTTGATTAGAATATTGAATTTGAATAGATTTGATTAAAATAGATTCGGATAGATTAGCTTGAATAAGATTAGATTAAGATTATTTGCAATGGTTCTAATGCAGATCCAATGTCTTCTGAACATACTCTTTGACCATGCATGCTCTGTTTCATTCAATTATTCTCCAGAAATGACATGAAGTATATAAATTATTTGTTCAAAGCAACTGAACTCAAGTCAACATCATTGATTGCATGATAAGAAAAGCATGTTGATGTGATATGACAAAGTTCTGTGTTTATCGATGAACCGCTTAGTTTCTGCTGTTTTTGTTCCTTCATTCATTCATTTCATGAATTTATATAGCGCTTCTTCAAGAAACCTACTCAGAGGCGCTCCCAGCCCAGCCACAGCTAAAATAATAGGTTTTGAGCGACTTATAAAAAGCAGGTGAATTTAGTCTAGGCATAAGTCGCAAGTTTAGTGGGAGGCCATTCCAGATAGTGGGACCCACAGTAGAAAAGGCTCGCGCTGTCTT
Organism: Lumbricus rubellus; assembly: GCA_945859605.1. Classification (NCBI taxonomy): domain Eukaryota; kingdom Metazoa; phylum Annelida; class Clitellata; order Crassiclitellata; family Lumbricidae; genus Lumbricus; species Lumbricus rubellus. The sequence continues at coordinate 5,204,178 of OX243817.1, read as the reverse complement.
GTAGAAGTGCGAGCTCGAGGAAGCAAAAGCTCCCCGTAGTCGTAGAGCGAAGAGCTCGACGGGCTGCAAGGTCGGAGACAGGTCGACAAAGAATAGACAGGTATGATGGAGCACAATCAGTAAGGCAACGCCAGACAAGTGCAGCAACTCGGTAGGAGATGCGCTGTGAAACAGGGAGCCAGTGAAGAACACGCATATAAGCAGATACGGGGGAATATTTAGGAATGCGGCCAATGAGGCTTTTTGTTGTTGTTGTTGTGATTGCAGAAGGTGCCAGGTGAGGAGAAGGAGCAGGATGACTATGACCTTTTCATCTGTCACTTGACCTTGGATGACATTGGATGGTACACAGTTGAACTGAGGAACCGCATTGGTCCCATCACTCGAAAGGCTTTCGTTGGCGTTGAGATGTGTGGTGACGTCAACCAACCGTATGGTTCTGCTTCAATGGCCATCGTCGTCACTGATGCGAATCGGGTGATCGTTACCAGTGAGAGCAGCACTTACATACAAAAGATCCTCGTTCCAGTCGTCTGTCTTCTCATTCTCATAGTTGTAGTGCTGGCTGTGGCATTCTGCTGCTATCAGCAGACAATGAAGAGGAAGAGGAGGAGAGGGAGAGGTGGGAGGCAGAACGAGGTGCATATGAATCCCATCTATAATCAGATTCCTGTTCCACTTCCACCGGATGTCATTGTTCTTCCGCCGTCCGATCCATTCTGGGAGATCCAACAAAACAGGTCGGTTCCTTTTCTTCACTCCACAACAATGGTCCACATCCCAAGGACGATCCACAGTTGATCATTATTTAATTATATATATTTAATAATCAATTGCAAAAGGAGGAGGATTCATTAGAGCGCTTGCCTTTAAAGACGAAGAGTGGTGCCATGTTTCAGCCTCCATGTCAAGATGGTTTAGCGACCATGTGTATTGTGTATGGACATTGCGTATGGACATTGCGTATGGACATTGCGTATGGACATTGCGTATGGACATTGTGTATGGACATTGTGTATGGACGTTGAGTATGGACATTGCGTATGGACATTGTGTATGGACATTGTGTATGGACATTGTGTATGGACATTGTTTAGCGACCATGTGTACTACATTGTGTACGGACATTGTGTACGGACATTGTGTATGGACATTGTGTATGGACATTGTGTATGGACATTGTGTATGGACATTGGGTATGGACATTGCGTATGGACATTGCGTATGGACATTGTGTATGGACATTGTGTATGGACATTGTGTATGGACATTGTGTATGGACATTGTGTATGGACATTGCGCATGGACATTGCGTATGGACATTGCGTATGGACATTGTGTATGGACATTGCGTATGAACATTGTGTATGGACATTGCGTATGGACATTGCGTATGGACATTGTGTATGGACATTGCGTATGGACATTGCGTATGGACATTGTGTATGGACATTGTGTATGGACATTGCGTATGGACATTGTGTATGGACATTGCGTATGGACATTGTGTATGGACATTGCGTATGGACATTGCGTATGGACATTGTGTATGGACATTGTGTATGGACATTGTGTATGGACATTGTGTATGGACATTGTGTATGGACATTGTGCATGGACATTGTGTATGGACATTGTTTAGCGACCATGTGTACTACATTGTGTACGGACATTGTGTACGGACATTGTGTATGGACATTGTGTATGGACATTGCGTATGGACATTGTGTATGGACATTGTGTATGGACGTTGAGTGAGTCCTTCGCGCGTGTGATTTCTAAGCGCCATCAGCTGAAACGGTTCCACGACAACTGGTCTACCGACAACTGGTCTACCGACAACTCGTCTAACGACAACTCGTCTCCGGACAATTGGTCTAACGACAACTGGTCTACTGACGAATAGTATTGATGAAATAGAAGCTGGATTTACGAAAATGTTTTTTTTGCTTAAATGGAAGGTGGATTGATGATTTTCATTCATCTATTCCAATATGCAACCATTTCTACGTCAAATCTAAAAATACCTTCATCCAGCTTCTATTTCTCGCCTGTTATTTTAGTCAATCCAGCTTCTAGTTCATATATAAAAATATCCTCATCCAGCTTCCATTACTTAAGCGGTTTTCTTATCAATCCTGCTTCCATTTCCGATCTAGAAATACCTTCATCCAGCTTTTATTTATCATGCGTTATTTTCGTCAATCCAGCTTCTATTTCACCTGTAAGAGAACCATCATCCAGATTCCATTTCTCTTGCGTGTTTTCATCAATCCAACCTCCATTTCACCTCCAAAAACTATCATCCAGCTTCCATTTCTCAAGCGCTGGATAAGTTGTCAGTAGACCAGTTGTCGTTAGACGAATTGTCCGGAGACCACTTGTCGTTAGACGAGTTGTCGTTAGACGAGTTGTCGTCACACCAGCTGAAACTTGGTTGTTGTTTTGTTGTGGCGCTTAACCCTTTAATGCCAGAGGGTTTAGGATTTACCATCTCGGCATTAAAGGGTTAACAAAGTAACTGAGAAGAAACTGTTTCAATTGTCATTTCTGTGTACGATGGCCCATGAGACACATCTGTTTAAAAAAAAATTATATTTAGCAGAACTGCTAGTTTCCACGTGAGTTTAAATCTCTTCTACCTCTATATTCTTTGTTTGCGTGTCATTTATCGTTTGCGTAGACCCACTGTTTGACCACGTCTCTGTCGAAATGCATAGTGACCTCTGCAGGACTTTGTCTTTACCTCTGCAGTGCTGCACATTGGTCAATCTACACTGTGTCCCAATAAATCGAGACCCCTTTTTATAATGTGAATAAAACAGGCAAATCTTAATCGATTTTCAAAATTTCAAAACTGTCTTTATCCTGAGATAATTATCTTCCACTGATTCAAATATGAAATTTCTGGCATGAATATTGACGTCACAAGTACGTCATTTGCATCAGAAAATTCAAATGTTAAGTACCGAACACAACGATTTTTGTTAACATTTGGTTTCGATATGTAAATTAACGACGTCATTATGACGTAATTTTTTAGTGATGGCCGTTCATAAATTACCAATTTGTAGATAATTATCTCAGGACAAAAACAGTTTTAAAATTTTGAAAATCGATTAAGATTTACCTGTTTCATTCACATTATAAAAAGGGGTCTCGATTTATTGGGACACAGTGTATTATACTCTCTAACAATCATTGTCTGAGATTGGGAGGTTTAGTCATCTTGTCAATGTTGTGTAGTAAGTGCTTGAAATGACAAAGAAATAGAAATAGAACTGACTGAGCAATGTGTGTTGCGTGTGTTTGTATAGTTTGGCTTTGGAGGATCTGTTGGGAGAGGGAGCGTTTGGAAAAGTCTACAGAGGAACTTACACTGGTCCGAATTGTCCCTCTCTCGTTGCAATCAAAATGCTCAAGGGTCAGTGCAGTAGTTATTTATTTATTATTATTATTATTATTATTATTATTATTATTATTATTATTATTATTATTATCAGTAGTGTACAGATCTCTTCATATTAAACCATATTCAGTTCAACAAACTGTTTGTTCTCTTGCTATCTTTAGTTAGACTCAGATGATTTAGCTGTGAATGAGTGTAGTATATGTTGTGGGTCACAGCCCTTTGGACAATTTAATTGTAGATGGTCTTGTTGGATATCTCGTATTGTAATTTGGTTTGGGCATCCACATATAAATCTAGGCTCAATAAATTAGTACTTCTCCAAAAACGTGCTGTACGTATCGTAGCTGGAGTTAAGTCTTTTGCTCACTCAACTCCTTTATTCCAATCATTTAATTTATTAAAGTTTCACCAAATAATGACTTTCCAGATTGGAGTCTTTATGTATCGGTTCACCCATGGTCTTCTACCCCTTAACTTTACAGGGTACTTCCAACAAGGTTCTGATATACACAATTATTCTACTAGAAACTCCTCGCACTATCGTACCATATCTGCTCGAATAAACTCAAGAAGATTCCATATTAAATACACTGGACCTGGTGTGTGGAACTCGATTCCTAATCATATTCAGCAGGCATCAAGTTTACTAAGGGCTAAGACACTGCTACGTGACTATTTAATTAATGACTGTGAAGATGTTTAACCTTGTAAGCACTGGCACTGTTTTGTTTGTTTGTTTTGTAAGTGTGTTGTTTTTTTTTAGTTAAGTTTTCTACATTACTTGTCATTTCATTCTGTTGTTTTGCCTACTGTTCAATTCAAGATATCAACCGTTTAGCCATCAGTTAAAACTGCACATGTAAATAGGTGTCCCTGTTAGCGGGATTTTCATCCCTTAGGGCCTTCCTTGTTACCATCCGATCTTGTGAAGCATTTTGTACTATGACAATTGTTTATGGTTGATGGTTACAATAAAATGGATTGATTGATTGATTGATATATTTTATGCTGAATTGCTGAAAATCTTTGCATGAAATGAATTCAGAATTTTGTAGGTATAAGAATGTAATGACTTGACTGTTGGCTAGCCTTAGCAGCTAATTGGCTATGACAACCCATTGGCCATGGGAACCAACTGGCCATGGCAACCATTTAACTATAGCAACCAATTAACTTACCATAGCAACGAATTGGCCATAGCAACCATTTGGCCATAGCAACCATTTGGCCATAGCAACCATTTGGCCATAGCAACCATTTGGCCATGGCAACCATTTAACTATAGCAACCAATTAACTTACCTTAGCAACGAATTGGCCATGGCAACCATTTACCTATAGCAACCAATTAACTTACCATAGCAACGAATTGGCCATGGCAACCATTTAACTATAGCAACCAATTAACTTACCATAGCATTCAATTGGCCATAGCAACCATTTGGCCATAGCATTCAATTGGCCATAGCAACCATTTGTCAGTGGGTGTTGACTGTCTTCTGTCTTTTCATCTACTGATAAAAATATATTTCAGACGACTGCACTTACAAAGATCGAACCGACTTCGTGAATGAAATCGAGATGATGAAGACGATCGGTCGCCATAGAAACCTCATCTGTTTCTATGGTTACAGCGTGACGCAGGACGGTTGGTTGATCATCGGCTTTTGTTATTAATATTGGAGTCTTCTACTAAACTGCGTTTGACTTTGAATATCTCACACACACACACACACACACACACACACACACACACACACACACACACACACACACACACACACACACACACACACACACACACAGGAAGAGACGGAGAAACAGAGACAGAGACAGACAGAGAAACAGAGACAGACAGAGAAACAGAGACAGACAGATGGAGAAACAGAGACAGACAGACAGAGAGACAGAGAGACAAAGACCGAGAAACAGAGACAGGAAGAGAAGAAGACTTAGAATAAGACATAGTCAGAGAAAAATATATATGTATATATAATAAATATATATGTATATATAATAAATATATATGTATATATAATAAATATATATGTATATACAATAAATTTATATGTATATATAATAAAATATATATGTTTATATAATAAATATATATGTATATATGATAAATATATATGTATATATAATAAATATATATGTATATATGATAAATATATATGTATATATAATAAATATATATGTATATAGTTATAGGGAGAGAGATAAATGAATGGATAGACGGGCAGACACAAGGACGGATGGATGGATGGATGGAGTCAGACAGATATTCCAGGTTCTTGTCCACTTCCCTTCTTCCTATTTGAACTTTGTAACCATTGGGAAAGTTGCTGACCTTAATGCTGGAGTTGATCTTGATAACATGGACGTTTATTATCTATATAAATAAAAATGAACTTTCCAATAGTTCGTAACATGATCACCCCGAAAGTAACGCACCGATTGTTTTGAAAATTTTACAACACCTTCCATTCCAATAGAACCGTGTTGGGTACTTGTCGGTTAATTCACCGCCACAGGTTTCGTCTGTCTACCTTGTCGGTTAGTTCACCGCCACAGTTTGCCGTGTATTTGCGCACTGCATATATTTAGGCACTAGTTTTTAGTGACGTAATGTAGCCTAAATTAATGGTGACATCCGATTAACTTATAGCACGCGTTTATTTCTTGGACGCCGTCATGAATGCCATGAATTTCTTAAGAATTTCGGCGAAAACGGGTCCCTATGTTAATGAATGACTGAACTAACCCTATACCTAACCCTAACCGACCCTCACGATGCCTATCCTGACCCTAACCGACCCTCACGATGCCTAACCTGAACCTAACCAATATTATAGGGACCCGCTTACGGTGTCCGGACAATTCGGCGCCGAACAATTCGGACCGGACAATTCGGACCGGACAATTCGGAACCGGACAATTCGGAGTGCATGTAGAAATATTGCTCTTACGGCTATGAAACTTTTGTTTATCAATGGTATGAAATAAAATTATATGGCACCAAGCAAATATTGTCTGATCTTCTAAAATGTGTCCAATAACATAAATAAGATACTGAAATTAGTAGCTAAATGCAGTAGATTATCAACTTATAGGCATCTCATTTAGATCAATGGAAGTTTCATACCTATAGGCCCATGGTTTTTTATGCCCGATATATAGTGAGGTGTCAGATTAATATTAGTTTCGACAGTAGGCCTATACATTTTGGGTGATGGAGAAGTCCCATCACGAATTTGGGCTGCAAAGAATTGTTCGGTCCGAATTGTCCGGGTCCGAATTGTCCGGTCCGAATTGTCCGGCGCCGAATTGTCCGGTCCGAATTGTCCGGCGCCGAATTGTCCGGGAACCCCCGCTTACTATAACAAAGCCCCAATGGTGCTATGTTTAAACCGTTAAAGGGTCGGCAAGACAGATGGAGATGTCTTAATATAGCCTAAGCGTAACTGTAGGCAAAACATCCCACTGCGACAAGGCACGTGGCTACAAGGATCACGCCTAACTAACCGACAAATCATCCTGTTCGTATAGGCCCATAGCTGGTCCGAAGAAATGACGAGCATTCGTTTTTGCGAGTGTGAACTGGAATTTGCGAAAGAAGCGGTAATAGACTGGAATAACTATCTGCGTGTGGCGGTGAATTAATTTCTGCATGTAAAATTTCGTATATAGGGTTTCTGTGTGTGGCGGTGAATTAACCGACAAGTACCCCGTGTTGTATTATGCTTTTTTCCCGAAAAAAGCAACCTTTTCCACAAAAAGTGAACTTTGCAATCCGTTCGACCGCCATTTGCAAATTCAACAAAACACCAGGGCTCCAAACACAGCAGCCGAAACATGAATGAGGTCGCGTGCTGTGACGTCATAAGCGAGTCGCTTATTAATTTCCGAAAGCGGCCTTTCATCATTATTGGGCTCTATCCGATGTCAGAAATGGACGGTGTGACGGAGGAAAGGAGCGGAGGGAGCGGGACGAAGAGGGGGGTAGGGAGCGGAGGGGGAGGAAGAGGGGGATGGGAGGGGAGGGGGAAGGTCTTTTCTGCCACAGCAACGCGTGGCCGGGTACAGCTAGTTATTAATAAAGCTGATGACTTATTTCACTCTTGAATGTGTGTGTTCTTTTGAAGATATTAATTTTAAGAGACAAAATTATCTTTGTTGATGTCTGACATTGGATTAATTGTTTTTTCTTCCGTTTCCTCTCAGGTTCCGTTCAAGTTGTCGTTGAATTCGCGAAACATGGAAGTCTGCGAGATTTTCTCCGACGACTGAAACCTCCGACGAACATCACAGATGCTGCTGCTGCTGCTGATGCTGCTGAGACAATGAATGATGGAAGATATGATAGGGAGAGGAGCAGACAGCATGGAAGGAAGCAGGGTGGAGCAGAGGAAGAGGTGGAAGGGGAAGAGGATGTGTATTTGACTCCACTTCAAACTGCACGTGACGATGGTTCTCTGACCTTTGCTGACCTCATTTCATTCTGTTTCCAAGTGGCACGTGGCATGGAATACCTTTCCTATCGAAAGGCAAGCGCATCTTTCCGTGATTAGCTCAAGCTTTAGCTCTGGTTCAGTCGTTTCCATCTGTAACTTGGATGGCTATTGTTTTCGGTGTTAGACTTATACGATTCAAGTTTTGTTTTCCAGGAATTCTTATCATCATTCAGTATTATTATTATTGTTTATTATTATTATTTATTGTTATTATTATTTATTATTGTTATTGTTTATTATTATTATTTGTTGTTATTATTAAAAACATTTTTAACATGCATAGAACCTGATAATTTATCGTGTGATCAGCCTTGAAATGAATATTATCTGAATTTCAATTTTCTGAATAATACTAATTTAATTAAGAGTCACAATAATTGGTTGATATATTTTCTGAATGAATTTGTTGACAATTTTAGGATTCTTGAATAGACTGGATCCCTGTACTTTTCTTTCGAATGGCGCTTAGAAAGTTAGAGTTTCCAGTTTATTTTCTTGGTTAAATTCCTGCTCTAATAAGAATGGAATTACATTAGGTTAAAAGCTGTAGTTTAAAGTATTTAATAATCAAAGGAAGATTATCTTTGTTGTTTTGTCTCATCTTGTCGACGTTTCTCTTCCTTTCATAGATCATTCATCGAGATTTGGCCGCTCGCAATATTCTCGTAGCAGACGACAGAGTTCTGAAGATCGCGGATTTTGGTTTGACAAGAAACACGGAAGTGCGAAACTATTATCAACGCACTTCAAGCGTAAGTTCTTCTTTTCTTCCACTATGCTCGGTGCATTTCATTGCTAGAGCATAGACGAGTAATAATAGGGTGGTTCAAAATATCAGGTGTAAAATATATTCTGTAAATTAGTGAGGAACGTTGATACATTATTTCATTTTGACCTGGAAAGTTTTTTGAGAAATGCGACATTTATGGGTCGCTCACAAGTATTGCAAGCTTTAAATGTAGTTAGAACTTTTTTATATTGAATTGTACTGTGGATGTCTTGTGCGACATGTACAGAAAAGCAGCATGTCTTTGAAATATTTTGATATTAATATTTTGGACCACCCTAAGGAGTATCATACTTAAACTTGAAGCACAGCCAATTAGTTGCTCAACAACCTGCATTTGAAGCTCCTCAGTCTCAATCTCTCTCTGTATCTCCTCGCCTCTATTTCACAAGCACTTAAAGACCATTTTATTTGATCGCCATTTCTTTATGTTAAGTGAGGAGCGCCTCTGATTAGGGTTGCCTCTGAGTGGTGCTATATAAATATGCAATTACATTTTCAAACGTTACAACTACTGATCATAAATATTCTAAGCTTCTAATTTTTTTCAAGTGTTGTTTAAGTTAAGCACAGGACAGCGGCTTATTAACAAGAGCTTCTTTGTTGGTTTAGTCCCTGTTTAGACTGTAAATTGGTTAATTAATTATTGAATTGAAGTTGGCAGATGAGAGGAGCTGCTGATGTAGAGTTTTCGTATATAAGATGAAAGAGATGAAGTGGATCAGTGATGCCACAGCTGTGTTTTTTCCACTAGATCTGGGTTTTTCGTCTTCGTCTGGGTTTCTGGGTTTTTTTGGGGGGAAATCTAGGTTTATTTGGGTGAGTTGAAAATTTGTACATTTCTCTTGACTTTTTCGGCCGGACGACTAAAAAAAAGGTCATCAACTTAAATAGAAAATTTTCTTGACTTTTCGGCCGGACGACGGTCTGGGTTTTTCTGGGTTTTTTCCAAGGAAATCTGGGTTTATTTCTGAAACCTCAGTGGCAACACTGAAGTGGATGGATCAGGGATTTATGGTTCGTTCATAAAATTAAATTATACGAACTGATCTTAGACATCGCCATGCTTTCTCTGCTATAATTGTCAACGTGTATGTAATATGGAATGTGTCGTTAATTACGTCTTTACGCCTTATGTCGAGCGTTTGCTCAGTTGCATTTTATCGCTGCCTTTCACTAAAACTGTCATTTTCAGCTAGGTTGGGTCGGGAGTGCTCCTGAGTAGTAAGCTTGAAGAGCGCTAAATAAATCTTCATAATGAATGAATGAAATATATATATATATATGTACATATATAATTATATAATTATATATACCGGTATATGCATACATGTAGATGTTGATGTATTTTGTCATTTCATTCCCCAAGACCTTTCCCAAATTATATTATTATTGTTCACACTACTTTGCCAGCCTTTCCTCTCTCTGTCTGTCTCTGTCTGTGTCTGTCTGTGTCTGTCTCTGCCTTGATCCACTGGATGTTGATCTGATTACACGGTTTGTTTTTATGGAGCTCCATCAACAAATGGTTTGTCAAATGGAGTTTTTCTAATGAACAGCAGTTGTGTTTACAATAATTATATTAATATCTATATAAATAAAAATGAAACTTTCCAATAGTTCGTAATTATTTTTCGCAAAAACTTACGCACCGATTGTTTTGAAAATTTGCCGAAACCTTCCATTCCAATAGGACCGTGTCTTAAGATTTTTTTCACGAAAAAACCGCAATCTTTTCCACAAAAAGTGAACTTTGCAATCCGTTCGCCCACCATTTGCAAATTCAACACGTCCCACACGGCTGCCAGATTTCATAAACGCGGTCTCCAAACACATCAGACGAAACATGAATGAGGTTGCGTGCTGTGACGTCATAAGCGAGTCGCGATTAATTTACCAAAAAGGCCTTTTCCCAAAGCGGCCTTTGGGCCTGGAATGGACGGTGCGACGGAGGAAAGGAGCGGAGGGAGCGGGACGAAGACGGTGGGGAGGGAACGGAGGGGGAGGGGGAGGAAGGTGGAGGTCAAGGGGGAGGGGGAAGGGGAGGGGGACGGAGGGGGAGGGGAAGGGGAAGGGTAGGGGGAGGGAGGAGGTGGAGGGGGAAAGGGAGGGGAGGGTGAGTGGGAGGGGAGGCGGAGGGGGAGGGGAGGGGACGGAGGGAGAGGGGGAGGGGAAGGGGAGGGGGAGTGGGAGGGGAGGGAGTAGGGGAGGGGGAAAGGGAGGGGAGGGTGAGTGGGAGGAGGAGGCGGAGGGGAGGGGGAGGTGGAGCCTCTTTTCAGCCACAGCAACGCGTGGCCGGGTTCAGCTAGTATAATTATATATTTGTTTGTTTGTTTTTCTGTGCTGCTGGATGTGTCATCAGGGTCTTCTGCCTGTCATGTGGATGTCACCAGAGTCACTCGCTGACAACCGATACACGACTAGGAGTGACGTGTAAGATATGTGACTGCAACGACTACTACTCTTACCATCGTCATTATCATTTGTCATCGTCATTTTCATTATCGCTTTCATCATCATTTTCATCAGCATTTCATCATCATTTTGTTATGGTTACTACTACTTCTACAATCTATATGCAGCTAGTTCTACCATGGCCAAGCATTACTAATAATCTACAATTAAAATCATGATCAGATCCTTAAGCCAGCCATTTGGCAGTGATGAGTACGAATAAGTGCTGTCATCAGTTTTTTTCAGTTGACCTCTTGACCTTAGGTCTTGTCCCCATTTATGCTGTCCATCCATCAAAGTTTTCATCCGCTTTTGATTTTTCTTTCTCTCTTTGATACAGATTCCAGAGAGAGAGAGAAAGAGAGAGAGAGAGACAGACAGACAGACAGACAGACAGACAGACAGACAGGCAGACAGAGACAGAGAGAGACAGAGAGAGGGTAGAGAGAGGGTAGAGAGAGGGTAGAGAGAGGGGCGAGAGAGAGGAGAGAGAGAGAGAGAGAGAGAGAGAGAGAGAGAGAGAGAGAGAGAGAGAGAGAGAGAAAGAGAGACAGAGAGACAGAGAGAGAGAGACAGAGACAGACAGACAGACAGACAGAGAGGAATTACATTCATGAATGTCTGGATTGTGATGGCTGGTGTTTAATTTCTTGTTTTCTGTTTCTTCCTCTCTCTGCCTCTGACTACAGCTGGTCGTTTGGTGTTCTGCTGTGGGAGATATTCAGCTTTGGTGCCGATCCATATCCGGGAATTCCCGCGGAGCAACTGCTCGACCGATTGCTGCAAGGATATCGAATGGAGAAGCCAGACTTCTGCTCAGATGAAGTGTACGTAACAAACTATATATAACAAACCTCCTCAACTCACATTATGCCAGCATTGCATTTCATTCATTCATTCATTCGTCCGTTCGTTCATTGTTACTCATATATTCATTGTTATTCATATATTCATTATAATGGACTTAAATTGTTCAAGCAAAGTAGACTGACCAAGTTTTTAAAAATCATAGTTTAATTTGAATTTCAGACTTTGACTTTAATTTTGCTTTAGTTGCGTTTGAATCTGTGTGTGTGCGCTTGCGTGTGTGTCACAGTGTGTGTGCATGTTTTGGGTTTGTTGGACAATTTAGATCAGGGGTTCTCAAACTTTATTTTTATTGTACCCCCAAGCAAAAAATCGAATAGTGGCGTACCCCCCAGCAAAATCAGATCAGAAACAAAATGCATTTGTTATGGTCTCCATTGCAGTGACAACTAAAAAGTCCTTTTAATCATTATATGGTGTAGCCTATCAGAGTCGTATAGCCTATAGGCTACTTACAGAGAGCAAAATTGAAACTATACAAAGTCTTAATCATGCAAATGATGCAATCATATCAACAAGAAGAGAAAATATATGAGGTTGTTGGTCTATAATCCCTGTAAGAAAGAGCTAACCTATAGCGTTATATAATGTTGTGTGCTTGTTTTGACTAGCACAGATTTTAAAATAAAAAATTACCTGGTTTAATATTTGTCAATTTCAAACTCAAATTTATCCCTTATTTATTTTTGATAGCAAGAATATACAGTTTAAAAACTAGTTTCAAACAGATGTATAATTATATGTTGTGCTGAAAGGAATCACAAATTTTAAAGCTCGACCAGAAATTAATCCTTAGAACAATAATTCAGCTATCCTTATTGAGCTCTATAATAACCTGGGGCTGAGAATTTCTGGCTTTGGTTCTTTCAACCAATTATACGTTATTTTGTTTCAAATTTATAGTGATTGGCCTAAACATTAACATGTTGCATGCACGGTAATAATTACAAGCTTAGTATGCCTATAAGTGAGTCTAATCAGATGTTGTGAAAGAAATAAATGACGATGCCGTTACATGAAGCAACGTTAACAATCATTGCCAATCAAAGAAAACTGGACACAAAGTCCACAAACTCAACAAAACAATTACATTTCTGGAAATTTTCGCGTACCCCTTACCGGCGCCTGGCGTACCCCTAGGGGTACGCGTACCACAGTTTGAGAACCCCTGATTTAGATGCTCAGCAGCTGATGTAATACATAGCAGTCTCGACCCTGTCCCCCTCCCTCCCTTCCTCCCTCACTCCTCCATGCATTTCATGGTAATTAGATTGATCCTCAATGGCTTTGTGGATAGAGTATGTTCAATGTGTGAGACGACTGGGTCCACTGCATGATAAAGCCCACACAGCCACTGGACACTGCTGTTCAGCTGCTGCTGTTCAGATGAACAACAGATAAGCAACAGCTGAACAACCGCTGAAAATAGCTGAACAACAGATAAGCAACAGCTGTTGTTCGTCTGTTATCCATTTGTCGTTCATAAACACTTCATATGTTGTTCATAAACACTTCATATGTTGTTCATAAACACTTCATATGTTGCTCATAAACACTTCATATGTTGTTCATAAACACTTCATATGTTGTTCATAAACACTTCATATGTTGTTCATAAACACTTCATATGTTGTTCATAAACACTTCATATGTTGTTCATAAACACTTCATATGTTGTTCATAAACACTTCATCTGTTGTTCATAAACACTTCATATGTTGTTCATAAACACTTCATAATATTATGCTGTTCATAAACGCTTCATATGTTGTTCATAAACACTTCACATGTTGTTCATAAACACTTCATATGTTGTTCATAAACACTTCCTATGTTGTTCATAAACACTTCCTATGTTGTTCATAAACACTTCATATGTTGTTCATAAACACTTCATATGTTGTTCATAAACACTTCATATGTTGTTCATAAACACTTCACATGTTGTTCATAAACACTTCACATGTTGTTCATAAACACTTCCTATGTTGTTCATAAACACTTCATATGTTGTTCATAAACACTTCATATGTTGTTCATAAACACTTCATATGTTGTTCATAAACACTTCACATGTTGTTCATAAACACTTCACATGTTGTTCATAAACACTTCATATGTTGTTCATAAACACTTCCTATGTTGTTCATAAACACTTCATATGTTGTTCATAAACACTTCGTATGTTGTTCATAAACACTTCATATGTTGTTCATAAACACTTCATATGTTGTTCATAAACACTTCATATGTTGTTCATAAACACTTCATATGTTGCTCATAAACACTTCATATGTTGTTCATAAACACTTCATATGTTGCTCATAAACACTTCATATGTTGTTCATAAACACTTCATATGTTGTTCATAAACACTTCGTATGTTGTTCATAAACACTTCATATGTTGTTCATAAACACTTCATATGTTGTTCATAAACACTTCGTATGTTGTTCATCAACACTTCATATGTTGTTCATAAACACTTCATATGTTGTTCATAAACACTTCATATGTTGTTCATAAACACTTCATATGTTGTTCATAAACACTTCATATGTTGTTCATAAACACTTCATAATATTATGCTGTTCATAAACGCTTCATATGTTGTTCATAAACACTTCATATGTTGCTCATAAACACTTCATATGTTGTTCATAAACACTTCATAATATTATGCTGTTCATAAACACTTCATATGTTGTTCATAAACACTTCATATGTTGTTCATAAACACTTCATATGTTGTTCATAAACACTTCATATGTTGTTCATAAACACTTCGTATGTTGTTCATAAACACTTCGTATGTTGTTCATAAACACTTCATATGTTGCTCATAAACACTTCATATGTTGTTCATAAACACTTCATATGTTGCTCATAAACACTTCATATGTTGTTCATAAACACTTCATATGTTGTTCATAAACACTTCACATGTTGTTCATAAACACTTCATATGTTGCTCATAAACACTTCATATGTTGCGCATAAACACTTCCTATGTTGTTCATAAACACTTCATATGTTGTTCATAAACACTTCATATGTTGCTCATAAACACTTCACATGTTGTTCACAAACACTTCATATGTTGTTCATAAACACTTCATATGTTGTTCATAAACACTTCATCTGTTGTTCATAAACACTTCGTATGTTGTTCATAAACACTTCCTATGTTGTTCATAAACACTTCATATGTTGTTCATAAACACTTCATAATTATGTTGTTCATAAACACTTCATATGTTGTTCACAAACACTTCATATGTTGTTCATAAACACTTCATATGTTGTTCATAAACACTTCACATGTTGTTCATAAACACTTCATATGTTGTTCATAAACACTTCATATGTTGTTCATAAACACTTCCTATGTTGTTCATAAACACTTCATATGTTGTTCATAAACACTTCGTATGTTGTTCATAAACACTTCATATGTTGTTCATAAACACTTCATATGTTGCTCATAAACACTTCATATGTTGTTCATAAACACTTCATATGTTGCTCATAAACACTTCATATGTTGTTCATAAACACTTCATATGTTGTTCATAAACACTTCACATGTTGTTCATAAACACTTCATATGTTGCTCATAAACACTTCATATGTTGCTCATAAACACTTCATATGTTGTTCATAAACACTTCATATGTTGCTCATAAACACTTCATATGTTGTTCACAAACACTTCATCTGTTGTTCATAAACACTTCACATGTTGTTCATAAACACTTCATATGTTGTTCATAAACACTTCATATGTTGTTCATAAACACTTCGTATGTTGTTCGTAAACACTTCATCTGTTGTTCATAAACACTTCATATGTTGTTCATAAACACTTCATATGTTGCTCATAAACACTTCATATGTTGTTCATAAACACTTCATATGTTGCTCATAAACACTTCATATGTTGTTCATAAACACTTCATAATATTATGCTGTTCATAAACGCTTCATATGTTGTTCATAAACACTTCATATGTTGTTCATAAACACTTCATATGTTGTTCATAAACACTTCATATGTTGTTCATAAACACTTCATATGTTGTTCATAAACACTTCATATGTTGTTCATAAACACTTCGTATGTTGTTCATAAACACTTCATATGTTGTTCATAAACACTTCGTATGTTGTTCATAAACACTTCATATGTTGTTCATAAACACTTCATATGTTGTTCATAAACACTTCATATGTTGTTCATAAACACTTCATATGTTGCTCATAAACACTTCATATGTTGTTCATAAACACTTCATATGTTGCTCATAAACACTTCATATGTTGTTCATAAACACTTCATATGTTGTTCATAAACACTTCGTATGTTGTTCATAAACACTTCATATGTTGTTCATAAACACTTCATATGTTGTTCATAAACACTTCGTATGTTGTTCATCAACACTTCATATGTTGTTCATAAACACTTCATATGTTGTTCATAAACACTTCATATGTTGTTCATAAACACTTCATATGTTGCTCATAAACACTTCATATGTTGTTCATAAACACTTCATAATATTATGCTGTTCATAAACGCTTCATATGTTGTTCATAAACACTTCATATGTTGCTCATAAACACTTCATATGTTGTTCATAAACACTTCATAATATTATGCTGTTCATAAACACTTCATATGTTGTTCATAAACACTTCATATGTTGTTCATAAACACTTCATATGTTGTTCATAAACACTTCATATGTTGTTCATAAACACTTCGTATGTTGTTCATAAACACTTCGTATGTTGTTCATAAACACTTCATATGTTGCTCATAAACACTTCATATGTTGTTCATAAACACTTCATATGTTGCTCATAAACACTTCATATGTTGTTCATAAACACTTCATATGTTGTTCATAAACACTTCACATGTTGTTCATAAACACTTCATATGTTGCTCATAAACACTTCATATGTTGCGCATAAACACTTCCTATGTTGTTCATAAACACTTCATATGTTGTTCATAAACACTTCATATGTTGCTCATAAACACTTCACATGTTGTTCACAAACACTTCATATGTTGTTCATAAACACTTCATATGTTGTTCATAAACACTTCATCTGTTGTTCATAAACACTTCGTATGTTGTTCATAAACACTTCCTATGTTGTTCATAAACACTTCATATGTTGTTCATAAACACTTCATAATTATGTTGTTCATAAACACTTCATATGTTGTTCACAAACACTTCATATGTTGTTCATAAACACTTCATATGTTGTTCATAAACACTTCACATGTTGTTCATAAACACTTCATATGTTGTTCATAAACACTTCATATGTTGTTCATAAACACTTCCTATGTTGTTCATAAACACTTCATATGTTGTTCATAAACACTTCGTATGTTGTTCATAAACACTTCATATGTTGTTCATAAACACTTCATATGTTGCTCATAAACACTTCATATGTTGTTCATAAACACTTCATATGTTGCTCATAAACACTTCATATGTTGTTCATAAACACTTCATATGTTGTTCATAAACACTTCACATGTTGTTCATAAACACTTCATATGTTGCTCATAAACACTTCATATGTTGCTCATAAACACTTCATATGTTGTTCATAAACACTTCATATGTTGCTCATAAACACTTCATATGTTGTTCACAAACACTTCATCTGTTGTTCATAAACACTTCACATGTTGTTCATAAACACTTCATATGTTGTTCATAAACACTTCATATGTTGTTCATAAACACTTCGTATGTTGTTCGTAAACACTTCATCTGTTGTTCATAAACACTTCATATGTTGTTCATAAACACTTCATATGTTGCTCATAAACACTTCATATGTTGTTCATAAACACTTCATATGTTGCTCATAAACACTTCATATGTTGTTCATAAACACTTCATAATATTATGCTGTTCATAAACGCTTCATATGTTGTTCATAAACACTTCATATGTTGTTCATAAACACTTCATATGTTGTTCATAAACACTTCATATGTTGTTCATAAACACTTCATATGTTGTTCATAAACACTTCATATGTTGTTCATAAACACTTCGTATGTTGTTCATAAACACTTCATATGTTGTTCATAAACACTTCATATGTTGCTCATAAACACTTCATATGTTGTTCATAAACACTTCATATGTTGTTCATAAACACTTCACATGTTGTTCATAAACACTTCATATGTTGCTCATAAACACTTCATATGTTGCTCATAAACACTTCCTATGTTGTTCATAAACACTTCATATGTTGTTCATAAACACTTCATATGTTGCTCATAAACACTTCATATGTTGTTCATAAACACTTCATATGTTGCTCATAAACACTTCATATGTTGTTCATAAACACTTCATATGTTGTTCATAAACACTTCACATGTTGTTCATAAACACTTCATATGTTGCTCATAAACACTTCGTATGTTGTTCATAAACACTTCATATGTTGTTCATAAACACTTCATATGTTGCTCATAAACACTTCATATGTTGTTCATAAACACTTCATATGTTGTTCATAAACACTTCACATGTTGTTCATAAACACTTCATATGTTGCTCATAAACACTTCATATGTTGCTCATAAACACTTCATATGTTGTTCATAAACACTTCATATGTTGTTCATAAACACTTCGTATGTTGTTCATAAACACTTCATATGTTGTTCATAAACACTTCATATGTTGTTCATAAACACTTCGTATGTTGTTCATCAACACTTCATATGTTGTTCATAAACACTTCATATGTTGTTCATAAACACTTCATATGTTGTTCATAAACACTTCATATGTTGTTCATAAACACTTCATATGTTGTTCATAAACACTTCATATGTTGTTCATAAACACTTCATATGTTGTTCATAAACACTTCATATGTTGTTCATAAACACTTCATATGTTGTTCATAAACACTTCGTATGTTGTTCATAAACACTTCATCTGTTGTTCATAAACACTTCATATGTTGTTCATAAACACTTCATCTGTTGTTCATAAACACTTCATATGTTGTTCATAAACACTTCATATGTTGTTCATAAACACTTCATATGTTGTTCATAAACACTTCATATGTTGCTCATAAACACTTCGTATGTTGTTCATAAACACTTCATATGTTGTTCATATGTTGTTCATATGTTTTGTTGTTGTTGTTGTTCAAAGAGCGGACATAATCTGGAGATGTTGGGAGTTGAATCCGATGAATCGTCCGCATTTCACTCAACTCGTTCGATCGTTCGATCGCTTCGTCACATCATCGACCTCTGTCGTAAGTTCAATTTACTTCAAAGTTCATTCATTTGTTACTTGCGAATTTATATAGCACCGTTGTAAATCTGAGTTTCGTCCACGTTTCAATGTCTGTATAATCTTCAATGAACCTCCATCTTCGTTTTTACCCTCTCTTAATTGCACTTGTGAAAAGATAATAGGATAGATCTATCCAGTTGTAGGTCCTTCTGTCTGGAATAGTCTTCCATTGGAGATAATAGGCCTGTTACCTGAGGTTGAATCATCCGTGTTTTACAGGATCCTTATTAATATCGCACTCATTGATAGATAGACCTTAGTGCAGATTATTTTTATACCAGCATAGCTTTAATACACAGGTAGCAAGCAGTAGCAGGTGAGAATGAATGAGAATGAGATTCAACTGCTGTATACACATGTCTAGCACTACCTGAGCCTCGAACATCTGACGGAAGATGACACAGACAACGATGACGTCTTCATCATCGCCGATCCGTTGCCATGCCAACCGACGCCAGACATCCGTCTCCACTCGCACCACCAGCAGCAGCAGCAGCAGCAGCACCAGCATCCGCAGAGTTCTGCTGACAGCCAGTACGCCTCTCTGTCGAGTCCCAACCAGTCGAGCTCATCATCACCATCATCATCATCATCATCATCACTCGGCAGCGGGGACCACGAGGGTTGCAGGCTGGTGGCCACTGGAGACTCAGTGGAGACTGGTTCAATGCTGGAGACTGGTTCAATGCTGGAGACTGGTTCAATGCTGGAGACTGGTTCAATGCTGGAGACTGGTTCAATGCTGGAGACTGGTTCAGTGAACACTGGTTCAATGCTCGAGACTGACTCGATGGAGACTGGTTCTATGCTGGAAAGCGATCGATTCACGTTGGACTCAGTCAGAACCATATGACGTCATTTCAAGACGACGATTTCAATCTGAATGGAGGAGTAACTGGATGGATGGATGGATTAGAAACAACCACGTTCAACATTACCTAGTGGAGTTTCATAGTCGATTCTCAAAGCCCAGCAGGCAGGCAGACAGACAGACAGACGGTGTATATTTGTGTGTGTGAGTGTTTGTGTGTGTGTATGAGTGTGACAGAGAGAGAGAGAGACAAACAGACAGATACAGACAGACCAACAGACAGAGAGAGACGTCAAAGCAAGACTTTAAAAGTCCAAAACCAGACTTTACACACATCTTTCATTTTCACTAAACTGTCATTTTACTCGACTTTTGACTGAATCATTTCTGTATATTATTTTACAGTAATTGATCACAGAATGTAGGCTAATGTAAATCATAACTGATTATGTTTTATCATGAGCCAAGAGTTGAAGAGAAACGTGTTGGAGACATTAGATACGAATGTGACTTATTTCGTCAATAAAAGCACAAAAAGTTTTTTAAAAAAAAGAAATTCAAAGAATAATTAAACTGAATAATTCTATTTCTGCCAATCGAGTTGAATGACTTTTAAAGACAAACATTTCATCTCAAGTTATAAAGTACGTGAGTTCCATCTTGATTGTGATGAATGCAGAAAAATTTTATATAGAAAGTTATAAACCGATCACAACGTCAGAATCTCTAATTTTATTATTATTATTATTGACTTTTTATATAGCGCACCTTCAGGTAATCTACTCAGAAGCGCTCCCAGTCCAACAACGGCTAAATAAGGCAGTTTTTAAGTGAGAAAGAAACATATTGAGTGCAACAGGGAGCCCATAACAGGTTCTATGGCCAGCCACTGAGAAAGAGCGTCGCTGCATTATAGCAGTTCGAGAACGAGGGATCAACAGTTCAGCTTGATCAGCCGATCGGAGGTCAGATCGCCGCTGGACACCAGAGCTCCTGTAAGTACATGCAGCGCCAGACTAATGCAGAAACCCTATAAATGATCCGCTGTGGAATTGGAAGCCAGTGGAGGACATTCCGCATGTACTCCGTGACTTGATCAAATTTAATTAGTCAATTAGTGTGCAAAAGTATTGCATATAGCATCGTAATCTAAACCGCTCTTTCTACTTAACTATAATATTTACAATTGAAATTGGAGATGAACAGCAGGTTTCAAAGTGACAACATTTCAACTCCACATTTTTTGGACAAAAGTCACGATTCTTTATTATAAAATGTAAAAAATTTCAATTATGATTTGCAATATGGACTTTTTGGGGGAATATTTCTCATAGACTTTACTTTGTTATAATATAGTGATACATTGAACCTGCAGTTGATCAGTTAGACGAATATTAATAGAAATATCGATTGAATGAAAGTGTGCAAGAAATCTTAGCAACATCACATTCGACGATGTGGTAAAATCCTATCATAAAATGAAGCCTAGTTGCTTCAATCAACACAGCTATGTAATCACTTAGCACAGAAACTGACTCATACTGGCAATAACTAACCTGTGTTAGTACACCTCTGTTGCTGCACATGAGTTACATGGCTCCACTCGCCAAAACCAGTGTTGAGGTGGTTTTACAACATACTCAGTTTGATGCACCATTTCAAATGCCTTCTTGTATCAAGCTGCTTCAAAATAGCAAAAAATTATTGCTCTAGCTTTATTCGAACTCAAGATATCAGGAAAAAGTTATCCGATTAATTAACTTCGTTAAAAAGCTAAAGGGGAAGGTGCAACTGCACGATGGAGTGGTGCCATTTTGCGTTCGAACACGCCTAGGGTCAGAGAATCAGAAGAAAAAAACAAAACGATATGCGAAGCAAGTTCATTATATCAGCTTTACAATTTGTCTTTTAACAAAATAAAATAAAATAGTATATTAAACATTTTAAATATTAAATTCTGGACAAAAACCTAAAAACACGGAATTTCTGGTCATAGATGAGTGAATAATTGGCAAAGAAGAGAAATCATGCGGCACATTGGGCTCGAACTGAGACCAGGGTGGCCAGGTCG
This sequence comes from Lumbricus rubellus, assembly GCA_945859605.1. NCBI lineage: Eukaryota > Metazoa > Annelida > Clitellata > Crassiclitellata > Lumbricidae > Lumbricus > Lumbricus rubellus. The sequence goes on along the minus strand of OX243817.1, from coordinate 5,181,890 downwards.
TCGCGAAAAGCGCGCGAATTGGGCGACTTTTGAAATCGCTCGCGACTGAAAATTTCGTCCTCGTGACTCGCGCTTTTTTGGGCTACTTTTGAATTGCCTCGCGGTCGCGACGGCGACTTTTTTGGGGCGACTTTTTTGTTTTTGTTGCGAAAAAAGGGGGATTTTTCACGAGATTTCGATCGAAATAGCCTACTAAAAAACGGTCGTCAGAAATTTTGACGACCTTTTTTTTTCCTTAGTCGTCAGAAGAAATTTTTGCGACCGAAATAGAAAAGATCGATGATATCGCGATTTTCGCGACTTTTTTCGAAATCTCGCGACAAAATTTTTCCGAAATCTGGCAACCCTGCATATTTTCTTAATGGTTAAACACACAGAATGGATGATGATCCACAATTAGGCTATTCTGCTTAACTTCAATTTTGCTCATCTCTGTTCCATATGGTCTATCAACGTCAAAATCTTCCTGATAAAAATTGCACTTTACATGAAGAAAATACTCACATTTAAAATGACTAAGAATAAAACAAATTCAGATAACTCATGAAAATACAAATAGAAGAATTGAAAATTCAACACACCTTCAACCATTAAAATCAGCTAAATAAATCTTGAAGCAATCGGTTAATTAATTACTAAAACTGGTGAACAAACTAGAGATGACTAAATTATTCAAATGATCGCTGATAAATTAACATATCAGCTCAACATAAAATCCTTGGATAATATGAAGCAAGTCCTTCTCTAACTTCTCAAACTCAAGCAATAAGCTTACAGAAGCTTTGAAGTCCAAGCAAACAAGTTTCAATCGTTTTGTATGCGTTTAAAATGGTGTCATGACAACTGGTTCACCGACAACTGGTTCACGGACAATTCGTTCACCGAAAACTGGTTCACGACAATTTGGTACACGACAATATTATTTGCTCACCGGCAAATGGTGAATGGAAGCTGGATGAAGGCTCCTTATAGGTGAAATACAGGCTGGATTGACAAAAATAACGTTTGACAAATGGAAGCCGGATTAATAATAAAGCGTTTGAGAAATAGAAGCTGGATGCATGTTGAAATACATGAATGAAAATCATCAATCCAGCTTCCATTTATCACGCATTTTATTCATTAATCCAACTTCTTTTTCAGATATAAAAATACAATTATGCAACTTCAATTTCACGAGCGTTTTTTCATAAATCCAGTTTCAATTTAAGCAATAACATTTTCATCGATACAGCTCTAGTTTAAGCAAGAACATTTTCATCAATCCAGCTCCAATTTAAGCAAAAATATTTTCTTCTATCCATCTACTGTTTGAGCAAGAATATTTTAATCAATCCAGCTCCAAAAATATTGTCGTGTAAAAATTGTCATGAACCAGCTGTCGGTGAACGAATTGTCCGTGAACCAGTTGTCGTGGAACCAGTTGTTGTGAAACCAGTTGTCGTGGAACCAGTTGTCGTGGAACCAGTTGTCGTGGAACCAGTTGTCGTGGAACCAGTTGTCGTGGAACCAGTTGTCGGTGAACCAGTTGTCGTGGAACCAGTTGTCGTGGAACCAGTTGTCGTGGAACCAGTTGTCGGTGAACCAGTTGTCGTGGAACCAGTTGTCGTTGAACCAGTTGTCCGTGAACCAGTTGTCGGTGAACCAGTTGTCGGTGAACCAGTTGTCCGTGAACCAGTTGTCGGTCAACCAGTTGTCATGGAACCAGTTGTCGGTGAACCAGTTGTCGTTGAACCAGTTGTCGGTGAACCAGTTGTCGGTGAACCAGTTGTCGTTGAACCAGTTGTCGGTGAACCAGTTGTCGGTGAACCAGTTGTCGGTGAACCAGTTGTCATGGAACCGTTTAAAATTGGCAAATATTTCTCTTCACTTCAACCTCAGCAAAAAGCTTTGCTCGTTTTAAAGTTCAATTAACGAACATTTCTAAATTGATTAAAAATATAACTTAAACATGCAGGAGGATTTTAATGATATTGAAAATAACATTTATAAATAATTTTAGTGACATTAAAAATGCGTAAGTCACACAATAACCCGTCATCGTCATCCGTTGTAATACTTGTGACATGACTCGCTACATGACTTACATGACCCTCTCTCTGTCCAGACGAAAAGTTTAATGAAAACAAGCAGCAGTGTCATAAATAAAGCACAGTTCTTTGCAAGGTATCAATACTGCTGCTGCTAAACTTCCAGTTGCAGGCTGATAAAACTGCCACAGCTAACACACAATGCTTGATGGTTGTCAATAAAGCACTGGTTCCATGGAGCATAACACTTCCCAACCACCAAAAATCTGAAACCCCAAAATTACAAGAAATCATCAGTGAGAAACCATTTCTAATCATTGTATACATGAACATACACTGACAATTGGAACACTGCATCAAAACTTTGGCTCCAGCATTCACCACAAACAAAGACATCGTAATCATGAATTTATATAGCACTACTTCAAGAGAAACTTCTCAGAGGCGCTCCCAACCTGACAGCACCAAACCTCAATGAAAGAGAACAGTTTTCAAACAAAGACCCTTATTGCTGTACTAACGAAATCACCTCAAACTACATCACTCGAAATGATTCAACTTCATAACTTTCTCTGCTGAATTTCTTAAACCCTAGGAATGCTGGGACATACCACACTCTGACCAGCTCAGCCTTACAATCCTTCTGACTCAACGCAGCGCTCGTGAATAAGCTGGTGCCCCGCGCTTGGCTTTTGAGTGGCGCCTTAGAAAATTTGAGTTTACGATTACGATTATAAAAATTACAATATTTAAACAATAGTCCAAAATAATACTAAATCTGGATGAATTGACAGTTTATCAGCATAGGACAAGTACTACTTCAAGTGCAACGTTAAAAACAGAGATGTGCAGATAGATGCAAAACACACACACACACACACACACACGTGTGTGTCCGGATGTGCTCTAATTCAGCCATGACCCCCCCCCTTTCCCTCTCTCTCCCCACAATTCCCTCTCTCCCATCCTTCCATTCCATAATACTGCCGTCATGTCATCAGCGCTAGTTTTCCGCATTGTCGACCAGCACACCAGTTTCCGGGACAGATCCGTGGAAGGTGTGAGCTGCTCCATCATCATCGACAACGAGATGCGACGCTGGAACCCTCACGTCCGACATCTGATCAGTGAAGCCATTCTTTGGCGCCAACGGTGGCGTCGGAGTCTTCTGGTTGCGCAGCACTTCCTCACCAAAACCACCACCACCACCACCACCACCACCACCACCAGCTGCTGGAGCCATTGTCTTGGAGCGCTGGCCGAGACCTTCGTTGGTTCGTGTGGACAGAGGTCGAAGTGAGAGTTGTGCAGAAGTTGGTCGGATGGGTTGCGGTGGCGATTGTGGACGAATGGGTTCAGCAAATGCTCGAGATGGTTTCGACATCGAACGACTTGTCTAGAATAAATATTAGTCAGCACAAAAGTAATTATCAGTTACACTTTGTAGTGTAATCTTATTCTTTATATCGCTTGCAGCGAAGACCAGCGTTGTAAATGTAATAATTGATTTATATAGCGCCTCTATTTAAAAGAGACTCATCTGAGGTTGAACACTAAACACCTTTCTCACCAGTTTCACATTAATTAATTAATTAATTAATTAATTCATTAATAGCATATAATTTTTAAAAAGCCTCTCTAAATATAACTACTGTGAGATGCTATCGACCGAAGGAAGAGTTTTCAAGAAATGTTGCGGAACATACATTTGAAATTCATAGCTAACACCATCTTAACACCATCTTAACACCATCTTAACACCATCTCAACACCATCTTAACACCATCTTAACACCATCTGAACACCATCTTAACACCATATTAGCACCATCTTAACACCATCTTAACACCATCTTAACACCATCTTAACACCATCTTAACACCATCTCAACACCATCTTAACACCATCTTAACACCATCTTAACACCATCTTAACACTATCTTAACACCATCTTAACACCATCTCAACACCATCTTAACACCATCTTAACACCATCTTAACACCATCTTAACACCATCTCAACACCATCTTAACACCATCTTAACACCATCTTAACACCATCTTAACATCATCTTAACACTAGCCTTAAGCTTATCTGGTCCCAGATGTTGGAACAGTCTTCCACTGGACATCAGATCGCCTCAGTGAACTCTTTCAAACCAAAGCTAAAATCTAATTTCTTTGCTAAGGCTCTATCCCACAGTTAGCCGCTTTGTAAGGCGCTTTTTGTGGAAACGGTTGCGTTTTTTCGGGTGAAAACATCTTAACACGCGGTTGAATGGGAATGGAAGGTGTTGTAAAATTTTCAAAACAATCGGTGGGTCACTTTCAGCGTGAAAATGCGACGAACTTTTGGAAAGTTCATTTTTATATATATACCGGTAGATTACGACACATTAAGACAAGATGCAGATTGAAAGGAAGTTTCTCTTCTGCACAACCAATGAAAGATGATACGACATCGTCGAGATGCACTTTATACAAAACTTATGTTGAAAGCAGGATTTTAACGAAGACTGCAGTGAAGGTATTTAAAGTCTCATCTACTGACCACACCCCTCCCCACACACACACACACACACACACACACACAACACACACACACACACAGAATCTCGTCCTCTAGTATATCTACATCCAGGGCTTAAAGTGTGGCACTTATTTTCAAATCTCTATGCACGACGGAATCTCTATGCCGTCCTGCCACTTATTTGGCCAGCACACCTAAAAATGTAAGGGGCGTCCTGGCACTTCTTTTTTTTACACTTTTAGCACTGTCTACATCATTTGCAATCAATCTTAGTTGAGCATATCCCTTAATCGTCAACGTATCATCTCTCTTCTTCTTCTTCTTCTAACCTGTGGGTAGACGTTAGGCAGACGTGACGACGATGGGGATCCACCTGCTGCTGCAGAGGGGGTCTGGTTGCTTCCAAGAACAGCGGCTGATGTAATGCGATTGGCACGACTGTAATTCGCAACCTCTGTATCGCTTCTGGAAAAGAAGAAGAAGAAGGTGACAAGATGAGATGAATGAGAAAAAAAGTTGCTGAAATGGACAAAACAAATCAAAACAAAACAATAGTATGAATGAGATGACGATGATGATGATCATCATAGTTGTTCACATAATATAAAGAACCAGCGGCCAAAGAATGTGGAAGAGAAATTTAGTAAGAAACTTGTAACATAAATAGTCTCGGATCTTTAAAAGCAAGTCGTTCAATAATGACTGGCATTATCTATTGATGCTTGGTCATTAGATGATGATGATGATGACGATGATGATGATGATAACAATACACTTTTCATCAGATCTAGGTCGCAGTCTTGATGCTGTCCACATCAGACAACTTGGCTGAAACGTCTCCATTACAATCCAACAGTTCAGCTGTGTTGTGGCTTTAGCGCAGGGGTGTCAAACCTTTTTTAGTGGTGGGCCAATATGAACATCTTCTAACTAGTGGTGGGCCATTGTGAATATCTTCCAACAAGTGGCGGGCCAGGGTGTCGAAGTTCCCGAGCAAAATTGGGTAGTGTTCTGAGAGGGAGCTCCGGGTTTGATCACCCAATTCCCGTAAAAGTCCAAATATCGCGAAAAGATCTTGAAAAGATCTTGATTCGATGTCCACTTTTCGCTTCTTATTAAATTTTGACAACATTTAAAATAATTTTGTAATCTTTAGGGAAAAAATCGTCGGCAGGCCAGAAATGGCCCGTGGGTCAGCTCTTTGACACCCCTGCTTTAGCGCAATGCAATGGAATCTTTGGGAATCATAAGGCCTAAAAAAAATGTTGTGCGTCCGGTAACAGAGCTAAAAAATTGGGTAGGTAGGTCGGATTTTTTTTTTTTTTGGTAAAATATTTTTATGCAGTGACTATCCGAAAAAGTATACCCCACTAGTCTTTTTTGCACAAAGGTACACGCTGCAACAAAGTACGTGTTCTAAGCAAGTATAAACTGCCTATTTCCCGACTCTCTGCATCTAAAACTGCTCTAGAAAACAGTCCTATTAATTTCATTTTGTTGACGTCTTTTTCTGTTATGTCAACACAAATGGGTTTTTTTAAATTTTAATTAAAATTTTTCTATACATTTTTTATTAACAATTTTTTCAATAAATATTTTACAAAAATTATTTGAGTCGCGGCCATAAAAGAGGGTTGGTTGGGTTACCGGAAACACAACATTTTTTTTAACGCCTAACCATTGTGTACAACCCCATTTTTATCTCTCAATTAAATGTCTGAAATAAAGGAGACTGACTGACCTGTATGGGGGAGGAGGAGGTTGGTGTGGTGATGGTGCTGACTCATCAGCATAAATTCCCGGTCTATGTTATACATGTGCATACAATGCAAAGAAAACAAAGTAAAGTCATTGAGAAATCAGCACATCACTTTTCATCCAACAACTGGATTAAAATAGATCAGAATTATAATTAATCCATAGCAGTAAGAGCATTGTGGCTGGTCAGTCACCTCACTATTTAAATAATCTATATAAATAAAAATGAAACTTTCCAATAGTTTGTAATTTTTTTCTCGGGAAGTTACGCACCGATTGTTGTGAAAATTTACCAAAACCTTCCATTCCAATAGCACCGTGTCTTAAGATTTTTTCCACCAAAAAAACGCAACCTTTTTCACAAAAAGTGATCTTTGCAATCCGTTCGACCGCCATTTGCAAATTCAACCAAACCGCAGGGTTGGCAGATTTTCGAAACGCTTTGTCCCTGAATCACGTTGTAAAGTCGCCCAAAAGTCGCGAATGACCAACTTTACCGCTGTGGGGAGGGAACGTTTTGAGGGAGGAAAGAAGGAAGGGGGAGCGGGACGAAGAGGGAGGGGAGGGACCACAGGGGAGGGATGGAGAAGGCAGGGATGAAGGAAGGCAGAGGGAGGGAGAAAGGGGAGGGGAATGAAACTGGGGGCGGGAGGGGAAGGAGGAGAGGGTGGAGGAAGAGGTGAAGGGGAGGGAGGGGCAGGGGAGGGGGAGGGGGTACGGGGGCAGGGGAGAGGGGGGGAGAGGAGAAGAGGACGCTCTTTTCAGCCACAGCAACGCGTGGCCGGGTACAGCTAGTTATATATATATATATATATTTATATGTATATAACTATACATATAATACATATAATATTATATATTGTATATATATTATATGTATATTGTATATAAATATATATAAATAATATATTCGTATATAATTATTATGTATCCATCAGATTGACAAACCAAAAACTGCTACAACATTGAGCAATACACGAGTAACCGACAAAGTATGAAAGGAAAACTACGAATGATGACATTATATTCTCACATAATAATTATTACGTTAAATCTCGTTAATTAGTAACTTCTATAGCGCCCGTTTCTAATGCACGATGCATCAACAGACAACAGATGGCGCTCCAAAGTCAAACAACTAACACATCCCGCGAAGGTCGGTCGATTCATTCCGTATTGTATCGCATCGTATTGTATTGAACTTTTCAGTGTATGCTACTAGCATTGTATGCTAGCATCATAATATTAGAAGTCAATAAAAATTCTAATTAAAACATGATATTACATCAACACATTGTGAGGCGCAGTGGTGTAGTGGTGGCGTCATTGCCTTCGAGCCGGAAGGTTCGAGGTTCGAATCCACCTCAAGTCGCTGCGTAAGGACCTTGCACTGGCGGAAACCTAGGGGGGGACAGCGGGGGACGGTCCCCCCCAATGAAGACGTTGGGGGGGACGGCCCATGCATTTGTCCCCCCCAATGTTCAAGCGTTAGGACATGTACACAATCTTCAGTAGTGAACTAGAGAGAAAAAATGTTTAGCAGATGAAGTAAATACATGTATTTATAATGATATGAATTCCAGAGCAATCCAGGCTCTAACCAAAAGTTATTAAGTCCAACGTTGGGTAGTTTGCGAACATTATACTGTATAAATAAGACACCTCTTTTAACATGTTACCAATTATTACAAAAGCCTTGCTAACACTCAACGTCATAAATTCACAATGTCATCGGGTTTCTGCTACATTCAATTCAGATTCTCTTCAGGCTCAAATCAGCGTCATGTTCAACATTAGAAGTAATATGGAACGTAAATACGTAAGTAAGTATGTAAGTATTTTGTTTATTATTCCTCTTGAAAACGAACAATGGGATATAGAACATCCGTGCGTCCATGGGCGGAGTTTATTACGGGCTAAGGGGGCTCAAACCCCTCAAGAAAGCCAAGATTCGGGTCTGTCACAAGGAAAATGGTACAGTTTCCGGGGTTAGCCCCCCAGAAACTTTCATGAATGAAACTTGAATCTGATGATTAACACTTTTTTGTCCGGGAAAATAGCATGGTTGTTGTGAGACTTCAATTAAAGTCATTGACTAAAACGGGTGTGTCCGGAAAGTTAGTATGGCTTCATGAGATTTCTACTAAACTCGACGTGTGTAAGGAAAAAGAATGGTATTTATGAGATTTCAACCCATGACTAAGAAAAGGTCAACACAATTTTTTGCCCGAAAAATAATATGGTTTTTGTGAGATTTAAACTAAACTCGATGTCCAAAAAATACGTTTACGCAAAATAGTATGGTTTTTATGAGAATATAAAAAATTTCTATGACTAAAAAAGGTGTTTACGGAAACTTTATGGTTTTATTATATTTTGATTAAACTCGATGAGTTGATGTTTAAAAAAGGTGTCTACGGAAAATAGTATGGATCTATGATATTTCAATTAAACTATATGACTAAAAAAGGTGTTTACGGAATAAATTATGGTTTTATTATATTTTGATTAAACTCGATGAGTTGATGTTTAAAAAAGGTGTCTACGGAAAATAGTATGGATCTATGTTATTTCAATTAAACAATATGACTAAAAAAGCTGTTTACGGAATAAATTAAGTTTTTTATTATATTTCGATTAAGCTCGATCACTAGGAAGGTGTTTACGCAAAATAGTATGGTTTTCATGAAATTTAAATTAAACTCAATGACTAAAAAAGATGTTTACGGAAAATAGTATGGATATATGATATTTTAATTAAACTAGATGATTAAAAAAGATTATTACGGAAAATAGTAAGGCTTTATGATACTTCAAATAAACTAGATGACTAAAAAAGGTGTTTTCTCAAGAGAGTATGGTTTTTTATTAGATTTCAAGTAAACTCGATGACTAAAAAAGCTCATTAACTTTTTAATCGAGAAAAAAATTCCGGCGCTGCTCAATCTGGACTAAGTCTCCGCCTCACATCCAAACTTCAAGTTTTTTAGCCCCCAAGAATGGAAACCAAACTCCGCCCACGATTTGGTCTCTTGAACAGATTTAGGCTATGCATTATGAGAGTTGGCAGGGCTTTTAAACGTGCAAGTTCACATAGATGTGTTGATTTAAAAAAGGCAGTTATACTGGTCTTAGAGAGTTGTAAAATAACATCCTCGCTGCTAAAAATAATTTCAAAAAATCCATTGTCATCTTATTGGCAGTTATTTACTAGGGAAGATCGAATGATTGAGAAAGACTCATGCAGTTCTGAAACTTCCTTTGAAATGCTCTGATGGCAGATATAATATTAAAGACATGAGTATGTTTTCATTTCTATCAGTGTTTATTCCGGCGCTGCTCAATCTGGAAATCTAATATAAAAAAACCATACTATCTTGAATAAACACCTTTTTTAGTCATCTTTCCAGTCTTTCTATTAAACATCATTTGCATATAAAAAATTAACGCAAAGAATTTAGTCATGAATTTGAATAAAAATCAGTACATTGCGTGTTTTTTATAATTATATATGTATCGTAGATTTAATGCATTACAGAGGTGTCTATGTTAAATGCTTCGAATGTTTTTTGAAAAGCAATTGTGTGAAATTTGGCACATTCCATCATTTTATAAATTCATAATATAAACTTTAAAAGGTGTCTAATGCAATCTGCACTCCGATCGTGTTCAATAAAAAATTACAGTTTGAACTACTTCTATCGGGACTGAAAAAATGGATCATTAATTTTTTTTATTTTCGATGACAGCTAAAATGCTACAATTAGATGTGAATATTAAAAAACAGCCTTTCTTCACCCCTCCCAACTCGGAGCTTCGCGCTTCAGCGATCGTCCTTCAGCCGCTCGTCCGTCCCCCCCAAAGTTCGGACCAGGTTTCCGCCCATGGGACCTTGGGCAAGTCCTTCACTCACAATTGCTCAGCGCTTCGGCGTGAAACTCCGATGCAGTGTCCGCTCTGCATTCGGGAGCGCCTCTGAGTAGAAAGAGCTTGAAGGGGCGCTATAGCAAGTGCACATACAAACACACCTCCCTCCCTCCGTCCACCCTCCCTCCCTCCCGACCACCCTCCCTCCAATGGTTCTTCTTCGATGCTGACTCACCCTGGGTTCGATGACCTGACGAGTCGTCGATGTGGAAAGGTCATCGTGTGGCTTCCACCGCATGCCCTCGACGTAGCGTACAGATCGACGACCTCTGTGTACGACGGCGCCCATCCAAAACTTACAACAACAACAACAATGCAGACAACAACAATGCAGACAACAATGCAGACAACAATGCAGACAACAATGCAGACAACAATGCAGACAACAATGCAGACAACAATGCAGACAACAATGCAGACAACAATGCAGACAACAATGCAGACAACAATGCAGACAACAATGCAGACAACAATGCAGACAACAATGCAATACAACAATGCAATGCAACAACAAATTATTATTATATGCAGACAACAATGCAGACAACAATGCAATACAACAATGCAATGCAACAACAAATTATTATTATATGCAGACAACAATGCAATGCAACAAAGTGAATCAATGTCAACAACAAATCATATTCAATATTCATCTTCATTTAAAATAATTGAATTTAAAATGTTTACTCTTGAAACTAACAGTAAATACGGTTCACTCATTTATTTGCAAACAAAATCATCATCTTAAGATTGCACCAAGATAACCGGAGTATCTCAGAGTAGGTCTCTTAAAGAGGTGCTATATAAATTCTCGGACTGAATGAATGAACACAAGTTACCGGTAACCCTTTAATGCCGAGATGGTAGTAAATGGTATAGGAAATCCTATACCCTCCGGCATTAAAGGGTTAAATTAAACAAATGTCATGGTCGACCTTCTTGTACCATGGTCTCGGACTGCCACAGCCCAGCATCATGTCTAGGTTGCCTCCATCGACCCTTTGCTGTGGAATGGTCTTCCTATTATAACTCATGCTCCGATCTTATCTCGACGTTTTACTTTTTCTGCCCGTTATCTCAAGACTTAAATTGTCAACATTCACCATAGTTGATGGTTGATTATAATCTGTGAATATATTGATCTATTAATTACTGATGAGCTGTGTACATTGTATCTTCCTACTTTCGTTTCTGTTGTCTGATTTGATCCAACTCATAAACGACGTACGGTCGATTGGACTTCGCCTCTGGAAGACCTGGAACGGCGGGCAGAGATGGAACGGCCCTGGAACACAACACACCACCAGCTACACCAATTACACCAGTTACACCAGCTACATCAGTTACACCAGCTATACCAGTTGCACCAGTTGCACCAGCTACACCAATTACACCAGTTGCACAAGCTATACCAATCACACCAATTACACCAGTTACACCAGTTGCACCAGCTACATCAGTTACACCAGTTGCAACAACTACACCAATTACACCAACTACACCAATTACACCAGTTGCACCAGCTATACCAATCACACCAATGACACCAGTTACACCAGCTATACCAATCACACCAATTACACCAGTTACACCAGTTAGACGCACCACACAAACCAGAGCAAAAGAGAAACAAACCAACAGAAATTAAATTGAAACTGATTAACTTCTAATAATATTTAACTATTTTACGAGAAATTTCATATATCGCTCATTTGCGTTAATTAATTAATTAATTAATTAATTACTTACTGCAGAAAACAAATTGAATGTAATTAACCATTTTATGAGAACAACATTCATCTTAAACATACTAAATGCAGTTAATTAACTATTTTATGAGAACAACATTCATCTTAAACATACTAAATGCAGTTAATTAACTATTTTATGAGAACAACATTCATCTTAAACATACTAAATGCAGTTAATTAACTATTTTATGAGAACAACATTCATCTTAAACATACTAAATGCAGTTAATTAACTATTTTATGAGAACAACATTCATCTTAAACATACTAAATGCAGTTAATTAACTATTTTAGAAGCCAGAAAATTCATATAAAGCTCATTAACTGAAATTAGTTCGTAATCGTAATCTCATAATTTCAAAAGCGCCACTCGAAAGCCAAGTGCAGGGCACTGGCTTATTCACAAGCACTACTTAAGGAGATATCGAATTAAAATTAATTGACTTTAATTGATTAACTTATATTAGAAGAAATAAATTTACTAAAAATTCTTTAACTCTACTCTGAGGTCAGACTAGAACACATCGTGATCTATATAGACGTACTTCTGTGGAATGATGTGCTCTCTATCTGACATAAATCTGTGGAATGATGTCCTCTCTATCTGACATACTTCTGTGCATAGGCGTAGGAGACGGGGGGTCCAGGGGGGCAAATGCCCCCCAAATCTCGGGAAAGTCTGGTTTTCGGGCAACCAGACCCAGAAAAAATCTCTATAAAATTTTCGGGCAATTTCGAATTTCGACCGGACGACTAAAAAAAAGGTCGTCAGAATTTTCGGGCGGAAGAAGTGACGGGAATTTTCGGGCAATTTCGAACGGACGACTAAAAAAAACGTCAGAATTTTCGGGCGGAAGAGGTGACGGGAATTTTTGGGCAATTTCGACCGGGCGACTAAAAAATAAATAAAATAAATGTCTCAGATTTTTCGGGCAGAAGTTAACTTTTGCCCCCCCCCCACTTCTCAAATGTCCCCTACGCCTATGCTTCTGTGGAATGATGTGCTCTCTATCTGACATACTTCTGTGGAATGATGTCGAGAGGTCTGTCGCATGAGATGCAGTGGAAGCGTTGGATGAGCTGCTTCCGTATCCCAGCCGCTTCGTCCATCTCTCCTCTTCCTCCTGCCGCCTGCAGAGCAGCGATCTTCTTCGCGAGAGCTCGCAGCTGCTTCTCGAGTTCATCGCGGTGAGGAGCGAACTCCTGTCGATCCAACTTTCCATCAAGGTCGTTGTTGAGCTGGTCAAGGGCGTTCTTCCAATCACCTTGCTACACATCACAAGGTCATCAAATGTCAACGTACATTGACTATTATTACTATTATTATCACTATTATTATTATCATCGTTATTATTAATTTATTACTGTTATTTTCATTACTACCATCATTATTATTATCATTATTATAATTATTAATTAAATTTGTAAATGTGATTCTGAGGCATGGAAGGTGGAGTTAGATAGACAAGGGGTCATTGCATAATTACGTAACGCTCGAGGGTGGGTGGGTGGGGTCATTGAAAACGTTACGAAACGTTACGGGGGTGGGTGGGTGGGGGAAGCTGAACGTTACGTAACGCCTTGAAAAAAATTATTAATGAATATTAAATTACCATCGAATGACACTTTAGACAAATGATATGATCAAAGTTTAACTTCGTGACATTGATTTTAAACTTAACCGAAGTAGGTCTAGGTCTATAGCCTATATCTGAAGAAGATACGGTAGCAGACACCAGTTACATGCCAGGTCAAATAATTATAGACCTATGTCTTCCCGTTTGTGCAAACCGGAAACCGCTGTTCGAATTGTTTGTACCTGTGATAATTTAAAAAACGGAACAAAGTAGGCCTATTTCCCCTTTAATACCTGACATCGAAGATTCGAATCACTTTGAAGCATATTTCACTTAGTGGACACGAATCTCAAGCATTTTAAATTCATGCTGAACAGAACTCATCAATATTTCTATCAACAATTACCGAAGTATCCAGACGAAGCAGATAATTAGTTCATCGTAATTTTGATTAATTATAAATGAGCAATTTAGTTCTTTAAACTTTTCAGCACTGTGTAAAATTGTATTCTTGGGGTAAAATTTAAGAAATTTCAGTTCAGGTATGACTGTTACTTATTTAAATAAAACATACTGTATAATTTATCTTAAGCCTAGTCTACAGTCAAATTCTAATTCACATACTATATTAAATTCGCTATGAAAATTTGAATTATAAATACAAATTCGCATATAGGTCTGGTAGGCCTAAATTGTAACTGATTTTTCGTAACTACCGTTACGTAACGCTGGGGAGGGTGGGTGGGTGGGTGGGTCAAGGGAAGCGTTACGAAGCGTTACAGGGTGGGTGGGTGGGTCTAAAACGGTCATTTTCAGCGTTACGTAATTATGCAATGACCCCCAACTGATTATTTATTTTTATTATTACTACTACTATAATTATTATTATTATTGCTGTTGTAATTATTATTATTGAGATAGACATTTATCGACAACCTTTAAAAGTACGTTTTCAATTATTTGTAATTATTGTTCATCAAATGAGAAGCACTAAATTTTCGGAGACAAAGTCGAAGATTAAGAGAAACAATTAAGATTAAGAGAAACAATTAAGATTAAGAGAAACAATTAAGATTAAGAGAAACAATTAAGATTAAGAGAAACAATTAAGATTAAGAGAAACAATTAAGATTAAGAGAAACAATTAAGATTAAGAGAAACAATTAAGATTAAGAGAAACAATTAAGATTAAGAGAAACAATTAAGATTAAGAGAAACAATTAAGATTAAGAGAAACAATTAAGATTAAGAGAAACAATTAAGATTAAGAGAAACAATTGAGATTAAGAGAAACAATTAAGATTAAGAGAAACAATTAAGATTAAGAGAAACAATTAAGATTAAGAGAAACAATTAAGATTAAGAGAAACAATTAAGATTAAGCTTTGAATTAATTTTCTATACGAGAACAACCGACGCTGCAGAAAAGACGGTTCTCTCTGCCTGGTAATCAAATCAAATCATTGATCATCATTAATCATTATTAATCATTATTAAATATTAATCCATAATAACTGATCAGTCCTTATCTATAGAGGCAATGGTAACATCGAATACAGATTGAGACACCCAGAATGTAGTCAGAGAGGGAGAGACAGACAAAGACAGAGAAATAGGGACAGAGAGGTATAGGAAGGGGGAGGAGAAGAAGGGCAAAGAGAGGCGGCACAAGTAGACAAGTAAACATAGAGAGAAGGACATAATACCGTTGGGAGAGGACATAGGGATGAAAGGACACAGCAATAGAGAGACACAGGAAGAGAGAAGAAACCAGGAGCCACGCGACACAGGGAAATAGGGACAAAAGGAGAGAGGAACACAGAGATGGCAACAGAGAGAGAGAGAGAGAGAGAGAGAGAGAGAGAGATACAGACAGACAGACAGATAGAAAGACAGAGACAGTGAGACATACAGAGAGAGGGGAAGGGTGACAGGCAGGCAGGCATCGACAGAGTGAGGCAGATGGATGGAGAGTGGGACATACGCTGCCCATAAGTTTGTTGATGATTTCGTTAATCATTTGGTTGATATCATCGCAGGCTGCCTCAAACTGATTTCGATTCACTTTCCCATCCATTCCATCCTTATCTGCTTTCTAACAACAACAACAACCAATCAACAAAACAAAACAAAACAAAACTATAGAAAAAACCGACGACAAATAAAAACCGTGTGAAAACTGAAAAGTGAATCCCATGAAAAACTATCAAAAATTGTGCAGAAAAAAAGTTAATAAACAGGTTTCAGAAAGCATGCAAATTGCATAACATAATAGCAATGACAACAGGGTAACCATGACAACAATGGTTACCATAGCAATCACAGATATCAACGGTTTTCTGTGCACATGTGCATAAAGCTGCTCTACGATGGCAAGACAAACAAAGGACACAACAAAGAGACAAAGAGAAAGTATACAGACAGACAGGCAGACAGAAAGACAGACAGAAAGACAGAAAGACAGACAGACAGAAAGACAGACAGATAGAAAGACAGACAGACAGAAAGACAGACAGACAGATAGAAAGACAGACAGACAGAAAGACACGCAGAAAGACAAATTGAAAGATGGACAGACAGACAGACAAGGTAGATAAACAAATTATTCCATTTTCTCAGTGAAAAATTCTGATAAAACAATAAGTGCACGTCTTGAAAAGGTGCACAAGATTGACTTGTCAAGAGTCTGTACGACACACGCTGGTGATAAGTGAAGTAGGCAAAAGTGTGTACACAGACTTGTGTACAGGTGTTTCTGTTGTACAATCGATGGCAACATAGTTTCGCGGAATCACTTGAGCTGAAGAGATATCGAGAGATTGACTTGCAACTTATCGCGTCGCAAAGAGTCACTTCAACAGTCAACAGCGTAAAGAGTTCAATCTACACATGACGAGGCAGAGATCAAGACAGGCGATAGACAGATCAAGAGGGTCACTTGTAATAAAACCACGACCACAGGCAGATAGAGAGAGACACACAGAGAGACACCGAGCAGGACAAGAAGTTCAAGAGGGTCACTTGTAATAAAACCACGACCACAGGCAGAGAGAGAGAGACACACACACAGAGAGACACTGAACAGGACAAGAAGTTCAAGAGGGTCACTTGCAATAAAACCACGACCACAGGCAGAGAGAGAGAGAGAGAGAGAGAGAGAGAGACACACACAGAGAGACACTGAGCAGGACAAAGAAATGGATACCTGAAGGGGAGAAGGGGGGGATCTGACAAATGATGAGATGAGAAGAAGACTAAATTGAGACATGTGCAGACGTGTGTCGATTAAAAAGCAATTAATAAAACTGTTGTGCAGTAAATCGTTTTGTAGACGAACTGACAGACAACAACAGAGTCTACCATGACAACGACGACGACGACTGACTACTACAACAATGCTTGCCAACCTACCTGTGATGATGATGATGATGATGATGATGATGATGATGATGATGATGACATTTATACAACATCAACCATAATTTATAGGCATGCAATAA
The DNA here is from genome assembly GCA_945859605.1 of Lumbricus rubellus. Taxonomy (NCBI): domain Eukaryota; kingdom Metazoa; phylum Annelida; class Clitellata; order Crassiclitellata; family Lumbricidae; genus Lumbricus; species Lumbricus rubellus. Next base: position 5,164,814 of record OX243817.1, on the reverse strand, counting down.
CGCTATCCATGCATTTATTTAATAACATAATTTTATATATTAAATATATTGTATGTATGCATATAATTATATATATATATATATATATATATATAAATATATATATATAATATATATTGTATATTCATACATAGGCGTAGGAGGCGGGGGTCCAGGGGGGGCAAATGCCCCCCCAAATTTCGGGCAAGTCTGATTTTTCGGGCAAGCAGACCCGGAAAAATAAAAAAAAGTTAAAAAAAATATTTACTTTTTTATTTATCCGGGTCTTATTGCCCGAAAAATCAGACTTGCCCGAACAAAAAACCTTTCGGGCAAAAAGTAACGGGAAATTTCAGAAGATTTCGGCCGAATGACTAGAAAAAGGTCGTCAGAATTTTCGGGCAAACGTAACGGAAATTTTTCTTGAAATTTCGGCCGGCCGAAAATTTTTTTTTGGGCAAAAGTCTCATTTTTGCCCCCCCAGCGCTGAAATGTCCCCTACGCCTATGTATTCATATTTGCATGTATGGATAACATTGGATATAATATTAATATGTCTCAATCCCATAATGTACATTACCGTATTTATATATAGTTATTTATAAATGCATTTACAAATGTATATCATATTATGCGCTAAATGTATGAATGCATTCTTATGTGTAGTTATGTATAAATTAAGTATAAGTTATGTATGAAAACTGTGGTTATGGTTATATCTATATGTAATATGTATTTGTGCATTTACGCATACACTTATGCATGTGTGTGTGTGTGTGTGTGTGTGTGTAGCTGAGCAACTGTTTGGCTCCCTGCTTCAAAATCCAATCGGTCCAAGTGCAATCTTTTTCATTGCGTAGAATTTTGTAGAAACAGAAGTTTAGTCCACTTTTGTCATTTCCTTCCTCATGCAATAAGTTGCAGCATGGCAACTTAAGTTTCTTGAATGAAAACGAAATATGTAATTACATAGACACACACACGAACGCACGCACGCACGCACGCACACACACACACGCACGCACGCACGCAGAGAGAAACTATGAAGAGCCGAGGGTGCAACGTTGAGTGTTTCTAATCAACAGAGGACAGTGTTCTCATATAAACCCAGACAAAAATAAACAAAGAAGAACTTCTACATGTAGCGAAAGAAAGAACTGTTGGAAAATGAGAGTTATGTAATTATAGACTAAAGTTGACTGATCTTCATCATAAGAAATTCTCACCAAATCGAATTCACTCTGAACGAAATCTTTGTCTGCTTTTCTCTCGTCGAGTTCTCGACAATTGTTGAAAAGATCCTAAAAATCATTTTAAAAATTGTTTTCTCATTCAGGAATTTACAGGAAAATAACAACCGTTCTGCAACTACAGGGTGGGCCATAAAAAAGTAACCTCCTACGGATATTTGCCCATATTTTCGCCATCTGGAAGTAAGAATTTCGAAATGAAATTTTACAGTCTTATAGACAATTCATATTTACACATGATGGCCAGATTTCAACAAAATATTTCAAACATACCAAAAGTTGTATCACTTTTAGTGAGGCCACCCACCGTTTTTTGACGATTCAAAAACGCGATGCAACAAAAAGTTGCAAAAACCAATTTAATTAATCTGGCCAATATCTTGGTCAGAAGCAAGAATATCGAAATGAAATTTTACAAGCTTAAAGGCAATTCATATCTACACATGATTGCCAGATTTCATAAAATATTTCAAACACAACAGAAGTTATACCACTTTTAGGGAGGTCACCCACCGTTTTTTGACGATAAAATGACGTAACACAACAAAAAGTAGCAAAAACACGATTTTATTAAAACTCATCTCAAATAATTGTTATCAAATAGCCTTGATATTACCAGATGATCAGTATTAATACTATTTAAAAAAGAAACAGGGTACCAGCGTAGCTGCACGTCACTGAGAAGTCACTTAGCAAGATGACAATCAAATTGGTAAATGAGGAATCTGTCAGATTAATCAATAGGTCCATCAAGAACTTTGCAAAAAGAGACTCAAAAGAAGTTTTGGCACTGGTGGTAGGCACATTGAACACAAGTTGCGAAGCACTACCAAGTTCATATGACAACAGTTATTTGAGATGAGACTTAATAAAATCGTGTTTTAGTCACTTTTTGTTGCGTTTCGTTTTTGAATCGTCAAAAAACGGTGGGTGGCCTCACTAAACATAGTATAACTTTTGAAGTGTTTGAAATATTTTGATGAAATCTGGTCATCAAGTGTAGGTATGAATTGTCTTTAAACCTGTAAAGATTCATTTTGAAATTCTTAATTCTGGTCATGATATTAGCAAAAAACATAATTTTTTTGCGTTTCGTTTTTGAATCGTCAAAAAACGAGGGGTGACCTCACTAAAAGTGATATAACTTTTGTTCTGTTTGACATATTTTTATGAAATCTGGCTATAATGTGTAAATATGAATTGTCTTTAAGCCTGTAAAATTTCATTTCGAAATTCTTACTTCTGGTCAAGATATAAACCGTAGGGGGTTACTTTTTTATGGCCCACCCTGTATATTTATTGAAGAGTTTGCAAAGCAACACAGATAATATTATATGTCACAACTTTTGTATGTTACCAATACAATTGATTGTGTATTGAATGAGTGAAAGGCTGATAATAACAATGTCATGAGGACAATGATAACAAGAAAATCAATCAGGAAAACAGGAAAATAACTGTTTTGCATTACAACAGAATTTCTTCAGACCATCCAGACTTAGATAATCCACAGCAAAAACAGAATATGCCACACCAGTTATATGTTATCAACTGATTGTATTATGTGAGTGAAGGAATCCTTTCCAAAGATGATGATGACGACTACGACGACGACGATGATGATGATGACGACGACGACTACGACGACGATGATGGCGACGACGACTACGACGACGATGATGACGACGACGACGATGATGATGATGACGACGACGACGATGACGACGACGACGATGACAACGACTACGACGACGATGATGATGACGACGACGACGACGATGATGATGCTGATGCTGCACTGACTGACCTCCAGTTGGTTGCTGTGCTTGTACGAATCTTCGGTTAAATTGACGACGGATGAATTCAATTTATCCAGATTCAACTGGAAGGCATCGGACAGCTTCTGCAGTTGATCCAAAGATTCAACGTCCTAACGAAGAAAGCAAAACAACTCAGTTGGATGCGAACAAAAACCATTGTCACCAAAAAGACAAACAATGCAAGTCATCTCAGAGCAGAAGAGATATTGCCATGTTGCTTTCAACCATATTGCCATGCTGCCGAGAAGCATTAGTGCGAAGAGCAGCGACGGGCAGCACAACGCTGGAAACGTGGGACTACAACGGCACGGTTTTCGGTTGCTGGTAGTAAGATCCCTTCTTTTCCCATTCATGTGTGCAATCGTTCGGCTACGAAAATGATGGAAAAAAATAAAATAAAATAGTGCTCATAATTCAGCATTTTGTTTGTCTCACCTGTATTTGTTTGTCTCTGAGAATATCGATATCTTCAAGCATCTTTCGCAGTTGATCGTTGAGTCCCTCGGAGAATCCTAACAACGACATCATCATCATCATCATCATCATCATCATCATCATCATCATCATCATCATCATCATCATCATCATCATCAACAACAACAACATCATCATCATCATCATCATCATCATCATCAACAACAACAACAACATCATCATCATCAGATGGTGATGAAGAAAGTTAAAGTCCTCGTGAAGCAATTATTTCATCATGAAAACAATGCAAAGGAAATCAGATCAAAAGGAAATATTGTAACTTGTTTGTTTTGTTCGATGTTTAAAGAAAACATATCAACAGCAGATTGTGATTAAATCTTTTGTGGATAGAATTGCTGCTGAATTGTTGTTGCTGCTTCTGCCGCTGATGATGATGATGATGACAACGTCAATGACGATGACGGAAATGAACGATGATAATAATCATGACTATTCTCCTCCTCCTTGATGATGACGAGATGATGACGAGATGATGATGACGATGATAATGACGACAATGACGATGGTGGTGATGACAACAATGACAATGGTGATGATGATGACGATGACAATGACGATGATGATGACAGTGACAATGGCGATGATGATGACAATGGCGATGATGATGACAATGACAATGGCGATGATGATGACAATGGTGATGACAATGGCGATGATGATGATGATGATGATGACAATGACAATGGCGATGACAATGGCGATGACAATGGTGATGACAATGGCGATGATGATGACAATGACAATGGCGATGATGATGACATTGACAATGGCGATGACAATGGCGATGATGATGATAATGGCGATTATGATGACGACGACAATGACGATGATGTTGAAGATGATTGCCATTAATTATGATGATCATGATATCATTGTATAAATTTTTAAGATGCATTCAAACCAATCGTATTCATAACTTTTCTACATCAGTTCTAACGAGTGCAAGAAGAAACAGAAATGAAATATGCAGTCCACATTTGAAGCTAAATGTCGATATGCAATGTTGACCCCTCCCCAGCGAGGGACTAATTCAAGTCCGAAGAAAAAGAAGAATTGAAATGCAATGTTTATGCAAACAAGGACATCATGAACAATACAAATGCTAGCGACTTCAATTTCTCAGCCGTGGCATTCAAGGTTTGCTGGTAAGTCCTCTAACTCGTCAGCTGAACCTCCCACTGACTGTGTGTAGGCCAGATGAAACATCGCTGATTGGATTTGCCACACGGTGGAATTGGAAAACCAATCGCAAATGAAATCTCTCTTTTCTTGTGAAAACTTGAATGTCAGTAATTAGGAGCTTCTATACAGCCATTCACAATTGGACAGATATAATCTATAATATATATCATATATCATACACAGTGTCCGGAAAAATTCCAAGGCTTTACGATAAAATATAAAAATAATTAGTAAACATTAATAGATTTTTAAAATTCCAGAAACAGTTTAATCCTGAAATATTATGGAACTATAATTTATGTTCGAAATGTCCGCCATTGGCTTCCACGCATGCTTCAAGACGTACACGCCACTGACTAACAGCAGCATCGACGACCAGTTGATCAAGTTCATCCCAAGTATTAACAGTTCTTCGATGTTTCTGACCTTTGTCTTGTATACTTTCTCCTGCATTACTCCCCAAATTTTATAATCTACAAAGAATTTTGTTGGTAATTATGTACGGATCAAAAAGGTTTTAAAATTTTCTAATTTATTATTATTTACTATAGTTTTTTCATTCATATATTAGAGCCTTGGAATTTTTCCGGATACAGTGTATATATAATATATATATAGTATATATATATATATTTGTCTAATGCACGATGCATTTACAGATGGCGCTCCAAAACGAAGTCATTGAGAATCAGTCTTCTCGCAACTTTGCTCTTCTTCTTCTTCTTCAATTCGATTCTTAGGACATTTCATGACTTTACATCTCTGAATATGAAATTTATCTAAGAGAAATATTTCTACAAAAAAGATCTATTGCCTCAGACTAGCCTTTGACTACGGAAAAGTTAGACTATAGTTGCCATGGAAATAAGGTTAGACTAAAAGGTTAGACTAAAGGTTAGACTAAAAGGTTAGACTAAAGGTTAGAATAAATATAGAATCACACGACATGAAGGAGGACACAACATGTGTGTGGAGACACAAGTTCTTTTAGTCAAAAGTCGTGCACAGAGAAGAAGCAGTTTACTAGAAAATAAGAATTCAACTAAAATGAAAGAAAGACTTGGAAAACAAAAGGGCACACAGCACAGCACATAACAAAAGAACTGAATATAAATGCTGAATACACACAAACAATTACATGACAATGCTATTAATGTCAATGCCTCTTAATTGCTCTAATGGACACGGAGCAATTAAAAACCTCATCTGCCCACACAGTCCGTAATGCCAGACATTTTGTGTAGCTCCTTCATTAATAACCTCATCTACTTTTATCTGGTCTCAGGTCATGCATCAGAGACCATGCATCAGAGACCATGCATCAGAGACCATGCATCAGAGACCGTGCATCAGAGACCATGCATAACTTATGCATGGTCTCTGATGCATGGTCTCTGATGCATGGTCTCTGATGCATGGTCTCTTATGCAGCATAAGAGACCATGCATCAGAAACCATGCATCAGAGACCATGCATTGGAGACCATGCATTGGAGACCATGCATCAGAGACCATGCATAAGAGACCATGCATCAGAGACCATGCATCAGAGACCATGCTATGGTTTTTCAATTCATCTCATCAATATAATACTTCTTCATACATTATGCATGCAAATGGCCAAATGCTGTTGATAAACTATGCATGCATACATGCAAAATGTTCCTCATGAATAATGCATGCAACTGCTCCTCATGAACAATGCGTGCAAATGTTCCTCATGAATTATGCATGCAAATGTTCCTCATGAATTATGCATGCAAATGCTCCTCATGAATTAAATGTTCCTCACGAACAATGCATGCAACTGTTCCTCATGAACAATGCATGCAAATGTTCCTCATGAATTATGCATCCAACTGTTTCTCATGAACAATGCATGCAAATGTTCCTCATGAATTATGCATCCAACTGTTTCTCATGAATTATGCATGCAACTGTTCCTCATGAATTATGCATGCAACTGTTCCTCATGAATTATGCATGCAAATGTTCCTCATGAATTATGCATCCAACTGTTTCTCATGAATTATGCATGCAACTGTTCCTCATGAATTATGCATGCAACTGTTCCTCATGAATTATGCATGCAAATGTTCCTCATGAATTATGCATCCAACTGTTTCTCATGAATTATGCATGCACATGCTGTTTATCATTCACGTAATATGGAGTAAGAGCGTAACAAATATTATGCATGCAAATGATGGTTCTGAAATGTTAAACAAAGTGACGTGGTTAGTAGTGAAAAGTGTCATGCAAATCAACGTCGTCAGAGTCTAGCAAGAGAGTGCAGAAGCAGAACAGTCTACCCGCTGGTTGCACTGGCTCCCTCTTTCCATCCACCTTTCCACCAATCAGTTGTAGATCTGCAGCTTATGATGATGAAGATGATGAAGATGATGATGATGATGATCAATTGGAAGAAAGAATGAAAGACATACAAATGATGAGACAATTAAAAATTATCAAAATTATGTGACAGGCAGGTAACAATTCATCATCATCCATTGTCTTCAAATCCTATAGTTAATAATTTCTCCGCTTTATCGACGATACTTGAAATTCATCAGTGCATTGCTCGTCTCACTGACTGACTGAGTGGGCTTGTAAGCTAATTTAATATAGCGTATAGCGGTCAGTTGATTGTTGTGCAGCAGCGTACAGGTGAGACAGGCCAGGTGCGGAGTGGCGCGAAAAGTTACGGCGGCCGACCGTAGGCAGAGAGCGAGAGAGAGACAGACAGAGAGAAAGACAGAGATAGGGACGGAGCGACTGAAGGAAGGATGTACGCTCAAGGAGAGATAGGCTTAGATAGGTGTGGCAGTTGACTAGAGTTGTTGCGATGAGTGGTAGTAGAAGACTGATGAAAGATAGTCTGAACGTTTAGTTGCTATGATAATGCAGATATATATTGACTCATTTACCAACTCAGTAACCTACTCACTTGCTGAGTGACTGGCTGATCATCTCTTTCTCTCTCACTTAATTAACACTCATTCTACTGACTCACTCATTCATTCACTCATTCACTCATTCATTCACTCATTCATTCACTCATTCATTCACTCATTCACTCATTCATTCACTAATTCATTCACTCATTCATTCACTCATTCATTCACTCACTCATTCACTCACTCATTCACTCACTCATTCATTCATTCACTCATTCACTCATTCACTCATTCATTCACTCACTCATTCATTCATTCATTAACTCACTCATTCATTCACTCATTCATTCATTCACTCATTCATTCACTCACTCATTCACTCATTCACTCATTCATTCACTCATTCATTCATTAACTCACTCATTCATTCACTCATTCATTCATTCATTCACTCACTCATTCATTCACTCATTCCTTCATTCACTTTCATTCACTCATGCACTCATTCATTCACTCATTCATTCACTCATGCACTCATTCATTCACTCATTCATTCACTCATTCATTCACTCATTCATTCATTCATTCATTCATTCACTCATTCATTCATTCATTCACTCACTCACTCACTCAGTCATTCACTCACTCATTCATTCATTCACTCACTCATTCATTCATTCATTCACTCATTCATTCATTCACTCACATCATTCATTCACTCATTCATTCATTCATTCATTCACTCATTCAGTCATTCATTCACTCATCCATTCACTCATTTATTCATTCATTCACTCACTCATTCATTCATTTATTCACGCACTTGAAAAAATCGAAGAACACAGAACCGTATTTATTATTTAACTTACCAAGTGATCTAAGCAATTCTATATCACCTTTCTTCTGCATTTCAATCTAAGAAAACAGAAGACACAGCAGCCTTTGTTCGCAGATCCAAACAATCAATCAATCAATTAATCAATCAATCAATCAAATCAAATCAACCACAATCACTTCCTTCCTCCATATCCAAATCCAAACCGGTCAGACATAATAATATAATAATCTATATAAATAAAAATGAAACTTTCCAATAGTTCATGACGCAATCACGCCGAAACTTACGCACCGACTGTTGTGAAAATCTACCAAAACCTTCCATCCCAATAGCACCGTGTCTTAAGATTGTTTTTCCACGAAAAAACGCTATATTTTCCACAAAAAGTGAACTTTGCAATACGTTAGACCGCCATTTGCAAATTCAACCAAACCTCACGCTTGCAAAATTTTAGAATCGTCTTGACCCGAAACACAGTGACGAAACATGAATGAGGTCGCGTGCCGTGACGTCATAAGCGAGTCGACTAATAATTCCATTACGAAAGCGGCCTTTCCGCTGTCAGTAAGGGACGGTGTGAGGGAGGAAAGGAGCGGAAGGGGAGGGGGAGGAGGGGGAGGGGAAGAGAGGGGAGGGGAGGGGAAGGGGATGGGGAAGGGGAAGGGGGAGGGGGAGGGGAGGAGGAGGGGAGGGGAAGGGGAGGTCTTTTTTGCCACAGCAACGCGTGGCTGGGTACAGCTAGTAATACAATAATATGTAAACCAATCACTATTAAAATGATATAGGTCTGGCTACTCCTAAAGGTAGTCATAGCACTCGAATTGCTCGCAAAAGGATTAGCCAGCAAAAAAACTGTAGCAACATCATTGGACATGAAATTCTCTCTTGAGGGTGTTGGGGGGCAGTGGCGGCGCCAGGGGGGGCTAGGGGGGCTAAGCCCCCCCCTAAACGTGGCTCAGCCCCCCCAAACGAAAAAGCCGAAAATGTCTATAACGCTTTCTTCGCAATAAGGGAACTAGACAACGACCAACGACACCGAAATCAAACTATGTTATTGTGGCGAAATTCAAAATTGTCCTGGTGGATCCATGCAGCCCTTCCCCTTCAGCCCGGATTCAGAACAATCCGGATCTCAGCCCCTTTCCTCCCGCTAGTTCGGGCTTTCAGCCCCCTCCATCCTCCAGACTTCTCCGGACAACAGCCCCCTTCCTCCCGCTAGTTCGGAATTTCAGCCCCTTCACTCCTCCAGACCGGTCCGGATCTCAGCCCCTTCACCTTGCCAGTTCGGACTTTCAGTCCCTTCCATTCTCCAGACCGGCCCGGATCTCAACCCCTCCATCTCGCCAGTTCTGACTTTCAGCCCCTTCCATCCTCCAGACCGGTCCGGACCTCAGCCCACTTCATTTCGCCAGTTCGGACTTTCAGCCCCTTCCATCCTGCAGACCGGTCCGGACCTCAGCCCCTTCATCTCGCCAGTTCGGACTTTCAGCCCCTTCCATCCTCCAGACCGGTCCTGACCTCAGCCCCTCCATCTCGCCAGTTCTGACTTTCAGCCCCTTCCATCCTCCAGACCGGTCCGGACCTCAGCCCCCTTTCTCCCGCCAGTTCTAAATTCCAGCCCTTTTACTCCTACAGACCGGTCCGGACCTCAGCCTCCTTCATCCTGCCTTTCGGAATTCCAGCCCCCAGCTAGTCCTATGCAATCACATACGAAATGGGGTTTCTATTAGCAGCAGCACTCATGGGGAGACTCGGGAAAAATGCAGCAAGCGATTCTCTGAAAAGGGTTCTCAAGCACAGCATTTGCGAAGTTGATTTCCTGCCAATAAGTTACTGTAAGCTTATACCATAGGCTTTAATATTCTAGAAAACTCGAATTCTACCAGTAGGCATAGCCCAGGGCTGAAAGTGGTTTGGGAAAGTTGCCGGGTCTGACTGTGGCGTACGAACCCAAGCTTTTCAGCCGAAAATTTTCTGGCGATCTTTTTTGGTCATATGCCCAAAATTGTACAAATTTCACCCATTTTTGGTACCTAACGACCTTTTTAGTGATTTGCTCATAAAATTTCAAAATCATACCATTTTTACCTATTTATTGTAGCCTATCTGACGACCTGGTTTTTAAAAATTGTTTTCCCAAAAATTGTTAAACTTGCTTCCCGACTGATACCCGGCACCAGCTGGTCACGAAAATCAATGCCGGGTCGCAGACCCTGACAGACCCGTCTCACTTTCAGTCCAGACCTAGCCTGCATGTACATGTACACTAGTAGTTGTGACTCGCTTTATTTGCAGACTCGCTCTTTCAGAATCTTTTCCAACACACCCAATCACTTTCATTTGGCAAAATGACCTCAGTAGGCTATTAATCAGGGCTTAAAGTGTGCCAGGACGGTCATGGACGGCGTCCAGGCACTTATTTTTGAGGCTGGACGCCGTCCTGCCACTTATTTGGCCAGCACTGCCTGCATGACTGCATAGCCCAGGGCTGAAAGTGGTTTGGAAAAGTTGCTGCATGGACGGCGTCCATGCAGTTACGGACGACCGCCCATGACTGCCTAAAAATGGCTCCATTTGAGGTCGACATAGCCAAAAATGCGCTGGTCGCTGGGGCTCCGCCCCAGACCCAGCTGCGGGAGCTTACGGTAAAGACAAAAACCTTTCTCTTTTACACTAACATTTTGATTTCTATTGTTATACTGGTAGCTTGCGACACGTATCCCGTGTTAAAGGGCACTTTTTATCCTAGTGGTTGATCGGTTGGGTTTAACTTACTCAAGAAATTCTTCCAAATTCAACAAACTCCCAGTTCTTATGAAATATATATAATATAAAGTTATTCAATAACATTCAAATGCACAAACAAATAACAATCCTATTTACCTAGTGTGGCGAGTTACTTAGGAAATATTATATTTGCGCTTATCTGACGAGTTGTATGAAACTCGAATGTCTTCGGCTTCTCTGCGTCGTCCAATTCTTCGCAGTCAAGAATGTTGATCATACGGTTGAATATGCAGTCATGGAAGGGACTACACCAATCGCCTTACTCGTATCTTGCCGTGAATCAGTTGCACACGAGATGAATCGTCGCATTCACCTCACAGCTCTTCTCCAGTTGACCAAACGTCCCTCGTACTTCACACGCCGATCAGCTGTTCTATAGCCGATTCAAATTACACGACTCTTCAGACCGTTGCCTAAGAGTTCGTTATCTTCGCAAGTGTCTCACACTTCACACGATGATTATTTTGCATCAACGCAAATTTATCATTCGAATTTCGTTGCACTTAATGCACCATACTTTGAACTGTCGGTTGATAGTCCGAACAATTCAATTACCTTCGTCTCTACTCTGGAAATCACAACTTTAGATGGATCACCGCAGCGAATCAACCATCTTTTCCAGATATACCTGTAGAGAGTCAAAAACTCAACGTCCACTTCGCTGACGTCATTTTTAACTCGTCACGTCATTCGTTTCCAGTTTGCACCAATCACGAATAAGCTTAGCGTCCTTTGTTGGCATGGTAACCTTGACCACTCGTTAACGCGCTTTGCTGCAGTCATTGGTTTTATGCATAAATATTTTATATGTTGCCACACATATTACCTAAACTCGCCAATTAAATTGCCTAGCTTAACTTCTACCTATAATTAATAATTATACACGCATACTCGCATAGCAAGTGTTTAATTTGATAATCATTTAATATAACCACGACAACTGCCTGCATGACTGCATAGCCCAGGGCTGAAAGTGGTTTGGAAAAGTTGCTGCATGGACGGCGTCCATGCAGTTACGGACGACCGCCCATGACTGCCTAAAAATGGCTCCATTCAGTGGCGGCTCTACAGGGGAGGCCAGGGGGGGCAGCTGCCCCCCTTGCTGAGCTCGTGCCCCCCCAGTTGCCCCCCCAGATTTTTGCGTCCAATTTATTGCAAAATGTGTTACATACTGCTTACTTATTTCAAGTTATTTGCTTAGACATAATTAAAGATTCACTTATTAATATTATATTTTCGCGTTAGTAATTATTACTCACACAACACTTACTTACTTGCTCATATATGATATATCTAGTCAATAATGGCATGCTCGTAAGTCTTTGGTATGAACTATGTATTTAGGATCGTTGGTTTATTTGCGTTAAAGCTCTTCCGGAAGTTCCGGTCATTGCGGTCAATCTTTCTTTCATGCGATTGATTCGCACGCGGTCGGTTACAGAACTTTCACGTGTTCGTTAAGAATAACTTAAAATGAGTGATATTAGACAAATGTTCAGTAAACCGAAAAAGAGGGCTAGAAATGAAGACGAATCTGTGCCTAGGTTTAGCGTTACAAAGGAACCTTCTGCCGACATTTCATTAACTTTGGACTCTGTGGTGGTCACTTCAGAGAGCACGAGTTGCTCGATCGCGCTGTTGGACGATGAACTGCCCGACGATATCATAGATTTTGAATCGAATGTAGAAAATCTGGATGAATCTCAGGTGGGTAACTATATGTATAATGTGGTAATCGTTTTTTTATTTAAACGGACGAGCGGTGGTGCAGGTTCTCACTCGATCATTTCATTGCAAAATGAAGATGGCCGAGGCCATTAAACGGCCGCTACAGAAAATCGCTTTACCTTTATGTTAAATATAAATGTACACGCTTTTTATAGCAAAAGCTACTGTCAATCGAAATACTTAACTGTACCCCTTACTATAACTAACATTTGCCTTACTATTGTATGGCCTCGACGCTGACCTACACCACGCCTAAATAAAATTATAGTAATTAGGTAAGCTTATAATATAATCACTGACAGTTTGTAGGAGTTCTGCCATTTGAGGTTCCCCATATATGGAGTAGTCAGAATGTAATAATGTATACTTGAGGACCGGCAATCACGTGAGTTGTGGTTCGTTAGTATTTGAGATTTCAGGGCTGCCTGGTGGGCCGCTAGTGACAGCCTTTACTGATAACCCATTTTACATTGTACAGTTTGCTGAGTTTGAATATCAACATGTGGCAAATTGTAAATGTTGTCTTATTTGTTTATTACAGACATTTTCTGAAAGCCAGACTGGAGACGATCCTCCATTTATATCAGGGCAAGGGAGGCATGAAAGAAGTCCAGGTCCCTCTGACTTGTCATCAACACCTACTGATGCACCATCTCAACCCATCCTGAAACTGTTCGTGCAGAATCAATTAATATGGATGCTTTTGTGGACGAGTTTGATTTGAGGCACAACAATCGTAAACTTGCTCTTCATTAACTGTATGTACATGTATTGTGTCTAATTGATGTTTGAATTTTAAATTAAGTTATTCTGTTTTCAAAATTGATATTTATGTGTATAGCTTAAGGTTGTCGCTACCGTCGCTACGAAAGATAACTTTTCAGTGCCCTTCTGTGTGGATTCATGTATGTTGTGCAATAGGTTTTTATAGGCCAGGCTTTAAGCTGACCCCCCATAACGTCCCTTTGCCCCCCCATTGCCCCCCCTGTTGGAAAAACCTAGAGCCGCCACTGGCTCCATTTGAGGTCGACATAGCCAAAAATGCGCTGGTCGCTGGGGCTCCGCCCCAGACCCCGCTGCTGGAGCTTACGTTAAAGACAAAAATCTTTATCTTTTACACTAACATTTTGATTTATATTGTTATCCTGGTAGCTTGCGACACTAAAAAACCACTTATTTTTGAAGTTTTCGCGACTTTATCATTCACAAATAGCTGGCAAAAAAGAACCTAAAAATGGCTCCATTTGAGGTCGACACAGCCAAAAATGCGCTGGTCGCTGGGGCTCCGCCCCAGATCCCGCTGCTGGAGCTTACGACAAAGACAAAAACCTTTCTCTTTTACACTAACATTTTGATTTCTATTGTTTCTAATCTCCCCTCAAAATTCAACCTCTCCTCCGCTTGCACTCACCACTGCTGCTTTCCATTCACGACTGAAAACCGAACTCTTCAAGCTATCCTATCCAGATTCCAATCAGTTTCCATAACTACCACCATCACCGACAAGCACCGTAGCACCATGCTGTCTCCTCGGCTTGACCTCCATGGATTTTGACCTGGCACCGGAACGGAAACGGCAGCTCTGGCTATTGCGGACTTGATTTGATATAGGCCTAGCGCCGGTGAATAAGCTGGTCTCCCTGACGTGGCTTTTGTGGGCGCTGAGAAATTCTCGAAGATTTACATTACATTACATTATCCTGGTAGCTTGCGACACTAAAAAAACACTTATTTTTGAAGTTTTCGCGACCTTATCGTTCACAAATAGCTGGCAAAAAGAGCCTAAAATGTCTCCATTTGAGGTCGACACAGCCAAAAACTCGCTGGTCGCTGGGGCTCCGCCCCAGACCCCGCTGGGGAGCTTACGGCGCTCCCCCAGACCCCCTAGTTGGTATGGGCTTCGTGCCTTTGGCACTCGCAAACTTGGCGCCTTCGGCGCTTCGTAAAAAAAACTTAAGTTGGGCTTGGGGCTTCAGCCCCCCCCCCCCCAAACCCTAAATCCTGGCGCCGCCACTGTTGGGGGGTGGGATCGTGATTTTTGTTCTCAGTCAAAACATGATGGATCATAGAGAGCCATGTTATGTAAGAGCTGCTTTGACATCTGCTGTTCACTGAGACGAGAGCAGAACAAGTTGCCAACATCGGAGTAAACAATATTAATTGCATTTGCTTCATACAATATTAATGAACTTGTAGACAAGTTCATTAATCGCAGGTATTGCAGCTCTATCAACTAAATTATTCAAGTGGAACTGCCGCCCTCTTCGCCTCACTGCCCCTGACTTTGCCTCACTGCCTCTGACTCTCCTGATGAAACCGAGTCACTTGGGTTAGGCTACTTCCACGTAAAAAAAAACCAACAATATAATCTACCTTTCGACGACCATCATCGCATGACCGTTGCATATCAATCAGATTGCTGATTATAATTAAAGAGCGAAAGACGTTTATAATTAGAAAGTTTTACTCACATAAACAGTTGATTGAACATTGTTAAGACGAAGACATTTATAATATGTCTTAACAAGAGCAGAATGACGCTAATATTATATGCAATTGGTTCAATAAAATATATGCTTACTTACTTCTCTGTCTGTCTGTCTCTGTCTGTCTCTGTCTGTCTCTGTCTGTCTCTGCCGCTGTCTTTCACTCACCTCGAGTACGTCAACGCGAGCCTCCAACTCTTCGTGTTGACTCGTCAACCGTCCGATTCGTTCAAGTAGATCGACGAGTTCGAAGGAAGGTCCGGAAGGAGTTCCAACGACAGACATACGAGATCGACGACGAGAGCGAGAGACAGGACGAGACTGATGACGATGATGATGATGATGATGATGATGACGATGATGACGACGATGATGATGATGATGATGATGATGATGATGATGATGATGGTGGTGGTGGTGGTGATGATGATGATGATGATGATGCAAATGATGATGATGATGATGATGATGATTATGATGATGATGATGATGATGATGATGCAAATGATGATGATGATGATGATGATTATGATGATGATGATGATGATGATGATGATGCAAATGATGATGATGATGATGATGATTATGATGATGATGATGATGATGATGATGCAAATGATGATGATGATGATGATGATTATGATGACGATGATGATGATGATGATGATGATGAGCAGCAGAACAAAGGAAAGAAACAACAACAACAACAGAAGTACAATTATTATATGATGAACTGATGGCAAAAGAATTACAAGATTGTATGTTTAATTGTATGTATGAGTGATTGAATGGATTGTATCAAGTGCCTCTAATAGGGTGAACAGTTCAGAGGAGCTCCCAGTGCGCAAGAGCACAAGAGGAAAAGGTGTGAGGAAAGCAAACGAGGAGGTGTGGTTACCAGCTCTAATTTGGGATTGAGTAGATGGAGACAGCGTATTCAAAAGAGAGAGACTAATTATTAAATTGCCACCGAGACTCAATCACAGCTGTTCTAGCATTAAGATCAAATCTGTGTGTGTGTGTGTGTGTGTGTGTGTGTCTGTGTGTGTGTGTGTGTGTGTTTAAAGTCTGTATCCATGTATGTACTAGTGTATAAGGCCTAAAAAATGTTGTGTTTCCGGTAAGCCGACCGACCCTCTTTTATTGCCGCGACTCAAATAATTTTTGTAAAAAAATTTATTTAAACAAATTGTTAATTACAAATTTTTTTTAGAAAAATTAAAATTTAAATTTAAAAAACCCATTTGTGTCGACATAACAGAAAAGACGTCAACAAAATGAAATTAATAGGACTGTTTTCTAGAGCAGTTTTAGGTGCAGACAGTCGGGGAAATAGGCAGTTTATACTTGCTTAGAACACGTACTTTGTTGCAGCGTGTACCATTGTGCACAAAAGACTAGTGGAGTATACTTTTTCGGATAGTCACTGCATAAAAATATTTTACCAAAATAAAAATATTTTCCGACCTACCTACCCAATTTTTTTAGCTCTGTTACCGGAAACACCCCAAAAAATTTAGGCCTAATATATAGCACTGTACAGGGTGGGCCAAAAAAAGACCCCCTAGGTTTTTTGCCAATATCTTGGTCAAAAGTAAGAATTTTATTGCATAATTTTATATGATGATGATGATGATGACGACGACGACGACGGTGATGATGATGATGATGAGGCACACACCTGTTCTTTGGCGCTGTCATTCTCTGCCTCCGTACGAGTCATCTGCGAAACCATTTGGTCAGCTGTCTTGATCAGATCTGGATCACTGTCCCGCTTCATCAGTCGTGCATCGTCGTCTCTTTGATGGTCCTCCGCAGTAGTAGTAGGACCTTGATGGTCCTTGGGTCCTGTGGCTGATGTCTGCTGTTGCTGTGGCTGATGTTGCTGTTGTTGTTGCTGTTGCTGCTGCTGCTGTTGTTGTTGTTGTTGCTGCTGTTGTTGCTCTTGCTGTTGTTGTTGCTGCTGTTGTCTGTCATTGTCCTGTGGTCCACTGAATTGGTCGAATTCCAGCTTCAGTCCCTTGAGGGCGTCCTCCAGGGTGGACCAAGACACGAATCCAGCGAGCATCTCGTCAGTCGGAATTCGCTCATCCAAGTCCATCATCTGATTCTATCGACGACAACCACAACAGCAACAACAACAACAACAACACAACAACAACAACACATCATCAGCAGACATGAATCAGACAGACTGCAATTCACGACAGACGTGCAATCAACGCAATTAACATATCAGACGAGACATGATGCAAACAGATAAGAAAAGCAGCAGAGGTAAGTTCACATAAGTTCATGTAAGTTCACATAAGTTCATGTAAGTTCATTAAGTTCACATAAGTTCATGTAAGTTCACATAAGTTCATGTAAGTTCACATAAGTTCATGTAAGTTCACATAAGTTCACATAAGTTCATGTAAGTTCATTAAGTTCATTAAGTTCATTAAGTTCATGTAAGTTCACATAAGTTCATGTAAGTTCACATAAGTTCATTAAGTTCATTAAGTTCATTAAGTTCATGTAAGTTCACATAAGTTCATGTAAGTTCACATAAGTTCATGTAAGTTCACACAAGTTCATGTAAGTTCACATAAGTTCATGTCAGTTCACACAAGTTCATGTAAGTTCACACAAGTTCATGTAACTTCACATAAATTCATGTAAGCTCACATAAGTTCATGTAAGTTCACATAAGTTCATGTAACTTCACATAAGTTCATGTAAGTTCACATAAGTTCACATAAGTTCATGTAAGTTCACACAAGTTCATGTAACTTCACACAAGTTCATGTAACTTC
The DNA here is from genome assembly GCA_945859605.1 of Lumbricus rubellus. Classification (NCBI taxonomy): domain Eukaryota; kingdom Metazoa; phylum Annelida; class Clitellata; order Crassiclitellata; family Lumbricidae; genus Lumbricus; species Lumbricus rubellus. The sequence goes on along the minus strand of OX243817.1, from coordinate 5,146,555 downwards.
ACATAAGTTCATGTAAGTTCACACAAGTTCATGTAACTTCACACAAGTTCATGTAAGTTCACATAAGTTCATGTCAGTTCACACAAGTTCATGTAAGTTCACACAAGTTCATGTAACTTCACATAAATTCATGTAAGTTCACATAAGTTCATGTAAGTTCACACAAGTTCATGTAACTTCACATAAGTTCATGTAAGTTCACATAAGTTCATGTCAGTTCACACAAGTTCATGTAAGTTCACACAAGTTCATGTAACTTCACATAAATTCATGTAAGCTCACATAAGTTCATGTAACTTCACATAAGTTCATGTAAGTTCACATAAGTTCATGTAACTTCACATAAGTTCATGTAACTTCACATAAGTTCATGTAAGTTCACATAAGTTCATGTAAGTTCAAGTGAGTTCGGGTAAGATATCACCATACTTGTAGATTATCATACTTACATGTAAGATGATAATAAAATGAGTTTAAAACTTCTCAAAACTTAACGAAGTAAAACTCCAAACGTGACAGAAAACTCACTTTAAGTTGCTGAAGACTTCTCATAACTTCGTTCATTCTTTCATTCTAAAGATTAATATCATCAGCATTTAATAAAGAATAAATAAAGAAAAGGTCTGTAAGCTACTGAACAGTTTGCTATCTGGATATGTTTTAATCTGACTGAGTACAGTTCATCTTATGCCATTCAAAGCACACATGTTCTACAGCTGCTGCTCAAGTGTTGACATGCATGGCATTCAATTAAAATACAACAGAATCAATAACTTTCAACTGATAATTATTTGACTGATAAGATACCCAGAACATAATACAACCAGACATTCTCAACACGGCTTTCTTAGTGCACAGTTCTACACAAAAAGTGCATATCCAAATGAATTGCTTCAACTGCACAAGCATTTTTGTGCAGCTAAAAATTTATTCAAATGATTATGTCCCTTGCTATCCGATTTCGAATAATTTACCACGGAGATGGAAAAGGAGAGTGGGGGAAGTGCAGCTCTAAAGATGCATAGACACATCTACACAGACATCCACACAGACACACACACACACACACACAGACACACCAGTAAATATGCAAATGCAAAGCAATGCAAACATACAAGATGAAAGAAACGAATCATAAACTTAATATGATGCAAATATAATAGTTACAGACTTGGTTGTAATTCAGCAGATTTGTTTTGTTAGTTCTAAATGTTCCGTCATTTGTTCTGACCATTGTGACCAACTAATAAATAATTAATGCACTAACGTTATCCTTCGCTCTTTCCATTTCGGCTTTCAGTTCGTTGTTGACTTGTTTCAACGACTGAATCTCTTTCATCAGATCCTCCACCAACGACATCAACTACAACAACAACAACAACAACATCAACTACAACAACATCGACATCAACTACAACAACAACAACAACATCAACTACAACAACAACGACATCAACTACAACAACAACTACAACATCAACTACAACAACAACGACAACATCAACTACAACAACAACGACAACAACGACAACAACAACGACAACAACAACATCAACTACAACAACGACATCAACTACAACAACAACAACGACAACGACATCAACTACAACAACAACGACAACAACGACAACAACAACGACAACATGGACAACAGATCAAACGATGACAACCGATCAGAAGCAACAACAACAACAAAGCAGATAAAATCTAATCAAATCTAATCGACATTCTAATCCATGAAATAATCCATTCTAACCCATTCTAATCCATAAAATAACCCATTCTAATCCATTCTAATCTATTATAATCCATTCTAATCTATTCTAATCCATTCTAATCCATGAAATAATCCATTCTAATCTATCTAATCCATTCTATCCCATTCTAACCCATTCCAAACAATTCTAACCCATTCTATCCCATTCTACCCCATTCTATCCCATTATAACCCATTCATGAGACTCCAGAAGACAAGTCTTGAGAGAGAAGATGACTTATGAAGATAGAGGAACAAAAGCACAACAAGAAGATAGACGAAAAACTCGATCATCATCACACTGCAGTCATGCAATCCTGAATTACAGAGAAAAAGCAAAATACACTTTAAAACCAACCCTAGAAATAAGTCTTATTATAATGCCATGTAGATGGATATTTATGAAGAGCAACTTCATTCATGTTCAAGAAGACATAGCTTCAAACAATGGCATCTGAGCGTAGCAATCCACTGCCTTAACCCCTTACAGGCCGACCGGCTTATTATAATCGTATACAAAAGTTGAAGATTATAATCGGGGTTGCCAGTAAAGGGATTAATATTAGACATTATAATACCTAACAGAAACACGATAAGTCATTCCTTAAGAGTAAACACAATAAATGTAAGGTAATATGTCAGGACTGCCATGGCTAAAACATGAGCCTTTGATCTCATTGGCCCTGTACAGAGGAACCAGCTTCCTCCCTTCGATGCATTCCTCCTTATTAACTGGTGAGACAATTAAGTGACTTAAAAAGGGCGCAGTCACAAGACCATTTTTTTTCTTGGTCTCATGCACTGGGAGCGCCACTGAATGGTGTGCACATTGAAAGGCACCATATAAATACAATAATATGCAATACAATATTATCACAAGACGTGTTATGGCATAGCAGATGGTGGAGAGCAATGGTAGTGGTAGGTCATCTCACCTTACTGACACCCTGAGTGTTGGCGTCAACTTTCCTCGACAGTTGCATTGACTGCCACATTTCAGCCACAGGTCGTGGCTTCTGATCCGCCGCATACCTCGTCTCTGCGGCATCCCCTCCAGCACGTTCCAGCAGTTCCTTATTTGATGGCAATGTCTCGAAATCCCTGAGCAGGCTTTCCAAGCGTTCCACTTTCGCTTCCAGCTGGTGGTAGTGGCTCCGGTTGAGTGGGATTGGACCGTCCGTCCCAGCGTCCTTCGGTCGGTCTAATCCATCCACTCCAAATGTCACTCCAGAGTCGGCTTCTGAAAGTGGATACGCTCCACCCATCTGATCCCCAGCAACCTTCTCCTCTTCTTCCACCTCTCCGGAGCCTGCTCCAGCTTCTCTTGCATCCTCCTTCTTCCCTCGTGGTCCCTCAACTCCATGTGGAGTGGCCGTCGACAGGAACTGCTTTTCGTTCTCGTCAGGGAGATCTGCTCTGATGTTTTCCAGGTGGAGCTGGTAGATGATGGCATGCAGGAACCTGTGGAGAACAGTGTAGTTGACGCATCCGATCTCCGGAGTGCCAAGCGCCAGGTCCACCATCTCCGACAAACTAGCAGAGTCCGGCATTTTCACCTTTTAAAACAATTAAAACACGCGAAAAGAGAGATTAAATTATAATTTTGAACAAGAAAAACAAAACCATAATCCGACACACTTTGCGAGTCTAAGGCTTCGCTTTCCGACCACACAAACTTCGTCAACTTCTATGGCCAAACGAGGACCTGTGTATCACGCCGCCCACAAGAAATAGTTCGTCCGCTAAACTTAATCGGTAAATCTCCTGCAAAGTTAATCTCCAATTCTAATTGATATTGTGTATTCGGGTATATAATTTGAACTTGACTTGGCCTCTACAGTCTACACTCCAGTCTCTCGTATATCTATTATCAGCCACAGTTGAGGAAAATAGTCAGGAGTCTCGGCTGGCGTCTGAATACATGATTACACTGCTGCTGCCTAGCAACGCCGCGCTTAATCATAGCAGAAGCCTGACAGAAGCTGTCTAAGTCTGCTTGTGGGTCGCGTTGATATGATGCAGTGAGTGCAAAAATTAATAATCCCAGTAGGCCTACACGTGAGAATTAATCCCAGTACACGTGAGAATTAATCCCAGCTAGTACACGTGAGAATTAATCCCAGCTAGTACACGTGAGAATTAATCCGAGTAGGCCTAGCCTATATAGTGAGATAGAATTAATCCCAGTAGCCTACGCACACGTGCGAATTAAAATAATCCATTTCCATGGGTCGTCGCTCATAGCGCTACCTACATTTATTATAGCCTAGTGCGATCAAGTAATAAGGTAAATGTTGGCATCGATCTATTTTCCTGAAGATGTGTTATTACTTCTTCATGAAAAACACGCTTGCCCTGTTATAATTAGGCCTAGTAGCCTAGCTCCATAGTTCTAGGCCCAATTCACGCGCGTTTTGATGCAATATTATTTGTCTTTGAGTCACCGGACCTCGACCACCAGTTGACCCCAGGCACGTCATTTGGGGGGGGGCAGGGGCATTTGCCCCCCTGAATTTGACCGATTGTTCTTTACACATGACACATTTTGCAATGCCACACGTTGTTCAAAATACCAAAAGGCCTTGTCTTCACGGCCTCTGTAATTTTGTATGTGAGGGAATATTCGAGCTGCACACAGTGCACAGCACAGTTCATTATCAGCTCATGTGTAATACTTGTGTATATTTTCTGCACTGGGAATGAGCAGCATTATATATATATATAAGCCCTGGCTGATAATCTAAAGACTATAGCCTAGATAAAGAGAATACCTTGTCCCAGGTCAGTAAAGTCACCAGATGTGTGGGCCCTGTGGGCCACACAGTGGAAACAACACCCAGCTGCATGAAGCAGTCAGACAGGATCCTCCCCTCGAGTCTTATAAGCATTAGGCCTACATGCACCCCAGTGACCCCACCCCATCTGACCGGTTTCGCCTTTCGCCAGCCTCCCAACAACAGCGACCACTAGGGAAAGGCAAAGGAGGAATGAGCGGGAAGTTCTGAAAGGAGACAGTAGAAAGATGTATTACAAGGGGCTGACTGCAGCAGTTGGGTGGGTGGGGAGGTCAACGAGTGTAAGTTGCCACCAATGACAGTCCGCAGATCTGATGAGTGGGCTGAAGAGAGGATAAAAGCGGACCAAAGGACATGATAATCCGAAACTCCGCCACTGGTTGTTCTCTGCCAGTGCCAGTCCCAAGCCTGAAGAAGGGAGGAGGGCGACCCTAATCATCTTTGATATGGCAGTGTCGTTAAACATGTATCTGTCTCGTCGATCTACCATAAAGAACTCAGAGGGATCCACGGTAGGTCTAATTTTATGTGACATCCAATTGAACTGGAATTTACACAAACTGAGTAGGTTCTTTAGTGCAATGGATTGTCATAGCACAATATCATTATAATTATAATTATATAGTAATAATAATATCATGGTAGATAATAAGGGTCCAACACGGTCTATGTAATGCAATTCTATGTAATACAACAATGTAAACTGGAACAATAGCCATTATCATTTTGTCAAATTAAAATTTTTCTGTGGGTGAATGTTATTCTGTCATTTTAATTGTACAAAACAGTATTTGTACAAATATTAACAATAAATCCTACTCTTTTAATATGATATTATCATATATCACAATAAATAATACCATTATTATAATCATACAATGGTAAATTATATCATGGTATATGATAACAAGTGCAAAGCATTTAGTCTATTTAAAGTAGTAGTACTTAGGCCTAGGCATTAAAAATATAAATTTTCTCATCACTGAATCAAATAGAAATATAGTACGAAATAAATAAGAGCACGAATAAAACTTCTCATTTAACCACAGTTTTGCACATGTTTGCTAAATACAGAACTTAAAAAGCTTGTGGAGTTTTTACCCGCGAAATTTTTTGCCCCCCCCTGAAAAAAAACTGAAATGACGCCCATGGTTGACCCATACGACGTTGGGTGAGAATTACTATGGGGAAAGGCAGGTAGTCTATTCTCTTGTAGAATTATGTGAACAGACAGACAGACAGGCAGGCAGACAGACAGAGACAAGTAGGGAGACTGCTGACAATTTATCTTGCGAATTGCATGTCAGCAGATTGTGATAAAAGCGAGTCATATCACGTGATTCATAACCTTTAATGTGAACACCACCATCAACAACAATAATGTCCTTGTTATAAGCAGCAGCAGCAGCAGCAGCAGTATCAAGACCCAGCAAGGTATCGACTTTGTCCTTCTCCCCCACAGCATCATCAGCAGTTCTGAGAATATGGTGAAGATCCCCGGAATAACAAGAGATAGATAATTCACATCAGACAGCTCCTCCCTCCTTTCCTCTCTGTGTTTCTGCAGTAGAGGCGCCAGGAGGGGCTAAGCCACCCCAAAATAGACGATCCATTTTTTCCCATGTCACAATGGCAAATTTCAACGTTCAGGCCCCCCCCCAATTGAAGCTGATGACTAAAAAAGGAAATTCAGAAATTTTGGCGGTGAAAATGGAATCTTTTTTACAAGATTTCGACCGGATGACTAAATCAAAAAAGGTCGTCAGAAATTTTGGCAGATAAAAATGTAAATTTTTTCCCGGAAATTCAGCCCCCCCCCCAACTGAAATCCTGGCGCCGCCATTGTGTCTCTGTCTGTCTAATTTTCTCATTCTCTTTCCCTCACTTTCTCTCTTTTTTGTCCCCATCTTTTTATCTCTTTCTTTTGCTGATTATCTTTTTTTTATCACGCTCTTCGTAATTTTCTCATTCTCACTTTATCGTTCCTCTCTTTCTTTCCCTAATTATCTTATTCTTTCTCAACCTATGTCTCTCTCTTCCTCTTGCTCTCTCTGTCTCTGCCTGTCTGTCTGACTTTCTCATTTGATCTCTAATTCTCTCTCTCTATGTCTGTCCAACTCTCTCTGTGACAGTCTGTGTCTGCCTGTGTCTGTCTTTTACCTGTTTTTTAAGCCTCTCTGTCTGTGTGTCCATGTCTGCTTGTCTGCTGCGTTTTGACATCAATTTTCTGAACCTGTACCAATATATGACACCCCTCCCTCCATACCCAAAAAGATATTTCTACCATCCTCCAGAAACATACAAAATTATTAGTCTTTTAAGAGACAACTGAAAATCCTGAGACAAATGATACATTATGCAAAAGAAAGATAAGCATGCACTCTATCATCAACATCATCATCATTAATCAACAACAGCAGCAGCAACATTATCATCAACCCCTTGGTAAGTATTCTAACATCATCAACATGTTCACTGTTCACTGCCTTGATTGTTTTGTGTGTATTCAGGAAATAAACTGATTTGATTTGAACATCATCATCACCAACAACAACAACACTATCACTAATAATAGCAGCTTTGCAGTTAATCATCTCATTCATCTGAAATTGTCGTAATATATCATTATTGAAATCCGCTGCCTAAATATCGTCATCGCTTCTCAAAGAAGACAAAAAAATCCAATACATAGAGCAGAGAAAGCGTAAAAAAAAACATCATCAGAAATTCACAGACAGGAAATTTCCAGAAAACACTCAAAAAAATCTCTTGTTTCAACTTCCTCGGTAAATATCCACTCTCTCCTCCTCTTCCTCATCCATCTTTTCCTCCTCCTCATCCTCCATCTCATTTGTGTCCGCATCTTTAGTGACACGGTCCCTCGACTTCGTCGTCGAAGATGGAGCTGCGGAAGTTGAAGACGAGGTATCCAACGCCGGCGCCAAGGACGAGGCTGATGAGGAGCCAGGCGTTGTACGTCATGGCAACGAGCATCAGCATGTATCCAATCAACACCTGGAGCAGGTAGAGAATGGCTTGCGTCACGTGGAGCAGGATGCGAATGGTGCGCCTGAAAAATGAAAGCAATGGTTGATGGAGAGAAATCATTTGGATGGGTGGAAAATAGGTGCTAAATAAATGGTATGAATGAATGACTGCATAAATAATTAACTATGTATAGATGAATTAAAAATTACTGAAAAGGAGTTAAAGGACAATAGATGTCTACAGTATGGTACACTTATTGTTGTACACTTAGTTCAGATGGCCCACTTAGCATAAACTATAGTGCAATTCGTATGGCACACTTAGTATGGTACACATAGTATAAACTATAACTAGTGCAATTCATATGGAACATGAAGTATGATATACTTAGTATGGCACATGTTCTTATATTGAACTGAATAAGGCACACTTAATATGGTATAGCACACTTAGTATGGCACAGTACACTTAGTATGGTACAGTGGACTACTAGACTTAGTATGGTACAGTACACTTCAGTACACTTAGTATGGCACAGTTCCTCACAAAAGCGCACACACAGAGATCAAACAGATTTGATCCGATTGGATTAAAAGGATTAGTGGACTACTAGACCAGACATGATTAGATCATCTCAGTTGGCATTAGATTGAATCAGATTAGATTAAGAACCTGTTAAGTCTTCCAAAACTGACGTCGGACAGCAACAATTCATCGTCGTCATCATGTGCTGAGCTGCGATCGTGTGAGCGTGGGCGAGCGAGGCGAGTGCGAGCGCATTTGAGCAGACGTTGTCTCAGGAACTTGAGTCCCTCGTAGAGAAACGAGACAACGAGAATGACAACACATGACCACAGCATTCCTGAAACATAAAGACCATACAGTATAGAGTGTTTTATACACCTTTTTTTCAATGCAATTAGACACATTCTTTTCAATGCAATTAGACACCTTCTTTTTTCAATGCAATTAGACACCTTCTTTTTTCAATGCAATTAGACACCTTCTTTTCAATGCAATTAGACACCTTCTTTTAAATGCAATTAGACACCTTCTTTTAAATGCAATTAGACACCTTCTTTTCAATGCAATTAGACACCTTCTTTTCAATGCAATTAGACACCTTCTTTTCCATGCAACAAAACACATAAAAGCGCTTTGAAGAGTTCAAATTTTATTTATATAAAGCACATGGTCCAGATAGTCCTATAATTAAGTGAATATGCTGGTGTTTCCTTCTGTTACAAAATGCATTCACATTATGTTCTTTAGGGCTTATTCCATTTGTAGTTAGCTGTTTTGTAAGGGTGCCTTGTAACGTGCTACGACGCCATATAAATTGTCAAAAATATTACTATTATTGCTATTATTATTAATATCGCACTGTAGTCAGGAGCGCCTCTGAGCAGAATCTTCAAGGGTGCTATAACAAGTGCTCATACATACATACTGTTATACACGTACAATATAAAAATTAATAGTCATGTCTGCAATTTTAATATTTAAATATGTTGAAAAAAAGCCATCATACAGCCTTAAGATAGTTTAGGGGCCGTGACTGATCTGCCCAGGGTCAGGAAGTTCTTTTGTCAGCCCTGTTGACACATGGGGTGACAGGGGGTCCATTCAGTGCTTCATAGCCTGATCCTTGTACTGACAGCGTCTAGTCTATGTCCTAATTTCACAGCTTAGCTCACTAGAGTGCGCTAGCGAAACTGGAGAGGGAACCAAGGCCAACCTTGCCACGTTGACACCTTCCACGGTCCGAAGAGAATCGTTGCATCGTTGCCGAAATAGAAAGTCATCTGCAAGAGAACAACAATAGGACAACGAATAGTGAAAGAACAACCATCGTATGTAAAAGCAAGACAAAGGGTTATAACAATATATTTTCCTGATGTAGCACAACTCTGAACTTTGTAAGGCTGATATGGACATGATTAAATTATCAATAGGTTAAAATTAGAATTAGTTGCTGATAAATAATTAGTTGCGTGAAACGCCGATTCAGTGCCCTCACTGTAGCCAGTAGCGCCTCTGGGCAGAAATCTTCAAGGGTGCTATAACAAGAATTTCCTCCCCTTACTGAGTAGAAACCTTAAGGACGTCGCTGATTAGAATTTTTAGCTGATAAAATCTGCTAATTAATTATAACTAACTAAATCTTGTGGCTAATCGATTAGAAGTAGAATTAGGTTGAATTAATTAGCTTACGGATCTATTATCCATATCACTATCAATATAATAAGAATCCTATCGAAATTTGCTAACCGATTTAAGTTTCAGTTTACCTTTCAGTTTCAGTTTTAGTCAACTTAAATAACACTCCCGATTGTTTACGATGCTGATCTTCAAACACTGGGAGAAAGACGCTTTGAGTTTCCTCCCCTTACTGCGTAGAGCTCTTAAGAAAGTATTTCACTCACAGTTACCCAGCGTCTTTGACTGAAGCCTGGTAGTCAATAGTCATATTAATAAATGCATCAAAATGGTCCTGCAGCCCAGCGACGTCCTTGGCCTAACTGCCCCACAGTGGCTTGAGAATGGCCACATGTCCTCAATCATAACACTATCATTATATGGAAAAGTCTTTCGTTGAACAGCGGAGCTGTTCTAGCCGATCATGCGAAAAAGAACATTGGGCAGATTTAACGCACATCGTTTTTTAGAATTGCCATGTTCTTGCATCTAGTGAAGTATATAATTCAAATTCAGTGATGTGTCAGAAACTTATGTAGCTTTAAAATGAGCTACATAAGTTTTCTGACACATTACTGAATTTGATGCTTTGATTAACAAATGATTCTATTATTATTAATCCGATTCTTACATGCATGCCACCCATGCTGCCGTTCTTCATCATGCTGTTCATCATTTCAAGTAGCTGACTTCAAATTTGCTCCTGCAATATAAAAAATATTTAGAATATTATTGATATCAATTATTGAAGTGCCAGATTATGGCTGCTTTTCTCTCTGTGCTTTACATCTCCATTATAATAGGCAGCAGAGCAAACAAAATAGCACAGGCTGAATAACATTATTTAATATGTCACGATTCCGTAATTTTAATCGATTCCATAATCTTAAAAAACGCGATTTTATCTTTTCACCAACCAGGACCGTTAGGCAAGAGAAACATTAAACTACAAGACTCTGAAATGCAGGCCTGCCTTTTCGGCATAAAATCGTAAATAAATTCAATATAGCATTGGCAATTTAAAGTAGGTGTAAACTCCTAAATCCCCCCCGGAGTATACTGTGGTTTTAATCTGCGTTGACTAATAGATGATGGCAATAATAATTATATCGTTTTATTGGACTCTTTACTTGCTGACCTACCGCAGCCACTTACAACGACAGAAATTATTAAAGAAACCTCTAAATACTTCCTCCAGTCGATAACGGTCGTCTCCTAAAGTTGAAAAACTTGAAATACGCAAAACCAACTTCGACCAATACAACTTATTATTGGATCATTTGCATCTCATGTGATGATTGTATTTTCCAGGCATTGTTTTCATTTGCTCTAAATTCTAAAACCATCTGCAATGAATTGTTATGCTACGGAAGTCAAAAACGGAAGAAGTTTGTGAGTAGGTAAGTCTATGGTTTCATTATCGCTTGGCAAGAGCTCAAACTTTACTCCAATTTGGAAAAGATTTTGATTTTTGCTTAATATGATGATAAAGTAAAACACGTAATTTCATATTAATTACCACAAGTACACTGTACACGTCTCGAGCCGAACCATTTATATTAATTTTGCATCTAGTAGACCTATGTCGTGAATATGATTATGAGTAGCCTAGAAACGTGCGGGCTAGAATTTCGATCAACGCTCAGTAACTCAGTAGCAGATGATGCCAATTCTCAGCCAAAAGCAAGTAAATAGAGAACTTGTATTATATACATAGAAGCCTAGTCATAATTGAATTGAATTGACGACGATGATGGCGATGATGACGACGACGACGACGACGATGATGATGATGATGATGATGATGATGATGATGATGATGACGACGACAAAATGATGATGACGACGATGAAAATGATGATGATGATGATGACGACGATGATGACGACGATGATGATGATGATGCCGGCGGCGATGGTGGTGGCCGCAAGGTGAGAATTGCCGGGGGTTGGGGGGTTTCAACCCCCAGTCTTTCTTAGAGCCCCATGTTAAAGTCTGTTTTTCACACCCCGATTCCAAGTGGATAATGGTCCAACACCCCAGTTATTTTTCCACAATTCTTACACTGGGTGGCCGACAGTAAATGACCAGAGAACTTGAAGTGTTGATAAAGTGTCGTTGAAGGCGTGTCTCTCACCGCCATATCTGGTCGATCCAACGGAGCGATTACAGTTTTACGGACATTTGATACGGTCTGCTTAGATTAAACGGGCTTATCGGAACGCTCGTGGTGGAGCAGTTACATGGTTGGGTGGGAGCGAGTGATAGATGGGATCGCTGAGGTCATTGAAACCGGGATGGAACGCGCGCGAGTTCATGGTTGATTGACAATCAAATGAACCAATGACAAAGCGTAAAACTTCATTTTTTAATATGGACCAATCAGAAACGTCAACACATCGGAGTAGTTCCGCCTACTTCATTAGTATTCCAAATGGTAGTCGAATGATCTGCATTGATAACGAAGTTGATAAAATGCTGATAATTAATTTATTAAATGAACCGAATTCACCGAATTAGCTGTCGTTTCAAGCAAGGTTAGACGCTTTCTTATCTCCTGAGACTTTACACTGTAACTGAATTGTGCAGTTAAAGAAGCTTAATAGCTTTTCCGTTTGCTAACACAGGTCTCTATTATTAGCTGTGCGACCTGGACGACAGATTTTATGCGAACAAATTGTTCGGCTGAGGTCAAAGGTTGTGTGAAGTGACACTTAATTGGAACTGAAAGTGTGACAGCTTTATTTACATAGAATAACCAGGAAAATCATCTGACGAGTTTCAAGAAGAGTGTAAATAATTGTGCTTATTGGGTAGATGCTGCCTAGTGAGAGTCCATAGCAGAAGTTTTATGTTCAAGGCTGACCATTATCTCCATAAACAATAATAATTTTGCATAATTATAATTTTATTACGTGAGATGGCTGGAGGCGACACGTAATAGCTAGACCCTTATCAGTCCAAAACAGAGCTGATCTAAACAGATCCTGCCTGAAACAGTTGTTATCGAAATCACGATTGACCGTGTTTAGTGACAGAATAACTTGTGACCAATGATTTGCTTTTGATAGCTGTACATAATTATAGCATAAATGTTTCTTTTAAATTACCTTCCTTCCAAAAGGAAATTGTAAATATGTTCATTGTTCTTATCCTTTTACATGTTTACAGTATTAAAGTTGTTTGTGATATATATAAGCTTACATAATATGTATTGTTCATCAGAGGACAGTTTGAGCTTATTAGTAACAAGATCCAATGACACCCGAAATCATGTGCTGTCTCGACCCTTGTTATCTATCTTGTGACAATGAGAAACAATGTCTTGTTCATAATTTTCAAGCTTATTGCTTACAAGGTCAATTAAGTGCGTATCAGCTTCGTTCGTTAATTCATTCAAGTATTTATAATTATAGCACCTCTTCAAGGAATCTACTCAGATGTGCTCCCAACTCATGCACAGCAAAAAGAACAGACTTTTTCATTGGTTCGGTTGTTAAAGTTTTGTGCATACAATAAAACTGACTGATGGAAATATGAGCTGTGCAATTACAATATTTAAAAATATAATGCCCAGATTTTTTCACAATTAAGTGAAGTCTCGCTGTTTTTTTGCCTAATTGTCTGTGAACATCCTGCTTCACGTACGATAATCCTGTCCCTTGAGAACAGAGTTGAATCCTGCTTCGATCACAACATAGCTTTTTATAACAGTACTTGCTTAGCTAACTGGTGATTACAATAACATTGTGTTTCAACTACAGGTTTAGGTTAAAGCAGACAACTGATTGTTTGGTCCAGCATTAACGACCGACCATCCTTTGTACGTGTTCGTAAGCCTCTGTACACCCGTGTACACATCTGTACATCTGTGTACACTGTCGTATGCCTCCGTACGTCGACTCCAGGCAGCGGAAGACCTCGATGTTGAAGCGGAGCGGAAGCGTGGAGACGGAAACGGAGTCGCGAGTGAAGTGCGTGCTCGTTGGCGATGGAGCCGTCGGAAAGACGTCGCTTATAGTCAGCTACACGACTAATGGATTTCCGATGGAGTACCTGCCGACCGCTTACGACAACTACTCAGGTTGGAACAACGTCGGTTGTAAAAGTCGTTTCGACGTTCTTTTGAGATGGAGATGTTGTGCGGTTGGATTGAAGTGGGTGAGTGGGGGGTTGGATTGAAGTGTGGTTAGATTGAAGTGGGGCTGGATTGAAGATGGATTGGATTTAAGTGGGATTGGACTGAAGTGGGGTTGGATTGAAGTGGGTTTGGACTGAAGTGGGGTTGGATTGAAGTGGGGTTGGATTGAAGTGAGGTTTGGATTGAAGTGAGGTTGGATTGAAGTGGGGTTGGATTGAAGTGGGGTTGGATTGAAGTGGGCTTGAATTGGGGTTGGATTGAAGTGGGGTTGGATTGAAGTGGGGTTGGATTGAAGTGGGGTTGGATTTAAGTGGGGTTGGATTGAAGTTGGGTTGGATTGAAGTGGGGTTTGGATTGAAGTTGGGGTGGGGTGGATCAAAGTTGGATGTGACTGAAGTCAGTGAAGTGGGAGGGATTGAAGTGGTTGTAGTAAAAGTTGCTGTATGCCCTGACTGACAGACCTGTCGTTGAACGTTTGGATCACATGTGTTTGAGGAGCAAGCCATGTGAACAAGTGTGTTGCTTAAATTACCTTTATGTTCTGAGGAGTGACTCATCTAGAAACAAATATGCTACCCATATGTGCTTCTTAGTGATTCTTATAGAGCCATGTCAACAACTGAACATTACCTTCACCTTGGTCTTCTTAAGTAGATTTCTTAAAATCTTAAACTTTAAAAGCAAGCGTATTACCTTTGCCTCTGTGCTTGTCGGGATTCTTAGCTATAGATGTTGCTTTTACCTTTCTGCCTTTGCTTATCTGCTTGCTATTGTTCAGATTGTCTAGACGTGTGTATACAAGTGTCACAGTGTATTACCAAGTTACCTTTGTGCTTTAAATATGAGAAGTTTTGGGTTTACCAAAACTTGTTGTGTTTTACAATACATGATGGAGATTCTGTGTTAGTTAGCTTCTTTCCCCCCAACGCATCTCCTTTATAATTTCCTCCATATATGGTCTGGTGATGCGTCCTGCAGGGTGTGGCACCAGCTATCTTCGAACGCATTGCCGCTGTCTTGGCTGAAAGTGGTTGCAGACTCTGTTTCACTACACAGGTCTTCATTAGAGACCTGCTTGCTGTTCCTTTAATTGCTCACCCATGCAGCTACCATGCGGTGCAGGGTATTTTCTTTGATCGGCCCAATGACTTTTAAATTTACTTTTCTGGTGATGCATCTCTTCCCCATGCAGTGTCCCCTCTTCTCTGTTCTACCAGTTGCCCTGACCTGATCTCTCTTCTACCTTGCCAGGGTTGGGAGTTCCTCTGAGTAAAGCTCTAGAAGGGGTGCTATGTAGATTCTGTTTGTTTGATTGATAGAGATATATACATGTGAGCAGTTTTGTAGTTGGTATATACTTGAATGACTTCCAGTAGCATACAGAGAAACCCCAACTATTTATCTATTAAACACATCTCTAGGTAGTTCCAACTTCCAAAGGTCTATGATCAAAAAGGTGCTATATAAAGTGTCCTTACGCAGTGTATATATACAAAATCCATGTGCGGGGGGAATCGGGGCTGGGACCTGTATATGGTGATGTATAAAATTTTCTTTCTCACTCGCGTTGATGGCTAAATGCGATTGTTGAGTCACGAAAACGTTGGCATTAATCACATGTGATTATGTTGGGGTGACTTTTTCATCATTAATTTCATGACTGTTTACAGTTGGTTCTAGCTTGGTCTGCTCGTAATTATGGCCACAGCAGCATCCGTCACATGATGCTTTGACGATTCAATTACGCTCGTAATTATTTAGCACCTGACGTTAATTACAGCACTCTGTGATGGTGGAGGGGGGGGGGGCTGTGTGTTTAACCCTAATTCCGGACTAGCTTGAAACCTTGGCTGAGCTGGTCCAGAGACTTTTAATGGCATCACTAGTGGTGTACTGGTCGGTTGATGGCTCCTTCTAAGCAACCCATAGAATGAGTATATATAATATTATATATATATACATATATATATATATATATATATATTACGTGTGTACACTGAGAGGGGTAAACGGATTTAGTCGATTTTATGTAGGGGTGTGTACAGTAATGGTTTTGACAAAATGTACATATATGCAGACTAAATTTCTAATTATGATGAGTCATTGATTACCAATGTTAGCCTTATTTATAAAGTCCTCTGACATTATCCTATATTCATCCATTGGCATTTGATTAAATTGTAATTAAATTCTGTTAAGATCAAAACACTTTTTAAACCATTACAGTTAACTTTTTTAGCTAGCAAATTATGATGTTTAAAAAACATATAGTAGCCTATAGTGAAATAAATGTTTTGAATATAGATACTTTAATTAACTTTTGTAGCCTGGGGGATTGAAAAACTTAACTTTTGTAGCCTTGGGGGTTGAAAAACTTTTGTAGCCTGGGGGATTGAAAAACTTAAATTTTGTAACCTGGGGGATTAAAAAACTTATTTTTAAGTATGCACAAAGGGTTCCACAAAATAAACGAGCTTCAACAAGGGGAAGGGACCCGTTTAAAAATACGATTTTTTGCATATGTAATATGTGGATGGTCCCTAGATGCAGTTTGCAAACACAGAGCTGTGACTTTTGAAGTGGATTGTTGACTTTTGAAGTGTATTATTGAGTGCGGATTGACTGGTTTTGACCGGATTATCTGAAGTGGAGGAGGAGAAGGAGGAGGAGAGAGGTTGTGCTTCATGTATTGAAGTTTGTCATGTGCCAGGGCTTTGCTTTAAAAAAACCGTAATTCATAGGTTGTCTCTCTCTGTCTGCCTGTCTCTGTCTGTCTGCCTGTCTCTCAGTTTCCATTCACTGTCTTCTTCGTTTGTTTACCGTCCTCAAGTGTCTTGCATAATCGTCATTCACGTGCCTATACCTTGGCTTCTTCTTCATTGTAAAAAACGAGAACGGAACATGGGTGGGTGAGTGCAGCCGGACAAAGATCGGTGTTTGCTCGGGGTCTCTATCCTGGTGGTCGCAGTATATACTCCCTGTGTCATAGACACGTGGTTGTTGTGCACTGCTACATGATCGTACATAGAACAGGAACAAAGACGTGTGTTTAGGTTTAGGTGGGAGGTGTTGACTGTTGCTCTGCCCCCTGGAGGTCATTTTTTTATGTGCCTTTCAATTATGTAGACAGTCCTAGAGTGAAAACTAGGTTGGTGGTTTTTGAGTTGAGTGCAGGATCTTGGGCACTTGATTCACTCTTCTTCTTTAGTGTTCTGCCCTTAGGTCCAAGATTTCAAGGACACCATTCTTGTCTATTCTGTGCCATTTCCTTTATTTCTTTATATATCCTTGTTTCTTTTCTCAGTCCATCAACCAGTCCAACATCTTTTTTCTTGGTCTTCCTGCTGGTTTCTTTCCCTCCATTCTTATCTCAAGTACTATCCTCAAGAGCGAGTCTCCCCTCAACATTTGACCAAACCATTTTGATTCACTACCCCAGCTCAATTAAAACTTTAATTGATTCACTACGCAATTAACACTTTAATTGATTCACTCACTACGCAATTAAAACTTTAATTGATTCACTCACTACGCAATTAAAACTTTAATTGATTCACTACGCAATTAAAACTTTAATTGATTCACTACGCAATTAAAACTTTAATTTATTCACGACGTCTGCTCAATTAAATTGCGCTTTAAGAAAACTTCAAGAATATTACATTTTATTTATTTTAAATAGCCCATCTTAAGCATAATCTTTTGTTTGTTTAATAGAAGTGCTGTTTTACAGTTGTTGCTATTTCTAAATGATTTATTATCACTATTATTATTTGTGAGGGTTTATGGCTGTTCAATGCACTCAAGAGAGGCATTCTTCAAGAATTGTTTTGCCGGATTGATCTGTTTGTAATAGAGCAATCCAATCAAAAACTGAGTATCATCAGCATTACCCACTTGTTGTGGTATGCAGCTAGCCATTGTAAAGCAGTAGAAACAATAGGGCAGATCTTCTGAGTCTAGATAGTAGTAGTAGCCGTTTATTTAATAGTAGTAGTAGTAGCCGTTTATTGACAGAGCCTCAGCCAGAGACCAATAACAGCAATCAGTACAAACTCAATCAATTGATTGATTGATTGATGCACAGGTCAAAAGATCAATTCAAAGGGTCATATGAGACGGGATTGACCCTTTCTTTCTGGATAACATTTTGATAGTAGTCAACATTGCAACTTAGACGAAATATACTGCAGGAACGAACACAGCTGAAGTGAACAAAGACATGACCAATGGTTTATGTCTAGCATAGACAGATATTGAACAGGTTTTTAAGATATTTTTCCTTGAACAGGTTAATGGTGGGTACACGACTGTGTAATATAGTTTGAAAGGTTATTCCATATCAGAGGGCCAGAACATTTAACAGATGGATAATAGTAGACAGTGAGTGGTTCACAGTTTTGAAAATAACACTATGGAGGAGGAGGAGGACACAGATTTGACAAGGCCGTTGCCCTCGGAAAAAAATTGTTTGACATACTACAACACTTAAACACTATGGAGAGGTACGCCTTTTTACTAAAGTCTTTTCAAAAGATGAAAAGATGTTGTGCAGCTTAAAGGGAAGTGCAGTTTAAGTGGAGCTATATAACCTTCACTCGATTTACAAGCCAATTATTAAGAATCTTTTAAATGTTGTTTGGGCTGGAGATGGGTCTAAAGTTTGACAGGCAGCTGACGTCTAGATCAAGTTTTTGAAGTAAACACTTAACTATTAAAGCAGTTTTAAAACATGATGGAAAGCGCCCTTCAGTAAAGACTAGATAGTATAGATCCACCCTAAGGTGGATGAAAGCACTAAGGTGGTAGAAAACGTCGAAACAAGACACCAGAAGTGATGTCGGTATGAAGTCCACAAGAGATGATTTAGGGATTGTATGACAAGGAAGAGACAGGACTTCAAAGTGGGTCACAAGGGGAGGTATGTCCTTAAAGCAGTGCGGAGATGGGGGTTGGGGGGGTGGATGAAAAGTCAGGGTCAGGTAGTGGGTGGGTTCATACGAGGACCCCGGTATAAGCGCCTTTAATACCGGGGTCCTCGGTTCATATGAGAGTGTTTTACTGTTTTTATTATTAGTATTGCTGTTTATTTTACTGTAAAACAATTCAGAGATTGAATCAGGTTAGGGCATAATTATTCTCAATGTTAATTTAATTACTATATACCTTGATTAGAGAAAACCTCCACCCAAAATAACTGAGCCATGGTGTCTGCATTTCATTATGCCAAATTTTCAGCATGTTAAGCTTGACAGAACTGGCAAGTTGCAACTGCAGCATGTTATAACAGTTATATATGTATTATGCATTCACTATGTAGATGAATGTATGTGCAAGGATGTTAGATATATAATATACATATATATCTATATATATATATCTATTATATATAATACATATGATGTTGCAGGGTAGCAACCTGGCACGTGTGTTTACGTTGATGGGTGGTTGGGTGTTGCAGTATAATTTTTTTAGGACGGCTGGGTGAGTATAGGGGGGGGGCTGTTTTGTTCCATATTGTGGCATTTTTCTGTAGTTGTGGTAGCATGTGGTCCACAATTTGTCTCCACTTAGCCTCTCATCTTCTACCCCACATCGTACAGTCCTTCTTTACGATGTCTATTTTAGGTGTGTGCTGTTGTTGTTGTTGACTTTAAGTGATCTGTTTTTCTGTTTCAGTTTTAGTATCAGTCAACGAAGAGCCAATACAGCTGCAGTTATGTGACACAGCGGGACAGGTTAGTATTTCAATCCCAGTGACACGTGTCTGCTACGTATCAGCAATTGCTCTCAACTTGTCTGAATATTCTGTAAGGCCTAAAAAAAAAAGTGTTGTGTTTCCGGTAACAGAGCTAAAAAAAATTGGGTAGGTAGGTCGGAAAATATTTTTATTTTGTAAAATATTTTTATGCAGTGACTATCCGAAAAAGTATACCCCACTAGTCTTTTTTGCACGCTGAAACAAAGTACGTGTTCTAAGCAAGTATAAACTGCCTATTTCCCGACTGTCTGCACCTAAAACTGCTCTAGAAACAGTCCTATTAATTTCATTTTGTTGACGTCTCTTATGTTATGTCAATACAAATGTAAAAATAATATTTTTTGAAAAAAATTTTTTTTGGGGGGGGAAAAAAATTTTTTTTGGGAAAAAAAATATTTTTTTTATAAATTTTTTTACAAAAATATTTGGGTCGCGGCCGTAAAAATGGGTCGGTCGGGTTACCGGAAACACAACACTTTTTTTTTACGCCTAATCGATGTTAAAATGTATCTGTCAGAAATTTCTTTGAACCCACAAAGAAGGCAAATCACCAACAATACTTAAATTCAAGTCCACAGTAAACAGGATGTTCAGTCAGTTTTGCTGCCAGGTCCTATAATCCAGTGATAAAGAATTAAAGATGGAGGGTGAAAATGTGCCAGAGTGGAACACGTTGGTGACAATGATCATGAATTAGTAGAAGAATAGAAGCAGGGTTTAAAGTGTGGCAGGGCGATCATGGACGGCGTCCTGGCACTTATTTTCAAATCTCTTTATGCCGTCCACTTATTTGGCCAGCAAACCTGAAAATGTAAGGGGCGTCCTTGCACTTCTTTTGGTAAGGCAAGGGGCGTCCAGGCATTTTAGCACTGAATAGAAGTAGGGATGGACTAGTTTTTCCGGATACAAATTTTACGAGTGTTTCTGTACCAGGGAAGTTATTGAAGATGAGTAGTGCTCAGCAAGTCC
Source organism: Lumbricus rubellus (assembly GCA_945859605.1). Taxonomy (NCBI): domain Eukaryota; kingdom Metazoa; phylum Annelida; class Clitellata; order Crassiclitellata; family Lumbricidae; genus Lumbricus; species Lumbricus rubellus. Next base: position 5,125,946 of record OX243817.1, on the reverse strand, counting down.
TTTTTGCATGCAGTTCTACACAAGAGGAAGGGGTTGTTCTAGAAATTCCTTAAAAGAAGCCCTGATGAGTAGGAGTCCCTGAAACCACAGTGACTAATGAAGCAGAGTTTGAAACAGCCTTTTGCCATGCCATGCTCTGGATTTGAACTCCTAACTGCCAGGCTTGACTGGACCTGCACCATAGTTACTATAGACTATCATGTACCTGTGATCAGGGCTTAAAGTGTGGCAGGACGGTCATGGACGGCATCCTGGCACTTATTTTCAGATCTCTATGCTGTGACTGTCCTGCCACTTATTTGGCTAGCACACCTGAAAATGTAAGGGGTGTCCTGGCACTTCTTTTGGAAAGGTAAGGGGGCGTCCAGGCACTTCTTTTTTTACACTTTTAGCACTGCCTGTGATCTAAACTGGCTGGGTAGGCACGTTATTTTTCATGGTTTTTAGCTCTCGGTTTCAATTTCTTCCCATTATATGGATGGTAGGTAAAACATCTTATGTCGACTAAACCTTTCTGTGTGTTGATTTGTAGGATGATTTTGATCTTCTGCGGCCGCTCTGCTATCCAAATGCCGACGTTTTCCTCCTCTGCTTCAGTATCGTCAATCCGACGTCTTTCCACAACATCCGAGAAAAGTGGCTTCCAGAAATTCGATCGCACTGTCCGAACATTCCGATCATCCTTATCGGAACGCAGCTCGACCTCCGAAACGATGTCAAGGTCATCTCTTGTTTCTGCTTGCATTGGGAGATTTAGATCCAAGCCTTGTGATCAAATTGATAATATTATGTATCATACCGCAGAAGCAATTATTGTATTATAATATTTATTATTATTGCTATCATTATTGTCATTCTTATTATTAAATAACAATTAATAATAATTATTAATAATTATAATAAATAATAATAATAATAAATAATAATTATTATTAATTAATAATTATTATTATTATGAATAATTTAATATATATTTAATAATTATTAAATAATAAGAACAAAATTTTTATATTATTTCAAAATTTAATTGCAATCCACGAGTTAAATAGAGTTAAATATTCAGATGTGGAGAGCCAGTGAGTTTTTGAGGCATTTTGTGAAAAGAGAATGTGCATGTAGAATCAATGCTCAGTAGTGTAACTACCCGGTAGTGTTTTTCTTTGGGTGTTTCAGTAGCCGGATGTAGCAGTAGTGTTGCTACTTCCCTGAGCATTGAATTTAATAACGTTCAGGGCGGAATAGACCAGAAAGTTTAGGGCTCAATAGAAGTACCAGAATGGTTAAGAAGAGCAGTCACTTATTAGAACAAAGCTAACCTTGGAGGCAATTATGAGCAATGTGGTATGTAGCGTAATGCATTAAATTGGCAACTTCATTTTCTCAGCCTTGGCATACAATCTTGCCAGTGTGTGGCCTATGTACTCATTTTAGCTGAGTTGGCTAGAGGCATAGGCAGAGCAAAAATCTCGATTCACATTTTCTGCCCTGGTTGGGATTTGAATCCATTAACCATTGACAGTCCAGCATTCTGCTAACCACTCGAGTATTGTAGTCATATCTCCAGAGTTTCTAATTATAAATTTATGAAATGAGACAAAACGAGCACGCATATCGTAGTATGTTAATTAAGACATAGGTATGCAAATGATATCTTGGGAATGTTGAATGACTGACAGGTATGCAGATTAGTCTCACGGTCATATTAAACTGATTTGAGTCTCAAGGAATGTTGATTGATTTACAGGTGCTCTTAGATCTAGGCAATTACGGCGAGAGACCGGTTACGGAGGCTGAGGGGCGATCGAAGGCGAGAGACCTGGGAACCATTGCGTACATGGAATGTTCCGCACTGACGCAGAAGAACATGAAGGAGGTTTTCGACTTGGCAATTGCAACCGCGCTCAGCCAACAGCGAGCATCCTCGTCAAACGACATGCTGCTGCTGCAGGAACCCGCATCAAGGAAAAGCTCAAAGAGGATAAGTTTCAAAACGAGTCACAGCGTCAACGCCACAAAACCGTCGTCGCGACATCGATGGAAAAGATCGTTGTGCTGCTTTCTCTGCCGGTGAAGAAGAAAGGGTTTCAGTCCTCTACCACAGAAGTTTTAACGTTGAGAGACGCTCAAAACGACACTGAACAAGTCTTTGATTGCTTTAGATATATATAAAAATTGAACAATGTCATCCATGCGGTGCTCGTGAATAAGCTTGTGCCCTGCGGTGGGCTTTCGAGTGGCGCTCTAGAGATTTGGAGATTACGATTGCATGTGTATTCAGGGTTGCGTTGATCGCTGTTGGAATTTCCGATCTGTGGGAATTTCCAATCTGTATTCCAAGTTCCCGGAAATTCCAGAACTGTGGAAACCCCCTCGACGTGTGGAAATTTCTGATTCTAGTTTTAAATGATTTTGATTGTTGTTTTGTCGTCATATGTCGTGCCCTAGAGCAATTTCTGGTTGTAGTCGCTTGGATTTCAGCCGTATACCGCTATAACTTGGTGAGCAAGCATGGCCTTTTATTTTGTTAAATCTGATTTTGAATGGCTGTACATAATTCAATATTTTTCGATTAAGTTATTATTCCACAGAAGAAGCTTGACAAGTTTTTCCGGTTGGTGAAAAATTCTCGTTATAAGTTTTGCTAAATGTTGATTTGTGAACGTACTTTTTCAGGGGGACTTGACGGCTTAAAAAATTTTACTGTTTGAGTGAAGCTGGGACATAGCGGCCTTGCCAATTGATGTGGTTCCCATTATTAAAGGACTTGCCTGCAAATTTGTATAGCTCTGTATGATGTATATACATATGTATGTGTATTGTGTATCTTTATCCGTTTGCTTGTGATTATTGATGATAATGCTCTTTGATACGTTTTAAAGTATACATGATTATTATTAGTTCATGAATATGTAATTAGGTTAATGAATTTTTTGCACCTACGAGAAGTGATATTGTGGTAAATATTATACACGTGGATATTAAATCTATGCTATTGGAGTATGTATGAAGTATAAAGGAACTCGATTAGTATGGGATTACAGTTTTAAGTAATCATGCTTTAATCGTTATATTTTTGTTGTTTCGAGTGTTTTTTGTTAGATGTTTGCAACACTGTTGGGCAGGAACACTATATTTAGTCATTCCCATGTTATGAATATTAATTGAAAACATGAATATGTTAATTAGGCATGTGAATATTGATAACAGGTTATGTTTATGAGATATATATATATGAATATTAATCCGATGCAAGATTTCGATGTGCTTTACGTTGCCTTCTTCCGTGCTATACGATTTGCGTCGACAAATACGGTCTTCGGTGTGTGAAATTGTTTTATTTTCCTTTCTCTGTACAGTTTTTACACTTATTTTTTACGGTTTTTCAAATAAATTGCTGGACATCTGTGATCTGAGTGAACTGGCGTTGTTTCCGTAAGATCAGAAAGTCGATTGCGATTTATTTTACGTTCACTGCCACACGTCTGCTTGCCCTTTGTTCGTATACGGTAACTAATACGTATAGCTGATCAGATTCGTCTTAACCAAGCACATATGATTGTTGCGTTGGAAAATGAAAGGTACTGTGAAGCTGTCATTGGGAACAAATCAACCGATATGTCAAGAGATCAAGATGAGAATGTCTCCAAACAGAGATTTCACGTCGTTGAAAGCCTGCCGCGACCAAAGCCCTTGACCTTGATGCCCTTGACCTTGACGCCCTTGACCTTGACGCCTTGACCTTTGAAGGATCACTGATCTTCCCCATCTTCCCTCTCCACTTCCTGTTCCTTGTAATTGATTAACTAAAGTCGACTTTTGTTAGTGGTCATCCGCAGTGTCTCCCGGACAGTTTGTCGCAAGATCATCTTCATCTGCATTACACACAAATCATAACACAAATCATAAATGACGTACATTTAGTGCACAATTAAAAGAAATAATGACATACATTTAGTGCACAATTAAAAGAAATAATGACATACATTTAGTGCACAATTAAAATAAATAATGACATACATTTAGTGCACAATTAAAAGAAATAATGACATACATTTAGTGCACAATTAAAAGAAATAATGACATACATTTAGTGCACAATTAAAAGAAATAATTACATACATTTAGTGCACAATTAAAAGAAATAATGACATACATTTAGTGCACAATTAAAAGAAATAATGGCATACATTTAGTGCACAATTAAAAGAAATAATTACATACATTTAGTGCACAATTAAAAGAAATTATTAGCTAAATAACATGTAAGTAATTCATACTCCTGTTTAAGAGACTGGATCGTATGGCTTTTGATGCATTCAGGCTATTCATATAGCTCTTCAGTAACTACTTGTTGGGGGTGCTCTGTGTATATATTCACTATTACAGCGGTGGCGCTACCATAGGTCATGGCAGATTTGACCTGCATGTTTTATTACTCATGGCCTGCCAAAAATTCTCTGGAATATTTAATATCTTCTTTGGGTTAATTTTTTCGACCTGCTGAACAGTTGCTACGACCCCAATGCGACCTGCCGAATTTTTTCAGCTGGCGTTGCCGCTGTGAACTGTTAGCAGGAACCTTGTGCACTTTATCCATTTCTCAATGGGTGAACTAGAACAGGTAAACAGCTACTTCCATTTGATTACTTAAAGAAGGTCACCAATAATATTGGTAACGATAACGTTCTGGTTTTCCATCTTACCGTCGAATCTAGTTCCACACCACGTGCAGTAATGGTAAGTTGTTCGCAAGTAATCCGTCAACATTGCCAGTCTTTCGGGAATCTGAACAAAAGCGAAACTATAGTGATAATTTTGCAACAGAAAGATAATCATCCAATGGTCAAGTAAGTAAGTAAACACACAATGGATGTGTGCAAGCCAAGAATTGAGTGAAACAAGGTATTTTATATTAAGGTGAACACAGTACAGTAAGGGCTAGTTTTAAAAAGTTAACATGCCAAGACATGTTGCATTGGCTCAAGATTATCTCAGAAGTTCGACAATGGACCAAGTGTCAATGCAATTTTGCACGTAGGCATGATAGGCATGTATGCTATCACCAGACAGTTCACAGAAGACTAGTACCATATCAGCAGTACTAGTACTACAGTCTTAAAGGTCTGGCAGAGAAGTCTAATAAGAGTTAGGGTTAGTCATAGGGTGAAAATTAAGATATTAAAAAACTAGATCTAGGGAAACCTTAGTTATTTGCACAGCATCTTCATTTCTGAGTTAGGTTTCAAACATGGGAGGATCACAGTTTATGGCACCAGAGGCCACCACACGGAGTAGCGAATTGTCACCTGTGCAAAAAGCAAGACCAGCTGTAAACCTTAGAAAGATTTTAAACACGCATACAAGGTGAGAAGTTGTGACCCTCAAAATTTAGCCAGCCTCATGTCATAGCAACTGAATTAAGTTCAACTGTTGCCACGGTTATCTGCAACCATAGAATTCAGTTTACTATATAGAGGATTCAAAAGAGAAGAACATACCGACATCAGTTGATCCTCTGCATTCATAGCCTCCTCTTCCTCATCGACTTCCTCTTCTTCATCCTCATCCTCCTCATCATCGCGCTGCGGTAGGAGTTTTGCAGGCCAGAAGAACAGCCGACTAGGAACCTCGACTCCCTGGCATAAAAGAAAATCAGAACTGACGAAAACGGAAGTGCATATAAATTCTATTTTACGATCTGCTCACATCTAAGCAGTAAACCATAAGAGTTAAAAATTTCTAGTTAGCAAATATATTCAACAAAAATAAATAGTAGCCTACGGTAAAAAAGTTTTACTCATGGTTTAGCTAATTAACACTCATACTTTCGCAGGGGAGGGAAAGAATTGAAGGTAGTGGAGAACAGGCAACAATGTAGGATGATTTTACATGATGCGGCCGACCCTCACATCGAGAATTGTTGCGAACAGAACAGACCCGGGGGCAGAGGTGGTGGTGGGTTGGGGGGTAAGAGTTTATTTGTACGTACCACAAAAGTATGTACGCTCAGGAGAAGGGGTTGAAAATACGATTTTTTTTGTAGGTAATATATAAATGGGCGTTAACGATAACGGCGCAACAAAGGAAGTCTGCAGATACGACAAGATAAACAACAGTTACGTTTTCCGAGTCGAGCTGTTCGCAGACGTTCTGGCTCTGCGCCAGATCCTTTTCCGTCTCGCGATCGGCGAACTTGGTGCAGATCGTCTGTCTCCATTCCGTCTCGCGTTTCTGTCGCTTCTGCGCCATCATCGACCTCATCGCCCTCACCTCCACCTCCTTCCTCTTCCGCTCCGTCTTCTCACCGAGGCCAAACCGGTCGGCCTTCACCTCGATCGCAATCGGCTCCAGCTTTCCAGTGCCTTGTTTGAAAAGACATCAAATTTCTTGAGAATTACAATTCATGTATTCATTACTTAATTAGATCAAATTTTTCTGAATAGGTCAGAACTGACAACTGCGCAGGACGAACTTTGTGCCCCTATTCACGTACCGGTACTTCTACCAGGCAGCAACCAACTCTGTTGCTCTGTAGTCTGGAATGGGTACCTCCATACCTGTGCGTGCTGCTAAGGCCCGAGGGTCCACTCCAACACATTCCATCACAATCTTAAAAACTGAGGTTGGGTCAGGAGCACTCCTGAGTAGTAACCTTGAAGGAGCGCTATGTAAATTCTTGTTGCGAATGAAAGACATCGTTTGGAAAAACTGCTGTTAGATTTTGGTATGTTAAATCGCCATATAACTCAATTTCTCTCTGACATAAGAACAATACAAACTCTGAAAAAATATCGCACTCCCGATAAACCGCAGTTCGGACGTGAATTACTTTTCAGCTCTATTCACCTGTCTTTCCGATCGCAGTTCCCGGCTTGTAGCCCATCTTTTCCAAGAGTCGAAAGCCTCTGTTTTCGGAACTGATTGCGTTCTTCAGTCCCTCCTCACGATGTTCGCTCTCGAGGACTTTACGAGGCACATTCTGCTGACGGTGGAGCTGGTTCTTTACCCGATGCTCCGCCTCCTTCTGATGCAGTCTGGCAACTCTTTCCGGAACTAAGCCAGGCCTCTTGTCGCTACTACAAGAAACAATCGTTTAAAAAATATGTTATGATAACAACTATTCATGAATTCATTCTGAGAATTGATATGGCACCTCTTTAAGATACCTACTTGGAAAACCGCATGAAGGATGCTTTGTGGCAAATAAAATTAGCCATATTAAGTGTCCAAACACAGGCACACAGTCTTGGTCTAAGATGAAATGGCCTTGTAGCTAGAGCTTTTATTATTGATGCATAATTATCACACCCACATACACACACAATCATAAGATAAGAATATTCTTTAATAGACCAATTGCTATCCGCAATTTGGTGTACAGACATGGTATAATAAACAAACGTACATAATTTCTATATCCAATCAATGTCAAAATGTTTTCAAATTGCACAAAATCCTAAGTCCAAAATCCAATATAAAGTTTATTTTAAATGTTGTTTTAATGACCAACAATTTATGCTGCAATTTTGTTTCTAATTTATGGTATGACATTTAAATAAGATAGAGCATTCTCGTTAAAAACGATTTTCTCGTTAACTAGGTTGTCCGCCCTAGGGATAATTCGGTCATGTAATCTTGGCCTCATGAAATAGGGCTGGGGCCTCAAAGGTGGGAGGAGTGGGTTTAACGCATGTCCTTGATTAAGTAAGAGGGCAGCAAAAAGCCTCCTATCCGCCGTTCTACAAAGCTCCTCGAAGGTAGGATTGTCCTCTGGAAGGTAGTGCATTCGGATCAAACGGTCCAATATGGCCTGCAGTCTACCACGTCTATTCACATTCAAACACACATATTACCACAATCCTGCCTGACCCTTTTGGAATTTGATCTTGAAACGATTTCGCCCGCTTATCACTAAAGGCACTAATGCTTTAACTAAGCGCTTGCGAATTAAGTTCCCGTAGTTTGTGTACTGTTACAGTAGAGCTCTCGGAATTACGGTAAAACAAATCATGTGTCAAATACCATTTAGCCAGAAAAGCATCAGACATGTAATCTTCATCGCTGCTTTCATTTTCTCCCATAGTTTCCTAAAAAGTTGACTATTATATAATAACAGCAATAAGCAAAGAAATAAACAATATTTTATATAAAAACACTGGGCGATATTATATGAACCACTGAATAGCGGATGAGAAGCTAAATAAGAAGATGCAACACCATAATTACTCTATTTTTGTATCGCATGAAAATTTCTTTCATTGCTTTGGGTATCAAGCCCGTTTTAAAAAGATAAAATGTCAAAGCTGCCTCCTAAGATAGCCGGTGAGAAGTAAGATAAACTGTAAAACTATAAATTTCTCCATTAAATTATTGACAATAGCCACAATTTTAACGTTTAAGATTATTGTAAAGTTTGGGGTCTTCACATAGGCCTAATGATATGCTTTTAGACTCAGAGTGATCATCATCCAAGTCAAGCATATTAGATACATTTTAAATGTTAAAACGCACATAATATATAATTTTCACTATCAGCAATTTTTCAGAGCATATTATTATACGAATCGTTGAATAATAATATACTGAGGCCCCGGGTCTCAAGGGTGGAGTGGGGGGAGGGACCAGCGGGGTTTACCCTCCGCTACTGTTGGTATAGAAAAATTATTGGATATTGCTTTGCTTATTTTGAGTAATGCTTAAGCCGTAAATGCTTATAATATTCAAAAATGAGGCGAAGAGCAAAATCCACTACGAATAGAGATAGTGGCAGCGATCAGGAAGTTGTTTCAGGAAAAAGCGAGTAGGTATTTTGAAGAAAGCATGGGTAGCTTGTAATATCGCTCAGCCAGTGCGGTAACGATTTCTAGGTCATGTTTAACGAACCTTGTGGGTGTCTGTATTCGATTATTCTTTTTAATCTTAGCATGGTAAGGATCAATTAAATTTAACGCAAAAATGATGTATGATCGGCAAATGGCGTTGGTAAAATGAGTAGTAGAACGTGATTGGCTCTCTGTTGGCTGTCGACAATTAAATTCGACTCAAACCATCACAATTATATGATTTATTATATGGTGACTAATCAAGAACAGCACTCAAAGATATTGAAAGTACGGTCACACAGGAGACCCTGAAGGGTCCCGTTAAGTAGTGCCCCAAAATTGCCGTGCAATCTCATGAGCCAATATACTTAAATGGTCCAAACTAGGAATATTAAAGAGCAAGAAGTTAGATCTTAACCATATCTTAGCTAATGATTCTACAACACACATATTATAAATTAACAGCATTCAATTTCAGTAAATTCCTACTGTAATAACTTGTAACCATATGTCTTACTACAAATTGTAATAATGCTGCATTATGTCAGTTTAAAATTAAAACGAAAGTCATTATTATGATCAGCTAAGAATTTAAGTGAATGCTAGAACTTTGCAGTGTAAAATAATTTGGTGCTGTTTTAGAAGGAGGAAGCTTGACGATGATGATTCGAATGCAGAGGCATCGGACTGGAAGGGTGACATCCGAATCTGCGTTGGAACCAGTCTACTGCTTTTGGTTGTTTACACTTCAACTCTACATCCTTCAGTTCCCGGCGGAGATTCCGGTATGACTACTTATGCTCCATTATCATGCTTCTTTCTTTGGGGAGGGGTGTGGGACCGTAAATAATGGTAAACAGTCTGGAACGAAGGACGCATGCATGAATGCGGGATCACTTCCCGCTACCATCCCAAAAGGTCCACTCAACCTTCCATTCGGCAGATGGCGTTGGTAAAATGAGCAGCAGGACATGATTGGAGCCTTGCATGGCTGCCAACAGTTAAATTCGACTCCTGTAATAACTTGTGATCATCCGTTCATACTATGAATTGTATTCATACTTTTGTGTAAGTTTTAAATATAAACGAAGATTATTTATATTAATATTCTAATTAATCATCAAGTTATCATTAAATTTTGTACTGTTTCCCCAATATTTGTTCTTTGCTGTCCTGTGATCGCGTTTTTTGCACATTTTCATATCTGTGAAGTTTTTATACATATAAACAGACCACATGCACAAGTATATGCATGACATCACATCAGTTACACATACTTATTTGCTTTCTCGGTATGTACTGCGATAGGGAAATTTCTGATGTGTTTTGTTATAGTGGATGTGCAATTGTGCGTACCTATCATTGTGACTCTGGAATCAGTCCTGTTATCAGCACCTTTACTTCTGCTAGGCAACCAGTTAATTGAACACTTAATGAAACAGTCTTTAATTGTTGAATTAATTTATTCATTTGTTCATTTGCAGGCGAGTTGATTGTCGCTGCGTATGACTTAGGTGTAAGTATTGTTTCCAGTGTTTGTTTGCAGTCTTGATGTAAGTGCTCATGATACGTTGTTGAATTGAAAGTATGTTTAATTGTTTATTATACTTGAACAATGAACAAGTGTCAACATTACATCTAAAAATAGCAGTCATTAGGTACAAATTGAGCCCTACAAAAGCAACAGCTCTTATACAGGGTAGGTCTTCGATTTCCAGAATGCAACTGCTTACATTGATCTATTCTTCAATTGTTTTGAATTAAGCATATCATTTTTTTTAATTAAACAGATGATGAGAGTATTTTAACTTCTAAGTTCTATACCAGTCCTACAATTCAGAAAATAGGTCAACTATGAGGATAACAAGGGTGAACCATTGTGTGCACATCTATAGGCATCATATTATGACTTTTTAGTATTTTTTATTAATTACTTTTAAACCTTAGACTTTATAAGAAAAGACATTTTGTATTCAGATTTTAAAGTCACTAATTATTTTTTTGATGAATTGTTTATATTGAAATTGTTTAGTGGTTTAGTCGTTTATATGAAACCCTTTTTTTGCTGTCAGGTTGCCCATCCTTCTGGTTACCCGCTCTTCACGATTCTTTCCAAACTGGCGATGACAGTCATTCCTTTCCGAAGCCCGGCCTGGAGAGTGAACTTCCTCAATGCAGTTTTCAGCAGCGTTGCAAGCGGTCTCCTGCAGTTGACTGTTCTCAGGTTACATCAGCTGACTCCTATTTCTTTCATTGTCTCAGCGAGTTTCGTAGAGGTGCTATATAAATGTGACTCAGGGACTCAAGGCACATCACATGTTGGTTTTTGACGTTTTTATTCAGATTTATTTGACAGTTCTTGATCTACTTTGAGATACTTCTTACAGAATGAAAGCATCTTGTTTCTAACTGAAGTTATACTCGTTTGATTATTTCATCAGTTTAGAGCAGGGGTGTCAAAGAGCTGGCCCGCCGACAATTTTATTCTGGCACGCGGAGACTTCCCTAAAGATTACAAAATTAGAGGATAAAAGTTCAATTTTTTTTATTTTACAGTCAGCGCCAAATACATGGAGGTTTTTTCTTACTGCTCAGACGCACAGCTCTGTGTAGACTGTGTATCTATGGTTTCCGGTTGGTTGTCTGTTAACAAAATTATAAAAGTTACGAAACACTTATATTATTTAAAATTTCTGGGAATTAGCTGACCAAGCCCGGAGCTCCATCTCAGATAACTACCCAATTTTGCTCAGGAGCTTCAACACCCTTCGATACCCTGGCTCGCCACTTGTTGGAAGATGTTCACACTTGCCCGCCACTAAAATAGGTTTGACACCTCTGGTACAGAGTGAGAAAGTCGAATAAAGAGTTTCTGAATATTTTGTTTCATCAAAGTACTCAGAAACCGCTAATGGATTATTCTGCAATGCTGCTGGGCAATAAAGGAATATATCACACAAAGCAAAGGGCATAAAAATCAGGTTACCACATGTATTCGAAATTATAGTAAATTCAAAGACAACTGCTGAATTAACGAATATATTCTATAATTTTGACCTACCTCACCTATTTCAACTACTCAAGGCTTTCTTCTTTTTGGTCGTGCCTGGGTCGGGAGCACCTCTGAATAGTTATCTTGAAGAGGTGGGTGCTATATAAATTCCATAGATAGATAAATTTTATAGTTAGATGGATGAATAGATAGATTAGAAGTGTAAAATCTTATCGGTAACCAATGGCTGTATTTAACCTTTGAGCTGTAACATTTTTAGCTTTAAATCATCTGTTGTTATATTATGTTGACGCTGGGTTTCGTTAGGTTGACGCGATGTGTTGGCAGCAGTCTGTTGGCCGTCGGTCTGTTCTCGGTCAACAAGTTGACCTGGACGTGGTCCGTGTCGGCCGAGGTTTTTGGACTCAACAACCTCTTAGTGGGTCTGCTGTTGGTGCTCGCTACGGACATTGACCTCACGACAGCTAAACCCGATTCACTTCCCAAGGTTATTTAGGATAATGTTTCTCATTTTAGAGGCAAAACAAATGGATCTGAGTAAAAAGGTTTTTCCCTTGAAGACTTTCTACCTAAAACACATATAATGATAATAATGATGATAATATTGGCAATTATCAAGAGCAAGAAATTTGCCTAGCGGGTCAGGCCTCGTCTTCAGGGGTTTGTTGGAAAACGTGCCTTCGAATGTGATCAAGTTTTTGGCGTTGGACGCAACAAGATAAATGCTCGAAGAGAAATTATGTTTCACATCTGTTGCCACTTGCCACTAATGGATGACAAGCTACAGCCAGGGCTGAAAGTGAGCCGGGTCGGTCCGGGTCTGAGACCCGGCATCGATTTTCGAGACCTGCTGTTGCCGGGTCTCAGCCGGGTCGCAAAACAGGCCGTCAGGTGCCAAAAGTAGGTAAAAATGGTCGGATTTTCGGTAATTTTGGGCAAATAACTATAGGAAAAACGTCGTCAGAACAGTTTATGCGCCAAAGGCGTGATCGTCCGCCAAAGTGAGACCCGGCAACTTTTCCAAACCACTTTCAGCCCTGGCTACAGCCTAGTTTGCTTAGAAACTCCAGAGCGAAAGGATTGAAGGGGCCTCAACACTCTTCTTCTTCTTATTATTATTTAACTTTGATTTATAGATTTTTTAATCTGAAATTGCTGAATAATTTTGTTGTTGTTGTTGTTTACTTTGACAGAAATTGAACGTCGTGGCCGTCGTTTCTGGTCTGGCGCTTTGCAATCAGCACACAGTTGTTGTCTGCGTTCTCTTCATTGGCGTCTGGGCTGTCTTTAAAGTCTGGAATGCTCAGGTTATTTTCATTGGCATGGAATTTGTTTATTCTGTGACGTGTGGAAGGGATGACGTTGTGGCATGATTTCATCCGTGAATCCATCCGTTCATTCATCAGATTATCATTCCATCCATCCATTCTCGTCACTTATCCATCAAACAATCCATTCTGCCCATCCTTTCATTCTGCCAGTAGCAGCACTACCATAGGTCGCAATTTTATAGCTGGCGCTGCCTCTGCTTCTGTCCATTTTTTATTCTGTCCATCAATCCATTAATTCTATCCATTCACCCACTTACCCAGGTTTACCTGCCCACCAATCCGTTCCCCTACCCATATCCAGTTATCCACCTACCCTTCCACCTGCTCACCAACACATTTGCCCACCCATATTTGTCCATATCCACCCAACCATATGCATCCACACAAACCCTCTTACCCATGTCCATCCAATCACCTACTCTTCCTAACAATTCACATACCCATAAATACCAATCCACTACTAATCGATCTGAGAAGGGATCTTGAAGGGGTGCTAATTGATTGGTCAACTAACCCATTCACCCACCCCTGTCCATTCACACACCTACCCACCCATCCGTCCACACCAACACACTCACCCATCCATCCACCCACCTCCAATTAATTAACTGCAGCAAATCAATCAATTTATCACAATTGATTCTAATTAACTTGAGGGGTTATCTGTTAAATACAGATGCTGAGTCTGCGGGTTCTCGTTAAGGCGGCCATCTTTGGTCTGCTTGGTCTGCTCCCATACGTCTACCTTCCACTTTCGTCCCATCTCAACATTGCGCGCTGGTCGTGGGGAGACCAACGCACCGTCGCCGGATTCTTAACGCACATCCTCCGACGAGAATACGGAACGTTTGACCTTGTATGACCTCATTATTTATCATTTATTAATTGAATAAGTAATCGTTTTTCAATTGATTGCATATTTATTATAATCTGCTAATTAGATTTTTAAAAATTATTTTATTAGTTGATTCATTGGAAGAATTATAAATTTATCGAGTGCAAATAAATATAACTAAATACACTGCATAACACTACATGCATATGTTATTAAATTGCTGTTTTGCACTGAGGGTTAGTAGGGATTTCACTATTTTAACTGGGTCAGCCAAGAGATACGTAGAGCAATGATCCCTCCTAGCAAAACGTACTACGTGTTTAAGTTAGGTAGCGACATTCTTAATATCATAGTTTATCATGAATATTCATGAAGCATTACATTCTTAATATCATAGTTTATCATGAATATTCAATTATTCATGAAGCATTACATTCTTAATATCATAGTTTATCATGAATATTCATGAAGCATATTTTCTGCTCTGATTGTTTCTATCCAGGGCAAAGACCAAGAGGGCGTTGGATTCTCGCAGATGATGAGGTGCGATAAATTTTGACTGACTTCATAAGCCTACTCGTTTTTTTATCGGTGTTTCATATCTCATCTTGGACTGTGCCCTTATTTCTCATTCTTATTCTGTGAGGTTGTGTTATGCTCGTGCAGTTAGGTTGGCCGCCTCAGTGGACTCTTTTAAATCAAAGCTTAAAACTTATCTATTTGCGAAGGCTTATCCTGCAGTTACCTGTTTGTGAGGCACCCTTGTAGCGGTATGGCCGCGTTACGGGGCCATATAATTTGTCGTTATTATTATTATTATTATTATTATTATTATTATTGCCTGTGAATAATGAAAGATTCCTTCCTTCCTTCTATCACTCATGAATTAAATAATTCATGTATAAATCAATAATTAATTCACTTATGCATTCAGCCCATCAATAATTTATGCATTCAGTTGTGCATTCACTTAAATTACATTCATGTCATTCTTTAATTAAGTAATTGACAGTTGATTGTAATTAAGTAATTAATAGTTGATTGTAATTTTAAAAGTAATTAACAGTTGATTGTAATTAAGTAATTAACAGTTGATTGTAATTAAGTAATTAACAGTTGATTGTAATGAAGCAATTAACAGTTGATTGTAATGAAGCAATTAATAGTTGATTGTAATTTTAAAAGTAATTAACAGTTGATTGTAATTAAGTAATTAACAGTTGATTGTAATTAAGTAATTAACAGTTGATTGTAATTAAGTAATTAACAGTTGATTGTAATGAAGCAATTAACAGTTGATTGTAATGAAGCAATTAATAGTTGATTGTAATTTTAAAAGTAATTAACAGTTGATTGTAATTAAGTAATTAACAGTTGATTGTAATTAAGTAATTAACAGTTGATTGCTGTCTGTTATGTAAATTAATTCATTCATTCATTCAGAGCATTTATATAGCACCCCTTCAAGAAACTACTCAGAGGCGCTCAAATTAACAGGACGAGAGAAGTTTCGAGGTGAGCTTTACTTAAAGATGAGTTCAGTTGTGCTCAACTTCTTTTGTTCGTTTCTGCTCAGTGCCTACGGTCAGCATCTGCAGAGTCGAATGTGTGAGCTTTGTCCGTGGCTCGTACTCATCGGATTTGTGGCAGCCATCTCCTGGTAAGAGACATTAATCTCGTAATGTAATAAAGTAGGTAAAATATTGTGTATTGTTATTTAGTTGGTTTTGTGTATTGGAATTGCGAATTTGTGTTTAAATTTGTATTGACTGTTTTTATAACTTGTTCACTTTGACCTCCTTGCTTTGGCACTAAACAATTCGCTGGGTCCCTCAGTTTGGAACAGCCTTCCATTCTCCTGCGTTGTTTTCCGTGGACCTGTCTAACCCCTTTTTCATTCATTCATTCATTATTAGAATTTATATAGCGCCTCTTCAAGAAACTACTCAGAGGCGCTCCCAGCCCAGCCATGACCAAAGAAAAAAGATTTAAGAGACTTGAGAAATAGAGATTGACTGGTCAGATGGAGGAGATGGAGGTTTGAGGGGAGGTTATTCCAGATTGACGGTCCCACAACCGAGAAGGCTCGGCGCTGTCTGGTAGCTAAGCGAGCCCGTGGAACAAGCAGTTGTCCCTTCGCAGCGGAGCGAAGGGCCCGACGTAAACTGTTCAAGACTTTCCTCTTTGTTCGTACCTGGGTCAGGAGCACCTCTTAATAGTTATCTTGAAGGGGTGATATAGAAATTCCTTATCTAGATAGATAATTTATTAATAATTAATTAATGAAAATGATGACTGTATGACGTTTGATGCTGGAGAAAACCACTGCTAGAAATTGAATGCTGTATGTTTAGAATGTTCTGTGGTTCCTTTCTCATTTAAAGAATTTATTTATTTTCTTCTGCTGTAGGTTTGCGATGAGAAGGCATTCTTGTCTGCTGGTCTTTGGTTTGATGACAGCGTCGTACATGTTATTCTTCGCATGGAGAGCCAACCTCGACATCTCCAATCCACTCTTCAAAGGAGTTGTAAGTGATACCGACTTCTCGATTTACATTTAATAGCCTCATGCATATTCAGCAGCCTTATGCATATTCAGCAGCGTAATGCATATTCAGCAGCCTAGTGCATATTCATTTGCTTAAACCATGTTCAGCAGCGAACTGATTGTTTTATTCACAAGATATGTGTTTATTAGTCCTGTGCATATCTAGTCAGCTAATGCTTATATTTGTTAAGGGTAATATACATACCAGGAATATGAATACATATTTTGCTACCTGATGCATATTCATTAGCTTTTTGTATATTGTACAGCCTGATGCATACCCAAGCAACTTGTGGATATGCAACCGTGCACTGCATATTCAGCACCCTTACTTGCAGTCCTGTGATAATCAAGAGAAAAAATCGCTTAATTTATGCGGCGACTTTATTAATTACAAGCCAGGGCTTCAAAAAGGTGATTTGCATATTAAAAGAATGATTTGCTTGTTGTATGTTAATGTAGTGATTTTTTCCTTTTTTGTCAGGTGGAAAGGTTCTGGATGCAGGCAGACATGGGTGTGGCAGTTCTAGCAGCTGTTGGATACCACACGGCAGTCAGGTAACAGTCCTCCTTCTCCTCTTCCTTCTCATCCACCTCCTTCTCGTGCTCATTCTTTCCCTCTCTCTCCTTGACTTTCTCATCCTCCAACTCTACCTCCTCATCCTTCTCTTCCTCTTCTTCTGTCTCATTACTGTTTGTTGCGAAGAGCCATCATCATCCATATCATCTGACATTGTATAATCGTCAATGTTATCATAGTTGTCAATATTATCATTCTGACTATCATTCTTATCATCACACAGCTCTTGATTGTCATCATCGGATCAAATGCTGTTTTCTTCAATCAATATATAATTCAATCAATCAATAAATCAATCAAAATGATTTATTGTATAATCAAATGAAACAAGTCGGGTTTACATATCATTGCAACCCTGTTACAAAAAAGAAGCTCTGAAGGGATAAAAAAAATCCCTTTGGCTAGGGACCTTGCCTTGCCTTCAACCTTCCTCGATACGAGGGTTGGTTGCACTAACCCTCGTATCGAGGAAGGTTGAAGGCAAGGCAAGGTCCCTAGCCAAAGGGACACCTTGATCCTAATCATAATATGATTATGAGTTGGTGATGATCGAGATGATGATTATACGTTGGGAATGTTTGAAGGTAGAATGGTGACCGAGAAGTTTCTTGGAATGGCCAAGATCTCCATGACGACCGTTTTCACGACAATGGGTGCCGGGATACTGATTGTTCTCCAGCTGGTTGGTCACGCTGCATGCTTCCGATCCGATCTGGATCATTCCATGTCCATTGTTCATCCTGCTTCAATTTTTATTTGCTCTTTATTTATCTAAGTCGAAACTGATAAAAATCAGAGCTCTGGACGCATTTTCAATGTTCAGTGTGACAGACCAATTAAATATTGGATTTTAGTTTATTTATTTCTCGCATTTGCTATAGCGCCCCTTCAAGCTACCTACTCAGAAGCGCTCCCAACTCCAGCATGGACTCTGCATCAGAGTTTCATGCCGATGCGCACGAGCAATTGCAAGTGTAGGACTTGCTCAGGGTCCTTAGGTGGAGGCTTGAAGTGGATTCGAACCTGGAGCCAGAACCTACCGCTACACCATTGAGCCCCACATGTTGATATATATGTCGTTATTTGTCTTAAATTTTATGCAGTGTTTTAGTTGTCATAAAGAGCTTAGGCTGAATATTTTTTAACGATTATCAAGGTAGATGAGCACAGATCAAAATTCAGTGTTTAAAAAAGTATATTCATTTATTAATTCAGGATAATTTATTTATTTTTAACGTTGATTATTTATTTATATTGGATTTTGCAGAAGAACTACTCCACGTGCAATCACAGTACAAACGTCGTTGTTCACGATTTTGCTCGAACTATTTTGAACTCGATGCCACCGAACGCCATCGTTCTTACGAAAGGCGATCTACCATCAAACTCACTCAAGTGCGTCTTTACATAGTACAGACACATGCAAATTTCCTCATCTGTGATCTGTATACATATGTGGAATTATGTATGCAATGTATATATAATATGCTATGTATATGTGTAATGTATATGGGTAATGTATATGTGTGGTGTATGACTGTATGTGATGTTGTAGTTATGCATGTAGTGTTCGTAAGCATAGATGTGTTGTAGGTATGCAATTATGTGTGTGCGTGAAAGCTTAGGTAACCTGTTTTGGGAATTTCACAAGGTGCTCTAAATTAATATATCCTAACCAGATCTAAAAGGTCTTAAGAAAAGCAGGAATTGTCTCTGAGCTCTTCCTATAGCAGTTAAGTTCTTATTTCAAATGAAAGACTATTTTACAAAGATGGCCCAACATGCGAGAAGGATGAATGTGTGTGAATCGCTGCACAGGACCAGAATTTGATTAGTCAGAAATAGATTGGCCAGGGATTAGATTAGAAGCATTGTGTTTTGGGTGTTTAGCCGAATTTCATTTTCCTTTCTTCCAGGTATCTGCATTTCTGTGAGAATGTCCGTCGTGATCTGCAGATTATTGACGTTGAGGTCAGTTTATCTGATGCTTCTGCCATCTGACACACTTTAAGCTACAAGAAAGCCGCCATTTAAGATGTCACATTCTATTTATGGACTTAGAACGACCTCTCATAATACAACCTAATGTGGATTAGATGTTCCTCCCAGAGGCTAGAGCAAAGAACCTTTTGAAAAAGAGAAGTCGTAAGGTAACGGGAAGAGTAATGTCTCCAGATAAGATCTCAACAAGGGTTACAGCGGGAAAGTCATTCCACAGGAAAGGGCCAATGGAGGCATTAATTATTAGAATCATGTAGTTTTGAAAAGAATTCCACTTAAGAGTGTTTTCGAGTGGAACTAAAAGAAATGCGATGTATGTTACATAACAGCACGGTTGTTTTAAAGCTTGGTTATGATGTCATATGCAACTATGCATCAGCTTACTCAACAACACGGTTGTTGTAAACCTTGGTTGTGATGTGGTTCTCTGCATTTCCGGTTGTAGGTTCTGACTTACAAGTGGTCACTTCCAATGCTGAGGAAGTTCTATCCACGGATCAGTTTTCCAGGCGACGCATGGCAGTTAAACGACGGTCTCTTTCCAGACGGAAGAAAAGCATTCAGTTTCAAAACGTTCCTCGATAGCAACTACAAAAAGTTTGATTACTTATATGCTCTCCTTCTTTGCTTACTTACTTACTTGAGTAATTTTTTTGCTTAGTTTGTATTCGAATGCTGATACTGCTTTAGTTATCAAAACATGAGTTAACGTGAATTTGTTTCAAGTGCGTTACATATTGGATATGAGCGAACCTTGGCTCTGCACTTTGGAACTTGCTTCCTCTTTCAACACTTTCGCGTCAACCTTATTAGCCTGTGGGCCAAGTGCCTCTTTTCGCTGTCTCAAGAGCATTCTTCTTCAGTCTTCTGCTGTTGAGCAGGTTTGTGACATGGACGACCTCGTCATCCCCTCCGACCTCTGCCATCCCACTCTGTCCTGCACCTTCCTCTTGGTGGTACCATATGCAACTCCATTATCGAGATCACTCAGCATATTTAATCTTCTTCTGCCTCTCGTTGCCTTTCCCTCCATACGTCCCTCCAGCAACGTCACCAACATACCCTCCCCTCTAAGTATGTGGCCCAGCCACCTAAGTAACCAAGTAACCAAATATGTGCTACTGTGTACTTTAAAGTATCCTAAAATTTGTAAACCACCTTTTTGTAGATATCCGATGTTTGGCTGCATTGGAATGCAGGAGCGTGATCCCTCGTGGCAGGGATCGTATCAGGTCTGGCCGTTCGGCGTCTGCGTTAAGATCGAGTCTTCGGATCAACCGATCGATCCGAAGCGATGGGCAAATCTGACCGGAGGATTTTCGGATAAGTGGACGAATAAGTACGACGGATATGGTGCGACGACCTGGGAGAAGGTGGCAAACGATGAGATGTGGCACGCAAAGTTAGTCATGCATTTATTTATTTTGTTATTTATTTATTTATTTATTTATAGTTTATAGCACCCCTTCAAGGCTATCTACTCAGAAGTGCTCCCGACCGAACCTCGGCTTTTTTTGGTGCATCACTCGTATAAACTGTCAATCCACTCATATATCATTCACCACATTGATGCTGTCTGTGTTATACACTGGCTCCATAGAGCTACTCAGAAGCGCTCCCGACCCAACCTCGGCTGAATTTGTTACCGTTGCAAAACGCAACACGGTGTAGTAAGCTATGGTTTATAAATATGGCACGTTTGATGAGCAGCAGTGTTAGTGTCGCATAGTCCAGTTGTGGCTAACCTTTTCTCCCAATGCTCTGTCTATCTGTGTCAGTGAACATGTATACTTTATTGGTATGGATCTGATGGCAGCTTTATTTTGGTACGCTGTCAATCATCTTGGTGCATGAGTCATCTCAACTGTCAATCATCTTCACTCTTAACAATCATCTCTCATGTATCATGTAGGCCCCCCAGAAATTTGCGCCAAGAAACTGAAAAAATTGCGCACCAAAAACGATAAATTTGCGCCAATTTTGCGCAAGTTAAAAAATGATAACGTTCGTTTTCTTTTCATTGAATCAGTGTACCAAAGTATCTAACAGTGTTTTTGTCATTTAGTGTAACACTTTGGCGTTCTAGAAATGAGAAAATCAAGCAAAAAATGCAGTTATAAAGTTCCTATAACCATGATATTAATGTAGCCTACGGTATTCAAACGATTGCAGAGAATTTTAATTTTGGAAAATTTAGGCCTACGCCCACCAAAATCTACGCTCACTACAAATAGTCATGCAACTTCAAGATAGTATTAATTATATAGCATGCGCCTAATGCCTATATTAAAATGAATCACCAAGTTACACAACGTGTTGAATAGTAGCCTTCCGTCTTCTTGTGCACGCCTGAAGCCTATAGATTAAATGCGTTCGTTTTGTCATAAGCTGAGACAGCACGCGACGCTGCCGGGTGATCGCTTTGAGAAACTTCGTCTAACATATTTTATTGTGTGGCCACGATTCGAAGTTCTGGAATTTTTTACGCTTTAAGTTTGTGCATTACTACCAAAAATAACGATGTTTAACTAAACATTCCTCTATAATTTCGTCCCATTCGGCGGCCGCCATTTTGATTATCGCCCATCGGTTTCGTTGCTATGTTGAACTGCCGCGCGCCGCAGTTGATTTTTAAGTCAATCAAAACCCAATTTAGAGAAATAAGCAAGATGTTGTCAAAAATTGCGCAAAAATCGCGCGGGTTGAAAATATTTGCGCTATTGCGCGAAACCTCAAAATTTGCGCAAATTTTGCGCTGCGCAAGATCGCGAATTTCTGGGGGTCCTAATCATAATCATGCACCCCATTGAAGCTGTCTGTATTGGACGCTATTTTCATAGACCTTACTAACAGTAATTATTGTTGAAATATGAACCCACAGGACAGGAAAGGACTTTGGATGATTTAATTGTGCTTACTTTAAGTGCAACCGGATGATCCATAAATGACAACAGATCATTACGTGGCACATGGTATTTAGTTTCATCGGTCAATATTTGTAGTTATGAAATTGTTGATCTATGTGATTCTTGTTAATCAGATGAGTTCTGTTTCGTTTGTTTGATAGAATCGGGTCTGCATTCTTCTTCTACAAACAGGCGGAACTAGCGAACGATCTAAGAGCAAAGACCGATCTACTTGCGCATTCCTACGAGGTCCTCTCTCACGTTTCACGAACTCTCCTGTTTAATTTCGATTTAGATATCACCTTGAATTCTATATGAATTTAATGACAACTTAAAGTTCTTTAAAAGCAACTTAGGAAGTAATTTGAGTAAATAGTTTGCTTGAAAATTGCAGTGGAAATTACACTGGAAATTACATTGGAAATTGCATTGGAAATTGCATTGAAAATAAATTTCATAGCCAGCTATTCTGTTCGACATTTTAATGATAATAATAATTATAGTAATAATGATATCGACAATTTATATGGTGCCGTAACATGGCCTTGATGTCACTATTTCATTCACTTAGAGCAAGTCAACAAGTTGATAAACTTGTGAATTGTTGAGTCATTTGTTTATTTGTTTTGTTTGACGTAGCTCTACTTTCGAGCGATCAAGCTCAATCAGAAGCCGAGCAAGATGAGTCACGTCGAGTCATTTCCAAGTTTCTGGCACAAGAACTTTGCGCTTGTTTGTGAACGACTGTTGCATGTCGAGCCACCCAACGGCCTAGATAAGGTATTTGAGATGATTGACAGTTTAGAGATGATGATTGACAGTTCGGAGATGATTGGCAGTTTAGAGTGATTGACAGTTGAGAGATGATTGACAGCTTAGAGATGATTGACAGTTGAGATGATAATTGACAGTTCAGAGATGATTGACAACTTAGAGATGATTGACAGTTCAGAGATGATTGACAGTTTATGAGTGATGCACTGAGATGATTGACATTTGAGATGATAATTTACAGTTTAGAGATGATTTTTGTTGAGATGACTGATGCAAAGATTTTTGACAGTTGAGATGATAATTGATGGTTGAAATTAGTGATGCACTGAGATGATTGACAGCCGAGATGATGATTGACAGACCTTGAAAGATGATTGACAGTTGAGACATGATTGACAGTTGAGATGAGTGATGTATTGAGATTACTGACAGCTGAGGTGGTATTTTCTTGTATCTTCTGCTGTGTAGATTCGCCTGTGTAAGCTGAGCATCTATCATTTCCAGCAGTACGTACATCTGACACCTAACGACACTGACAATGACAGCATCAACGGAGCCATCGCGATACTCAAACAACGACTTGACACCTACGAAAAGCTCGATAGGGTAAATTATGGATGGGGTGGCCTAGTCCGGGGGAAGAGTTCTACATAGGAAGAGCATTTATGTAGAGCATTTGCCACTTTAATAGTTACAAATAAATGAATATCGTATTGTACTGTATTGCCTCTCTATAGAAAATAATCGTTGGTCTCCTGTCTTTGTTGAATAGGGTTCTGGGTCTAGTGGACACTTAGTATGCTGTCTCAACGTACCCGGCATGCATTTAGTGAATTCTACAGAGGCATTATTGTAATGCAACAGTTTCTAGTGATGGTCAAAGGCTGCATTTACTGTTGCCCAACAGTTTATGCACAATTGTGACCCATCTGACCAAAGCCAGGCATAAGTCGGATTTTTGTACAATATGATTGTCGTATATCTTCTAAAAGAAAAAAGTCTCTTCTTTAAAATGACACAAATGTTATTGATCTGCCATGTTCCTGTCCAAAGTTATGAGTAAAAATGTGGTTCGACCGTTCAAATTACAATTCTAAGAAAAATGCATTGAAAGTTTTCTTTAACGTTGGAATGCAAGATTCTTTAGAACCACGTTCGTAGTTTTGGTCAGATGGGACACAATTCGGTTAATACAAAATTCCTTTAAAATGAAAATGTTATTCAGTTCCGTCTTTCATCTCGTCCAAATTGCAAGCTGATTGGCAGTTTACTGTGAATCTGATTTTTCTGTCTGTTTTTTGTCTTGTGGATTTTCAGGTTGATAAGACAATCGAGAACTCAGCGAAGCGAGCGGAGAAGTTGGAAGAATTGCAGCAGACAATGAGCAGTCGACTGAACAATTCGTAGACACTCCCCCTCCAATTGTTTTGATTGCTCATCCAACCTGTGGAAGAGATTCTTTGGGCTAACTGTGGGCGTGTGGGAAAATTCTGAGGGAGAGATGAATGAGGGCCAGGAATGATGGGTGGAGTGAGGGAAGAATAATGGGAGGATGAATTATAGGGAATTTTTTTCTTCCATTGCTCCCTCCAAAGAGGGAAGGAGAGGCAGGGATGAATTGGGAGGGGAGGTAGAACAGAAATCTCTTCTTTTATCCTTTGTTCCTTTTGGAATTTGGATAAGTTGAGGGCTGTTTCAAGAGAGAAAAAAGCGAGTCGGTTACGTAAGGAAGAAGACAGTATGATGGATGAAAAGAGGGAAGTGGAAGGATGGAGAGGTGGAAAGGATGGGGAGATAGAATTAAATATGGATGGAAGGATGAATGAAGACCAAACAGCTCTGGAGAAAGAATGAAAGAGTGGATTTGAATGTTATGTGCGATATCTGTCTTTCTCTCTCAGAATCAGTTGATCGTAACACTGAGCTGCATTCATTTCCCAGCCAATTTTATCCATTCTTTCAAGAATTTATATAGCGCCCCTTCAAGGCAACCACTCTGAGGTGCTCCCGACTCCATCGCACCAAAAAATAGCAGTTTAACTGTAGTGAGGAAAGTTTCAGTCAGAGTCCTGAGGGTCAGTGCAGCTCTAAAGAGAGACCATTCCTGATCACAGAAAGCTCAATTCTGCATAATTTGGGTACAAACAAAGGGAACGAAGAGAACTCATTTTCCTGAGGAGAATGGCGTTGATGACCTGGGTACCCAAAATCAAACAGTAGAGCTCACAGAGACGAATTTGTGTGAGAATCTGGTGATGTCACCAAACCAGATACACCATTAATCTTTAACCCGTTTGACCCGAGAATATCCGCTGAAAACGGGCTTAAAATTTAACACGATCTCCTCAACTCAGTGGCTTCTATCCCTATGCAGGGCAGGCACAACTTGAGCCCAGTAAAAACGGGGGGGATTAGAATTTAGCTAAAACTCACATCGGGTGGGGGAAGACCAACCCGGGAGGGGGAAGACCTGCTCGGGAGGTGGGGGGGGAGTATTGGGATTGAGCCCAGTTGCTTAGGGGATATAGAAGCTAGTACCTCAACTTGAACCGCAATTGAATCAAAAAGACTTGCATGACTTGGGTTCTGTTTTATGAATTTTTAGCCCCAGGAGTCATCTTAAGATGTAACTAAGGCATGAGGTCAAAATGACATCTGTAGAAGAACTTCATTCTGATGTATATTGTTCACTTCAGTAGTCTCTTCGGTATTGTCCTAGCATCTTGCGAAAAACTGTGCCACATCAAAACGAACCTTAAAGAATATTCCAGACTTTCTTTCATATTAACAGTATTTGTCTTGTAGATCGTAACTTAGTTATGGTTTGAGTTATATCGCGACCATATTGGAAAATTTTGTGTTTTTTAATTTACCAAATGTTGTCTCATGTTTGCCCCAGATTAAAGTGCAAATGTTTAAATATTTAATGCAACGGGACAGAAATAATTATGAGATTAATTAACTGTAATCGTGACTCCAAACTGTTAAATTTAGTTGCTGTAATTTTGCCGACTCTCTTTACTCATTGTTTTCATAACAAGTCTTCAGTAAAGTAGTTCCGTAGTAGCAATCATGTTCTCAATGTTGTAATAGTAGTTGTGGTAGTTTTATTGTATTGTTGGCTGTTATTGTACAGCTTTATTCTAAAAAATGTTTGATTCATGACGTGGAATTTCTTGTTGTTTCTTTGTGTTTAAAGTCAAATAATGCATTTAATTCATTAACATTTTACTTATGTGATAATGTGAAATGGAAAATGAATTTTGTGCAAAGTTGAAGTTCTACTTCAGCAGGAAAAGTGGAGACATTTATTAAATCTCATTTTCTTAAACCTTTGTCATTTAAATTCTTAAACTGGATCAAATTTAGATAATATTATGTTCAAATTTATGGTTAAATTAAATGCGTAAATTTACACAGCTTTATTTCTAAAGTTAAATTCACACAAAAGTTTAAATTTGTTGACTTTGCAGTTTTCAGACCAATCTTTAACAAGAGATTGAAAATATTATTAAAATAATAACAGGATCAATATTTAATATTTTAGCGTGTTAATAGTGAATTTAATTAATTAATTTCAACATCTTTCCATTACACTTATTTTTGTGTATTTCAACAGACAACAGAATGTTTAACAGAGGGGAGGGGAGGGCTCAAGCAAGTGTTGCTTACAGTTCTTCATTAGTCTATAATTTCTGAACGAAGGACTTGTTGTTCATGGTCTATACAGAAAAGAAACTTATTATTAATTTTAAAGAATAATTATCAAAGTCTTTGACATAATATAATTATTATGTAACAAACAGGTTCTGTATAAACAACCATGTTACATATGCACCATACACACTTTTATGTACGTGAGAGCATTCTGCATATTTTGATAAACTACAAGAGATCTAGTCTAAAACTGTCTAAAGAAGAAGCACCAGAACACCTTCAACAGTTACAAAATGTCTTGAGTGAGTAAAGGCTGGCGAAAGCCAATGTGAAAGTCCTTGACACCCGTAATATAAAGAAGCTGTTTTTCATGTACGTGGAATCTTGTTTGACAACACTAAACCCTAGTCTCTGACAATCGATTCCTGCGTTTACTAATCGTCAAAGTCTTCTATCTTAAAGCCCTCGTCTGATTCTAAATTGGGAACCAGCAGAAGCTGTGTATCATGCTCATCCTGTTCCGAAGTTTGTCCACTACGAATATCGTTCGTGGGAATATTTGCTTTTGACTCGGGTCCCGGACCTTCATCACAGCTTCCTTCTTCCGGCAAAGAAAACTCTTTTTCGTCAAGTTTCTCAGGCAGACTGCGAACCAAAAACTTGGCAAACCTCCCTACATCCTTCGCAACCGTCGCCTGATTTGGAACGAGACGTGAGCCGCAGATGGGTCCGAGGTACGGCAACAATTGCATGACCAGTTCATCTGTCGAAAGCCGATATTCCGTGAACAGGCTTTTCACAGATTCGCCATTTTCACGTGATTTTTTCACGGTGCCGAACCACTGCGGTTTGTGTAGTGGCTTCCATCCGAGACCAACCGCAGACGTGGCGGATGTGACAGTTCCACGAGATGTGTTACAAAAGAGAGTACCGCGTGTAGCGACCGAAGAGGAGTACTGCTCCAGGATCGAGCGTGAGGACCATTCCCTCGTGAAATGATCGGCGTCGCTGAAGTACTCGCTCGCCGAGACGACATCGTCGAGAGTCGTGTAGAAGTCGAGATAATTCTGATGCAGAAAGGCGGTGAATCCGTCGGGCGATATGTGCGATTTCTCGACGATCTCTTCCGGTGACATCGACAGCGGGTCTCTGCGATGCGCTGACAGGAAATCGGGAAGAACGACGCACTCTTCGACGTCCTGCGAGTGTTCGCGTTTGCAGTAAAGAACTTTACCGAGCGCTCTGAACAGCGAGAGATTCGTGTCTCTTAATCCGATCGACGTGTCTTCGCTGCTGAGTGGTTGAACGGATTTTGAACCCGATTTCGATGGTTTACCGTGTGATCGCTTCTTTGAGCTTCCAGCTGAAATGGAGGACGGTTTTGCGGTTGGTATCTTTGGGCAGTTGAGACAGAAGAACTGAAGCGAATTTATGGCACTCCGGATGTCACCGGCGCTCGACATGATGAGCTGATCGAGCGATTCTGCGCTCGGCACACGGACTTGGTTACACGTAGAGCGTCTTGACTCGAGATTTGCTATTTTCGACAGCACCTTTATCATACTGGTCGTTGTGATCGGATTAAATCGAATAACGTCTATCTGTAGATTGTTCTGGATGTCGGGAGGGAAAAGAAAGCGTTCGCTTGCAGCTGCGCTATCGCTTTCGCTTACGATGAACACCAGGGGGCCAGCACCTTTTTGACGGTAGCGTTTCAACAGTTCGTGGAAATGCTTTGGGTCGTGTAGGACGGCGTTCGGAAAGTCTTCGACGAGCAGCGACTTTCGGGAGAACTGTTCGTTTCCGAAAATCGCCAGAGACGGATAGCGATTCGTGCGAAGCAGAAATTCGTCGAACTTTGACATCTGCGACTGCTGATAAGCACCTCGTTGGCTCGTTTCGTCATCGCGAAAATTACTTCTTCCAAACTCCGGATTTGTGTCGGTGACTGGGTTAATCCACTCCACGACTTCGGCGTTCAAATGTTTGGCTGCGACTTGCAGAGTGATCGTTTTACCAGCACCAGTGGGTCCAATCATGAGCAAGATGGACGCCTTCCGGTCGCCGCTGCCGAAACTTCTTTCACACCAGGTCAAAACTTCTTCGACCTTCTTCTTATGAACGGCAAGATCAGATAACGACTCTGGCGAATGCTTGAAAACCCAGAGCTCCTCTTGGCCGGGCAGCGTACGGTCGGCTCTGTGCATGCCACCGAATTTGAACGGCTTTCAGATTAAGTCAAGCGACTCTTTTAACAACGCAGAAAATTTTGCAACAGCGGCTATCGTTGAAGGGTTACGGTCATTTTATTAATTTCGAAAATCTTTAAGAAATCACAATGTTATTCCATTCGCACGCCTAATAATTATGCAAGTCCATGTAAGCAAGATTTAAAACTAACCGGAAGTGTTATTTAAGCGATGAAAAGCAGATCTAAGTATAAAGTAAGTAAGATAATTGAAAAATAATTAGAATTTGTCCGCGATAGAACAATGCGCATGTATTGTATTGTATTGTATTTAAACATTTATAAAGCGCCTCTAGTAGGGTGAACCGTTCAGAGGCGCTCCCAGTGCGCAAGGCCCAGCGAGAAGAAACAGGTTTTGAGAAGAGACAAAGCAGAAGAGAGACTACCAGAAAGAAGTGTAGAGCGAACAGAAGGAGAAAGAGCATTCCAAAGAGAAGGACCAATTGAGACAAATGATCGAGACTGAGCCATAGTAGTTCTAGACCGAGGAACCAAGAGGTCAAATCTGTTGGATGAACGAAGTGGACGATGGGAGGAAGCCGAGTGAGGACGAAGTAAAACATTAGTCAGATATTTTGGGGCAAGACCCCGTTGAGCCTTTAAGATCAGAGTGAGGATCTTGAATTGTGTGCGAGCACGGAGAGGAAGCCAGTGAAGTTCATGAAACATAAAGGTAGAGATGTGAGAGTACTTGGGAAGGCGGGCAATCAATCTAGCAGCTGAGTTGAGAACAGACATGCATGGCATTATCTATCTTTATGTTGTAGCCTAATGATTAATTATTACTACTCTATATATTGTCGTAATATAAAAATAAGAAGGCACATCGAAGATCAGTAACTTAAAAATGCATTCTCATGTTATTCATAATTCATAAAAATTTCGTCTTAATCGATTATAATAATTATTATGGTGGCACTGAAAAACTCCAACACATCGACAACTGCATGGTCTACTCTAGCCTAAAGGAAGGAATTTGCAGCTCAATTCTGACAATGCGCGAAATTGCTATTAGACTATCGGACGCGACAAGTGCTCACTCTCAACCCATCCATGATCCATCCATCTGCGGAGTTTCTCGTACAAAATCCATCTAGGCATAAGTTCTTATTGGAGAGAAATTAAGTTAGCTTACATACCACATTAATAAGATTTAATTTAGCTGCTCTGATAGTGCCTCGCTGTATACCACCAGAACCATCAAGGCTCATGGGTTTCTATGCAAGAGCTCCAAACTATCACTAGAGCAACTATATATCATAGGGCCTATCAGATCTAAAATGATGTAAGCTCTACGTACGCCCATTGGCGGAGTTTGGTTTCCGTTCTTGGGGGGGGGGGGGCGGCTAAAAAGTAACTTGGGCTTTTTGGGGGAGCGGAGACATGGTCCAGAACGAGAACGAGAGGCGCCCATAGGCTATTTTCCCGGCTAAAAATCCATTTTAAAATTTTTTTATAGTCGTTCGTGTGAAGTTTCGTGAAAAGAGGCATTATTTCCCCCGAAAAAGTTACCACTCTGGGTCGACCTTCTAAATCAAATGTAACGAATTGTACAGTTAGGGAGAAGCTACAAAGACTCTTCATCAGCTATAAACAAACTCCACACCATGGCAGTTATGACAAAAGCATTTTGCAAAAACATCTATTTGGCCAAGTTTTTGCTCCAGCTGATAATTCACTCAGACAGCAAGATAAAGAAAATCCTTTAGGCCTACAGTTGTCACATTGTAAATAAAACCAAATTCTGTACAAAAATATATTAAACAATTTTGGCCATAATTCCTAAATATTGTCAAGTTAATCCTAAATTTAACTGCTTAAATAATACTTATCAAAATTCTTTGGCATTGTTCACACAATTTCACAAAATTTCATAATTATATCACTCAATTGAACTGTCATCAAAACTATTGGTAGTCCAACAAACAACAATTCTCTGTTGTCGCAGCATCACAGCGTTCTAGTCATCCAGCTGACAAACGAGGGCCACTCCTCGCAGGATCCACCTCTCTGGATCCCTGTCCGTATCGAGCAGGACAGAGGTCACGAACTGTGTTCCGCCAGACACCCACGATAGATTCTGAACCCTACGCGTTGTCTGGTAGATCGGACATTCGTACTTCTCAGTCGCACCTTCCTTCGCGTCACTGATCTGCAGTGAACAATAAAACTCAAGAAAGTTAAAATTGTCAAGTCAAGTCAACTAATTTTATTTCACACACAACGCCATGTAACAGATTGACTAGACATTGGCTACAAAAAGTGACATCACAAAAGTGATCGCAATCCCACTGGGAGGGATACCAACGGAACGAATAATTACCTAATAAATCGAAAAATTTAACAAAAATGATGCACATTTTTACAATTGAAATTTCTTTTTTACCACGTCGGGAATCAGAAAATGTACAAAGAAATTAAAAATTAAATTAAAATTAAATTAAATAGGTAAACAAATAAATAATTAGTAAACAAATCGAAAAATTTAACAAAAATGATGCACATTTTTACTTTGAAATTTCTTCCTTACCACATCGGGAATCGAAAAATGTACACAGAAATTAAAAATTAAATTAAAATTAAATTAAAGAGATAAACGAATAATTAATAGTAAACAATTCATGCTCTGAAAACCGACCACGGTGGGACAGAAGTGGATTTCTGGCAGCGCACAGAATCTCTGACCCGGTGGAGAATCAGAGAGCCTGCACTTCATCGCGTCCCACGCAGCACCGTCCAAGTACAGACCCCAGACCACAGCGCCACCTGTGGGCGGCAGGGCTTCTGGTCCCTAAAGAAAACAATCAACATTTATGTAGTGAATTTTCTTATCAACTACCGAAGGAGCTATATAAACAAAAATTCCACTGTGCATCCACACACCGAATAGCTCGGAATTTAGTAAAGTGGCGCTACTGTCATTTGTAGAGATTTCGAAATGTAAATTTCTCAGAACATTTCACTTTGTGTATCATCAGTATCATTGTTGTCTTGCATTGTATTGTATCTTACCATTTATAAGATGCTTCCTGCAGCAAGAGCCGTTCAGAAGCGCTCCCAGTGCGTGCAACCTCGAGAGAAAATGCAAGTTCTGAGATGAGAGAAAGAAGTGGAAAAACCACCAGAGAGGATGACAGAACTGATCGGGGTATGTCCATTAAACTCCCTTCCATAGGGAGGGCCTACACACTAGTGCCTTAGCGTAAAAACATTTGTTTACAAGCAAAAAGCGGTAGTTTAAAAAATGCCAATTTTCCAGGGAGAAGTGCCCCCCTCTTGCCCCTATGTGTGGGCACCCCCATTTCCCTGGCATGGATTTGAACCCGACTTCTTAACTGGCAGTTCAGCAAGCTAACCCCTTCACTATCAGGCACCCCTTGTGTTGATGAAAAAGAATCAGATTATGAAATCCACTCACCCAGTGTGAGAATTGTGGAAAAATAACTGGGGGGGGGCTTGGACCATTATCCACTTGGAATTGGGGTGTAAAAACATACTTTAACGTGGGGCTCTAAGAAAGACTGGGGGGTTGAAGCCCCCAATCTCCGGCAATTCTCACCCTGCATTCACCACTCATAGACAAGGGTTACAAATAAAATGTGATAAAAATATGAGTAACCGTGTTTAATCGAAGTGTGCGTGATTACCGTAAAGCAGAGTCGTTCCAGACTGAGTTCCGATTTGTTCTCACTGGAACCGATCTCGAACGTGTAGCGCAACGTGTCGACTGAAATGCCCGTCTTCCGTGCGTGATTCTGCAGCAGTGCCGTCAGAAATCCTACGAAACAATGCAATTGACAATTTTCATTGTCTCAATTTAACGCTTTAACTGTTTATTAGCACTTTGTTGTTATAAATTATATTATTATCATTAAAAAATTATTATTATTATTATTATTAAGTTATTATTATTATTATTTAAAACAAATTATTATTATATCCTGATTCCTCCTTTTCTTCTTCTTATTATTATTACTACTACTATTATTACTATTATTATTACACCCAAGCTTTGACCCCAAGATGTCAATTTATGTAGCGCCAGAATATTTCCCACCTTGCGGAAAGTAGAAAGCCGACAGCCAGTATCTCGATGGGTGTGCATCGGGGGTCACCAGGGGTCGCTCTTCGTCTGGATCTCGGTTCATCGTCGTCGTCTTCGGCTTCTGGTTGAGTCGGACTCTGAACGACTGTTCAGCAGATGAGACCAAACGAATCGACCAGAGTCGAAAGAAGTCGATGCGACGATTCAGATCTTTTGTCCATGCACCGAGTGACTTACACGTCTCGTACGAAGCAGTCTTCAAATAAATAAACAAATAAACAAACAAACAAATAAACAAAAAAATAAACAAATAAATAAACAAACAGAAACAAATAAACAAACAAACAAATGACCACCAACAGCTGAATGATGAAACGTCTTAAGTGGCAAGTTAAGTATTATCTTAACCCTTTAATGCCGGAGGGTATAGGATTTCCCATACCATTTACTATCATCTCGGCATTAAAGGGTTAAACACTACGGTCTCTTAGCTTTAAATTGTTACCTTAACTGTAAACAAATTTCTGAATTTTGGGGGGTTCTGTGTCTCATGTCCTGTAGAATTTACCTTCTACAGAATTGCGTGTGTTACCGTCACCTCCCATAAAATGTACAATTTTTATTTAGTGCATCTAACAGAGTGACTATTAAGAGACTCTCAGCCTGGAAACTCTGGGGAAAAGATATGCCTTTAAAGAATGAAAGAGAGAGACTGATGAGGAAAAACAAGTCAATAGTGTAGCCTTCAGCGCAGGAGAAAGATCATTCCCCTGAAGGGACCAACCACAGTAAATCTGTTCTACGAATAGCTATAAATGATGAACGATTGCCTTCTGTAGTACGTGCGAAACAGGTAATAACCTTCTGAACGTAATACCTGTTATACAGGTAGAAAAGTCATGCGGGTAATTACCTTCCATTCTTGTGGCATTCTTTGGCGCACAAAAGCATCGTACATTTCCTCAAGGCTTTTCGACATGATGACCTCTCCTTTGACCCCGAGAATCAACGCTTCCAGTGACCTTCGAACAACCTCTAGCAGTGCCTCGAAGCGCTTCACCTCCTGGTAGAGGACGGTGAACATGGCTGACTGACCAAGCCTTTGGACATGCTTCAGTGCACCTGATATGTCAATACCTGAGGACAGTAACACAAAAGAGAAGTTAAATCACAAGGTTCTAGGAACAGTCTCTGATGTTATAATACATGAAGCATTATTCTCTGATACTCACAGGGTGCTTCAAATGTTCTCTGACCGCACACAGGATGTTAGTAATACTCTCTGATACAAACAGGGTGCATAAAATGTTCTTCCGTACACACACGTTTTCTTATGCAATTAGTGCTCTAATAAAGCAAAGAGCGTTAGCAAAAGTTTCAATAAACAATTATAACTGACTGAATAACCGCTATGAAAAAAGAAACGGCAAGACCTCAGAATAATTAACGTAGTTTAAATATGCTACTATAGGTAGGCCTAGATAAAGCAACTGAATTTGCATATTGATAACTATATTCTTAATATAGTTCCAAAACTGTACAAAATGAATACTAGCGTCTTAATGCTGGCAGGAACATTTGATGTAATAACATACCCTTAATCTCAATCCTTAAACCACGCAATCGCTAAATGAAGTTTTATTCTGTCACGAATAACGCTACACTCAGAAAAGTCTCAGATACTGCCAATTGTCAATTGAATATTAAATCCAATGCAAAAAATTAATTTAATTAAAGCAAAACTCCGGCCCATAGATGGCGCAACGTCACCTTTCTCTCTCTTCTCTTCCTCCAGTTTCTTCAGCTTCACGAGGATCTCTGAGTCGTTTGTTTCTCTCGCGATTTCGAGGATCTCGTTCAGACCAAGTCGAACGACCTGGGGAGTGACCTTGGGAATGATTCCATCCTCCTCATGGCATTCAACACGGTGTGGAAGTCGTCTTTCCAGCTCCATGGCCATTTCCATCACCAACTCATCGTTTGTTTTCATCGAACTGCAAGAAATAGGAACATCATTACAGGTAATTGATTTGCTGCAGAGCCGCAAAAAATTCAATTATTTAATAAGTAATTGAGAATATTTCAGTCACTTTCGCAAATAGTTTTCCAAATCTATAAGATAATTCTATAGTATAATAGTTTGCGGTTATAATAAATCAAACTAATTATGCTCTAAATGTCGATTTGTTGCAGAGCTGCAAAAAAATCAAATAATAAGAAATCGAAAATTATTTCAGTCACTTTCACAAAGATTTTTCCAAATATATAAGATAATTCTATAATATAGCAGTTTGCGATTACAATAAATAAAATTAATGCTTTATATGTCGATCTGTTGCAGAGCTGTAAAACATTCAAGTAGGAAATAACTGAAAATATTTTAAAGTCACTTAAAAAAATATGAACGTATGATCACAAATCATTACAGGAGTCGAATTTAACTGTCTGGCAGCCAAGCAAGGCGCTCACTAAGATAATCAGCCTATACCAAGGTAGCCCTCCTCTGTAATCTAGTTTTTTGACTGGCACCAACCACTGGTAGCCAATCGCATAATATTGCATAACAATATGCAAACTGATTTGTGGAACGCACACGAATGTTTCGCATGATCGATCGAGTCGCGGTTGGATGGCGA
The DNA here is from genome assembly GCA_945859605.1 of Lumbricus rubellus. Lineage (NCBI taxonomy): Eukaryota > Metazoa > Annelida > Clitellata > Crassiclitellata > Lumbricidae > Lumbricus > Lumbricus rubellus. The sequence goes on along the minus strand of OX243817.1, from coordinate 5,090,550 downwards.
TAAGCGACTCGATGAGTTGCTTTCCTTCTGACTCGCGAGCAGCTTCGTCTGCATTCCGATCCATTCCGAAAAGTTCCGGACTTTCCTCCGCTGGAAGTTCGTCGATGTAACGCCGAACCTGAGCGTGGTTCCAGTCGCTTGGGATGCAACGGTAGACCTACAAGAGGACATGGAAATCATTGCATACAAAGAAGTCCAATAACCCCTTCTAAGCTTTCTTAAAACATAGAAAAGGTTATTGGAGTTCTTCTTTAATGTGGGTACAACGGTACACTCTATACAGAAAGACGTTAATCATCTTCGTTATTGCACGGTATTGTTAAACACCAAGAAAATAAATAAGTTCTGAGACGGAATAGTTGATTGGTCAGAGCATTCGCAAAGGTTCGAGTCACCTTCCCTCACATGGCTACTGCGTAGACAGTTAATAGCATTATGCTTGCATTTGCGTGCTCCTGTGTGTATGTCTGTGTCTGTGTGAATATGTTTTCTTGTGTATTTGCATGTGTGTCTGTGTAAGTGTCTGTCACCTATGTGCATGCAATTGTATGTGTGTCAGTGCTTGTGCACGCATGTGTGTTTGTGTCTGTATGCGTGGATATTTGTTTGTGTCTGTGTGTGCGGATGTGTGTTTTTTCAACGAGGAGTAGCTGCCCACCTGATCGTTAGAGTAGGTGAATGCGGTGGAAGAGACGCTATTGTCTTCGTTACAGAATCTCCGAAGCATTGTCTGCAGGCATCGTCTGTCCCAGTCGTCTGTCACTCGACCACCGTAGATGACGTCACCGATGACGTACCAGAGCGCTGGCCATGGCAGATGATGACCGATGTGGTTGGTGAGCAGCTGCTGAAGCTGGAGAATGGACACCTAGCAACAACAACAACAACAACAACAACACATGCATGAAGCAAGGGAGATGGGGTAAACAATGAATTGGATGAATGAATAATTAACGAATGATGAAGAAAGTGAAAGAATGAAATGATATCCTAACCAACCAACTGAAACCACTCACCAACCTATCAACGATAGATTTCTTCATTCAGTTACTCATTTGACCAGCCATCTACTCATCCTTCCAACCACTCAGCTAGTGAACCCACCTGTCCACCCATCAATCCATCCATCCTTCCCCTCACCAACCAACCCATCCATCGTTCCACGCACTCGTCCATCCTCCCACCAGCCAACCCATTCATTCTTCCAGCCCATCCTCACCAACAAATATTATAACTATTATTATTGTTCCAATGACACAATAGATATCTCAAGATTAGAATAAATTAGAAACTACACTGTTTGTTTTGTATGTGCACTTGTTATAGCGACCCTTCAAGCTATCTCTCTCTCTCTCTCTGGCTACTCAGAGGTGCTCACGAATGCAGAGCAGACACTGCATCAGAGTTTCACGCCGATGCGCTGAGCAATTGTGAGTGAAAGACTTGCCCAAGTCCAAAGATTCCTCCCCCCACTTCTTCCATTCTCCCATATCTCACCTCTAAATCGGCATCATTGAAATCTATCGATCTGTTTAAATCTAATATCATCTCTGTGATGACATAATTAGACAATTCCAAAGGACTGCAATAAGAATTAATTATACTCGGTGGCTTGTGGGTGGATTCGAACCTCAAACCTTCCGGCTCAAAGGAAACGACACCACCACTACACCACCGCGCCCCACACTGAGTTCGCCCCTGTCCAAAGATTCCTCCCCCACTGCTTCCATTCTCCCATATCTCACCTCTAGATCAGCATCATTGAAATCATAGCAGACGTTCCATCCCAGTTGGTTGTACTTCCAGCGTTCCTGAAGGACCGCATTGAAGAAGCTGAGACCAAAGAGAAGACAGCGCCAGGACCCGGTCCTCTCTGGACCCATCGAATCGTGCAGACCCTCAGAGACACCGAGACCGGTCCCTCGGTCTCCGCTGTACGTCCACTGGAGTTTGGCCTTGACACCTCGCGGTGGTTCCACCGTTATCTACGACAAACAAATCACATAGACTGACAAAAGACATTTAATCTAATCTAATCTCATGACTTCTATAGTGACATTATAAGAATTTTATCGATCTGTTTGAATCTAATGTCATCTCTGTGACGACTTGGTTAGACAATTCCAAAGGAGTTCTACAAGAATTAATTATATAAATAAAAACATTAATAACAATAGCTCAAATAAAATAACAAAGATGAAGATGGTGATAATAATGCTAACGAAAAAAGAATTTAAAATAAATATAATAATGATAATGAAAATAAGAATTTAAAAAATATATAATAATGATAATGATGATAATATAATTGATGACGATGATGATAATAATAATATTAATAAAAATAATGATAATTGTACTAACTGAGAAAAACACTTCTGAAAACTTATATAAAAAGACTTCTCTTTATGGGATCTGCTAATTAAAACGACTCATCTGATACGTTAATGTTAACAACATGTTAACCTAGTAAATGTTACGCACTTTGATTCCCGCCTGAAGGACAGACAGTGGAAAAGACGGATAGGACTTGGAACTCAACCACAGTCGGAAGTTCGAATCAAATTCAACGCCCGGCTTTGAAAAGCTACAACGAAAAGCAAATCATGGTAAATCATGTTTATATAATGTCATAAACAATCTAATTATTCTAATTTTATGAGTAGTTGCACATTTATGTAGCACCACTGCGACGCACTGCGTGATTCAGTGGTGCTCCCAACCAAAGTCAGTTTATAATACCACAGCAGATGACTGTGTGTGTGCACAAAACAATGTTATAAGACAACTTATTAATGTATACGTCACATTACAATAGAATACAATATCAAATGAAACAATACATGACAATTGATATCAGAACACAATATGACATAATACAATACGATACAAAACAATACAAAACAATACAATACAAAATCGAAAAACAAAAGAATACTATACAACACAATACAAAGCAGTCAGACTGCGCCATAATAATCACACAACAGTAATTAATCTAATACTTAGTAAATCGTAATCGTAATCGTAATCATGAATCTCATTTATATAGCACCAATTGATTACTTGTTGACGATCGCCTGGAGTCGTGGCATCCAGGACGCAGCGAGGTGACAGTTCTGTAGGAAGATCCACCGACCCTTGAGGATCTGCGATTTGCTGATGAGCTCCTCCGCCTTCTGACCTTGACCACGACCGAGAGAGATGACGTCGAGATGGATGGCACTGCCACGAACATCCTTCGCCAGACTCACCAACTCAGACATCGGATTCGAACCTAAAATCAATCGATTCGTGTATCAATCAATCAATCAATCAATCAATCAATCAATCAGGAGGAGTCAATGACAGAGCTAGTCAGTTATGCAGCTAGCTAGACATCCAGTGACCAGTTATTCAGTTATTCAGTCAGTTATTCAGTCAGTTATTCAGTCAGTTATTCAGTCAGTTATTCAGTCAGTTATTCAGTCAGTTATTCAGTCAGTTATTCAGTCAGTTATTCAGTCAGTTATTCAGTCAGTTATTCAGTCAGTTATTCAGTCAGTTATTCAGTCAGTTATTCAGTCAGTTATTCAGTCAGTTATTCAGTCAGTTATTCAGTCAGTTATTCAGTCAGTTATTCAGTCAGTTATTCAGTCAGTTATTCAGTCAGTTATTCAGTCAGTCATTCAGTCAGTTATTCAGTCATTCAGTCAGTCAGTCAGTTATTCAGTCATTCAGTCAGTCAGTCAGTCAGTCAGCACAACAGTGAGTGAGTGAGCGAATGAGTGTACACAGACAGCTATTAAACCGGCCAGACGTACATTCGTGAAGGCATCTAGTAAGCAAGTTTACAGCCAATCTATTATATGTCTGTATGGCCTATGCATGTTCATGACGCCCGAATACTTATACAGCAGAGGTTCTCAACCTTTTTCAGCGCGCGACACACCTAAACTTGAAACCAAATTTCGCGACACACCATGCAATCGTCATGTGAATATCGTTAAAAAATTTAAATTAGACCTAAACCAGCTTAGCCTATACATGTGAAATTTCTACAAATTTTAGGCTAATGAATGAATGTTGACACGGAATGCTCTATAAATTATAGTTTCTAATTATCCTAACATTCAAAATTTTATTAGGCCTAATCTAAATTTACGATTCTACAGCGTTTTATGATTTTCATTCAATTGTCTGTCCTAACAGTTAGGCCTAATGAGATTTTTTGCTCTTGGATTTTCCTTGGGTTATAGTCAGATGAGGATCCACAGGCTTTTTGAATACAACACGGATAATAGGGCCGACGCCCTACCTACAACTGAGACTAGCGAATGAAAATAGCCATATAATTATGAGTTATATGAGTTTCAGATTAAAACAATCATAACTTATCCATATTCCAAACCACCAGCTCTGATAGCTCAAGGCAAAACAAGAAAAACTTGGGATAAAAGTAACTGAACATTACCGAGACTAAACGCCCTTCAAAACGTCGAATAATTGTAACGGAAACGGGAAATCGCAGGACTACACTAATTTTTTAGTTAAAAAACGTACCATTGAAACTTCTGGGTCCCTGGACTTCGTGTGCCTTCCTTATATTGTAAATGGTCACTAAAATTTTATACGCAAACAACCTTTCCGCGTCATCACTTTTAGAATCGCAAATTTTTTTCTTCATGATAATTTTTCCCATTATTTTTGAAGGTTGCAGCATTAGGCAAAACATTTTATCGGTGCGCTCGCTGACGTCTCATAGGCCTCCTGTAATTTATGTCATGTAGGCCTAGACATAGGGATAAATTAAGTCTTTCGAATAGCCTATATTATCACAGCCTACACAGGTCTGCCAGACTACTAAAGTGAAAAAGTCAGAGTAGGCTAATCATAATGCAAGAACGACGGTTGTATACTGTGAGAATTCGCGACACACCAATTCTTCGCGACACACCAGCGACACACCACTTTCTCGCGACACACCTCCGGTCGCTTCGCGACACACCAGTGTGTCGCGACACACCGGTTGAGAACCTCTGTTATACAGCACAACCAAGTACCTCCCAAATCAAATCAAATCTAATCTAATCTAATAACCTCTAGAACACTGCAACAAAAAATGCATGATACAAGAATCATCATGATTCTCTCGAGACACCTTAAATGCGCGACATAAATGCTCAACTGACGATCGAAGAGCTTTTACCTGGTGAGACGACGAAGATGATCGGAGTTTTTGCATTCGATCGTTCAAACGCTTCTTGAAGTCGGTTCAGATGAGTCGCAACGAAGTCTCGTCCGAAGTCGTCTTCGATGAAGCAGCGCATCGCAGTAGTCAACGCAGACGGACGAACGATCTTAAGAATCATCAGACGCTGGAAGTGCGACAGACGATGCCATGGAAAGACGACGACGCCAGGTGGAGCTACTGGAGAGGAAGAAGAAGAAGGGCATCTTGCCTGACTGGCATTTACAAAACTTAATTATTAATGAAATCAGTGTCATTCGCCATTTCTCGTTTATCGAGAAATTATACGCTTTAATTTAATTTAATTGTTAGTCAGCCAGTCAAAGACACAGTGACAATGAAAGAAAGAGATGAATGAAGTGGGATAGAGAAACAGACTAAACAGACGGATAGAGGCAAACAGAGAGACACACAGGCAGACAGACAGATACAAACAAAGAGGCATGCAGGCAGACGGACACAGACAGAGACAGGCACACAGAAGGCAGACACACACAGATACAAAACAGAGAGACTGGCAGACATACACAAACAGAGAGAGACATGCAGGCAGACAGACAGACACAAACAGAGAGACAGGCAGGCAGACAGACACAGAGACAGGCAGGCAGACAGACACACAGACACAAACAGAGAGAGACACGCAGGCAGACAAATACACAGACACAAACAAAGAGACAGGCAGAGGCAGACACAACTTCCCTGACCTGGATCATTGAAGGCCTGTCCCATAAGATGGTATGGATCACCGTCGCCTAGAACCGTCTGCCACTGTCCCTGACTGGACGCGATCAGCGACTCGCAGAGTCCATCAAAAGCCCCTGCAACACTTCTTTCCAGATGAATGCACTGAAGCCACACGGACTCAGTCAACCACGAAGGACCAGAGAAACCGGCATTTGGTGGAACCGCCTCTGCACAAACAAGCCAACCACAAACAATTATCAGATATGCATCTATAGAAAAACAGAAGAGAAAGCAGTCCCTTAGGCATAGCCGTGTGGCAGACATTCATTAATTTGTTCATCCATTCTAGTATTTATACAGCACCTCTTCAACGAAACTACTCAGAGGTGCTCCCGACTCCGGCACGGGCAAAAAGAACAGTTTTTAAGTGTCTACAGAGTTTGAGAAATCCGAGAAGTAAAACCAGAAGAGAAAAATAGATGTCATGTAAAAGAAACATGTATGTCAAATATCCTAACAGAGAAAAATCTTTTAATAAAACTAACCAACAATAAAACTTTTTAAAAAGCAGAGAAATTAAACTGGAAAATAATTGTCCAACGAAACTAATAATTTCCAAGGCAAAAATAAAAATATCGATAATTTCAATAAATTGCCAGAAAATTTAACAAAACCATAAGGAACATCATATTAACATCATTGACAAACCATTCACTGATTCTTCTCCTTCTCCTCCTCCTCCTCCTGTTATCATTTCGTGAGCGTTTCCCTGTAGAAACACAGTCCACTCTTCCTCCGAGATTTCATCAGCACCACCAGGCAGGGCACCAGCGTCAACTTCCGGCAGAGAACCAGTCTTCACGTTGCTAGTAGCAACCAAGCGATGCTGGCGATTGGATCGCAGAATGTTCGTGTAGAGTGCAAAAGCGAACATGAGTTGGTGTCGAGTGAAGAGACCAGTAGAAACGAGACGAAAGACGACAGTGGTGACCCTGGTGACAAATAATACAACTAAACTTACAGACAAAACATTCGCAATAAAAATTTGGCATATATAAAAAACAGCAAATGAGGCTCTGACCGTAAGATTCTGACCATGAGATTTTGACCGTAAGATTTTACAGCAAGATTTTGACCGCAAGATTTTGACCATGCGATTTTAACCGTAAGATCATGACCATTAGCTTTGACCAGGCTTCTGACCCTAAGATTTTGAACCTAAGATTTAACTGCAAGATCTTGACCATTAGATATTGATTACAAAATCCTGACTAAGATTTTGACCATTAGATCCTGACCACAAGATTTGACAATTATATCTTGACCATTACATTTTGACCACAAGATTTTTTACCATAAAAGTCTGACCACAAGAGCTTTTATTGCAAGATTTTGACCATTACATTTTGACCGTAAGATTTTGACCGATAGGATTCTGATCGTAAGATTTAATCAAAATTTGTCACCATAAGATTTTGACCACAATCTGTGGAAAAAACGACTTTTACGAGATGCTGATTTTTAATAGCAAACAAAGGCTTCATATAAGTAACATCTTAGATCACATCACATCGTATTACAATGCTAGCTAACTAGCTCACAACAGAACACTTCAATTGCATGCTGCAAAATGAAATCTTCAGCACAGACCTGTCAATCATTGCCTGTAGGCGGTGTCTAAGATCCGAAGCGACGTCACCAGCATCTTCTTCTCCATCACCAGTGGCAACCGCAGCAGCAGCCATAGCAGTGGCACCATTGCTGTTCAGTGACTCTCCATTATCAGTCTTGTTGTTCTGGTGGTCATTCTTCTCATCAGTGAGACATGAATCGAAGATGTCTTGAAACCACGCAAGAGAGAACTGATACATGACCTCAACAGCGGCAAGGTCAGCCACGACGAAATATATCACAGAACCACGCGTTGCCACCTGCAGGTGAGAGAAAACGACAGTCGTCTCTGATTGGCTGCTATAAATAGCAGGTTTAAAATACCATATGGTTAATTCAGTCTACTTCACACTATGCTCTCAATTGCATTACATGCATATCAAATAACACTTCAATCACACTTACATCATGAAACACTACAGTACTTGTATAAATCTTGTATTTGATTCATTCATTCATTCCAATGAATTTATATAGCGCCCCTTCAAGGTTACTACTCGGGAGCACTCCTGACCCAACCTTGACTAAAGAGGGCAGTTTTCAGATTGTGACAGAAGGTGCCAGAGAAACCCGTGGCAACACGAGCAGGTATGGAGGTAGCCCATTCCACATTCCAGACCACAGGGTCGGCAACAGAGAAAGCACATAGGGACAAGAAGTTCGCCCTGTGCAGAGGTAAATATACATATATTAAGTGGTAATAATATATATATATATATATATATCATTAATGGTTTAATTCTAATTCGCTACATCTGTAATTGGCACAGGGGGTAGTTGTCCGGGGAGGTAATTGCCCTGGGGGGGTAATTGTCCAGTGGGTAATTGTCCTGTCACCCATGCTATGCAATGATTAAATGAATTCAAGGTCATGACGTACAGGCAGATACTTCTTCCGCACTCCATTAATCGTCTCCTCCGTTCGCTCCGACTGTTCAACTCGATCTTTGATCACTGACGACATCTCTTTGCTGTGCTGCAACGTTTCGATCAGGTCCACTCGATCGAGAATGTGACCTACGCGGAAATGTTAGCGCAATGTAAAGTAACCGAAAATTTATATAGCACATTTATGAACACACACTGCAACTGTAAACGAACTATTTTGAAAAAGAGCAAAAGGAAAATGTTGTTGAAAAGTTAAAAACTGAAACAAAGATATTTAGCTATGGTCTAAAATTATAATTATTAAACCAATTATTTATTAGTAAATAAGAACATTATGTGGAACTGCATACCAGCACACTTGTATGATTGCATGTGTTTAAACAAAAAATGATCATGGATAATTGAATTATTATATTATACATTTAAACACACATGCACGCATGTGCACGCACATACACACACAAAACTGTAGTCAGGTTGGTGCCACAGAAGTCTTCAGATTTTTAAAGCGACTTAAGAAGCAACAATCAACGATTGTTGAGAGTTGGATGGATGCAGAAGATGACAAACTCAGAACTGTATGAGCAAATAGAAGCCACAGAAAATCTTATGCAGATATTAATAACCAGGAAGCTGGAGCTATTTGGTCACATATGTAGAATGGATGAGGACAGAAAAATAAAGAGGGTGATGTTTGGAAGAATGGAGGGAACCAACAGAAGAGGTAGACCATACAAGGAATGGCTGGACAACATAACCGACTGGTGCGGAGCGCCAATACAAGATCTGACACATGCGGCGATGGAACGACAAAAATGGCGAGGAATAATGAGGATGGCAGCGGGCACCTACGGGCACTGGTCCCTCGGTTCTTGATGATGATGATGAAGAAGCAACAAGAATCAACAAGAATCAAAAGCATAGAAGAGTTGGTGTAGGAAGCCATTGTTGTTTCGTTAGGTGTTGCTGCCATCTTTGTTGTCATTGTTGCTGTTGTTAATTGGTGTTGTTTGATCTGTTGCTTGTGCAAATGCTGGTGTTGCTGTTGCTGTTGTATCTGACCTTCGGAAGTGTGTAGAAGTGCGAGGGTCTTGTCCTCTAAATCGGTCAACGTCTGAAGGTCATTAGCGATTCCATTCATCAAGAGATGGCGCTCCGTCTCCAACTTCGGCTCCTCCTGAAACCACGGACACAAACCTCAATAAATACATCCAATCAAATCTAATCAAATCTAATCATATGAATCCTAATCTACTCATATATGAATCACAATCTAATCATATGAATCATAATCTAATCATATGAATCATAATCTAATCATATGAATCATAATCTAATCATATGAATCATAATCTAATCATATGAATCACAATCTATTCATGTGAATCACAATCTAATCATGTGAATCACAATCTAATCATGTTACATCCGACCTTTCTCATGACACGTGACAGAAGCTGTTCCTGAAGCGCGTTGAACGTGACGGTGAAGTTGATGATTGTCATGTGATTGAAGACAGACGGAAGATAGTCTGGATTGAACAACGACGTCGTCACGTACAACCTACAATCAACGTAAAAACAATCACCACCAAGCCACAGAATTTGAAATTTAAACTGATTGTACAGTTAATTCTCAGGAATATTATATTTAAAAAGACATAAATCACAAACTTTGTATAGATGACTAGCCCGGGCCACTAAAAAACGCCGGGCTCCTGGGAATTGCCCCTGCCAGGGCCTGCCCATCCTGTCGGCAGTACTGCATGTCTATACAGGTCTATAAGTTCAGAGAACTCGAATTAGGAGCAGAAGAAAAACTCAGTAGTTGACCTGAAATCGTCGTTATACTCTTGATCGACGCCTCCGATCCTGATCATTTTGCTCGATCCCTGATTGAACGTCTTGCGTCGAAAGATTGGATCAAGCGATGGATCGAGCGTCTCACCAATATCCTACGAAATAAACAACAATTACAAAAGTTGAGTCAGATGAGTCAAGTGTGTCGTCTGAAAAATCTCTGGTCTGACTGCTGGTGCCATTTGGTAGATAATATGAGAAGAAATCCAACTAAATAGCAACCTCAGAAGGAAAATTTTGCAAACTAGGACATGGCTGCACTGCAAGAGAGGGGCCAGTTAGTGTCATTCGACGTAACGTGGGGTGCTGTGGTGCAAGGGTATGCTTGGTGCCTTGGAGCCGGAAGACTATGGGTTCGAAATCACCTCCAGCCGCCATGACATTGTATGGACCCTGAGCAAGTGCTTGACTCGCATTTGTTCATGCGCTTCGGCATGAAACTCAGATTCAGTGTCCACGCTGTAGTCAGGAGCGCCTCTGAGTACATGCTCATACATACTTAGCAGCAAAGGTACAAGGTAATTATTTTTATTACAGGAGCTAGCATTCAAGCTAGTTAGTATGATTAGAAGTATTTACTATCATCCTGAGTATTTTAGTATTATTCAAAGTACTTAGAAGAATTGGAATAGTTACTATACAGTATCAGAGTCATTAAAAAATATAAGGTCGTTAGTCGTTTTTAGACAAGGCTAGAATTACTTAGGGTGAGACAAACTGTTTGGCCTGATCTGTATTTAGCCTGGTTATTTACCTCGTTTGCCTGTTTAGATTCAAAAGGCCGTCTAACCTTGATAAGAACAGTTTTTCCATCACGTATTCCATTCTCGACGGTTCTTATGTAGTTGGCATTCGTGATGTGAACGGTAGTCAGTTGCTTTCCTTCCATCTCTTGAATCCATCTGAAAGACAACAACAACCTCCGTATATATTGACCTGGCACCCGAACGAAAAAGGCAGCTCTGGCTATTGCAGACTTGATTTTATATAGCGCCGGTGAATAAGCTGGTCTCCCTGACATGGCTTTTGTGGGCGCTGAGAAATTCTCGAAAATTTACTTTACTTTGCTTACTTTACAGGGAGAAGAGAATGAGGGAAAATAGAAGGTAGTATGTGACACTCAAGATTTTTTGGGGGGGGACTATTGTGAGGGGTTGGAAGAAGAAAAGGCAGGAGACTTACTGAGCTGCCTGTCCTTGTGGATCAATGATTAGTGGCCATTTGCGACTCCATTGGATGATGACTGCATTTTCAATTGAATGAATATCGTGAGGCAGACCCTTGCTTTGCCATCGAAGAACCTTTGCAAACAATACAACAATACAATAAATTAATCAATCAATCAATCAAGACAATAAATGAATCAGTCAACCAATCAGGGAATCAGTCAATCAACCAATCAATCACCCAATTACTCAATCACTCACTCAATTAATCAATATTAACTTGAAATATCGCCCCTACAAGAAACCTGCTCAGAGCCATTCCCTGCCCAGCCTTCCAATAAAACATCCTTCAATCTATGACCAACAGAATCAAAGCACAAAGTCATGACTTACGATCATCATTTACAATACTACAACTCACAATCACAATTATTATCACTCTCACAACAAACAATTACAAACAACAATTACATTCTACGATTACAGCTTACATAATTTACAGTTACAAATTACCTGATTATGTGATTAGATTATGATTCATGTGATTAGATTATGATTCATATGATTAGATTATGATTCATGTGATTAGATTAGATTATGATTCATGTGATTAGATTATGATTCATATGATTAGATTATGATTCATATGATTAGATTACCTGACCATCAGTCGCAAGCGATCTCACGAAGCTGTAATCCAACGTAACTGGCAGCGAATGGCGTTCACAGATCTCCATCCATTCCTTGATGAGCGTCTGACGATACTTTCCAGTGAAGACTGCGGCATATACGACAGTAGCTGACGAAAGCAACATGTCGCCTGTCACGTACTTCATCTTCTGCTCCAACTGTCGCGCTGACTCCGCCCACCTGTCCTGTAACCATTGGCAACGGAATCAACCAGAATTCAGATTCAAAGTGATCTGTGTTTTGGAATTATTTCCTGTTTATTCATTCATTCATTCATTCATTCATTTCGTGAATTTATATAGCGCTTCTTCAAGAAACTACTCAGAGGCGCTCCCAGTCCAGCCACAGCTAAAATAATAGGTTTTGAGCGACTTATAAAAAGCAGGTGAATTTAGTCTAGGCATAAGTCGCAAGTTTAGTGGGAGGCCATTCCAGATAGCGGGACCCACAGAAGAAAAGGCTCGGCGCTGTCTTGTAGAAGTGCGAGCTCGAGGAACCAAAAGCTCCCCCGTTGTCGTAGAGCGAAGAGCTCGACGGGCTGCAAGGTCAGAGACAGGTCGACAAAGAATAGACAGGTATGATGGAGCACAATCAGTAAGGCAACGCGAGACAAGTGCAGCAACTCGGTAGGAGATGCGCTGTGAAACAGGGAGCCAGTGAAGAACATCACGCATATAAGCAGAGACGGGGGCATATTTAGGAATGCGGCCAATGAGGCGAGCAGCCGAACGTTTTAGTTTTTAGTTTTTAGTTTTAGGGTTAGTGCAGTCATTCTGCTGAAATTGAAGCTGTATTGATGAAAATGTTCTTGCCTAACTGGAGCTGGATTGACGAAAAAATTGTTATCTAAATAAAAATGGCACATCCATACATAATTGTACTTTCGACCCTCCACCTCAAAAATTTTGTCAAACATCCCCCCCCGTGCATAGGTAACAAATGAGCCTCTCTCCCTCCTTACAACTGTTAGTTAGTATCAAAGTCGTCTATACAAGAAATTATTTTATCGTAGGCTACTATTTATTTTTGCTAAACATCACATTTGCTAGCTATAATTTTTTAACCCCCTCCTGCCGTGTGCACCCGCACACAAAACCTCATAAATCTGATTGCAGATCCCAGTGTACGCAATATATGGATGGCCCCAAAGAATATGCATTAAAGTATGTATGTGAAGCTTTGAAATAAGCAAGCTCTGAAAGATTTTAACCATTCACCAACCAAAGTGTTGTGATTGAAAAAATATACATCAGTCGGTAAGGGGTTAAAGCGACAGGCAATCTCGTTCCCATCAGTCGGTACCTTCTCGATGGAAAGAGCTTGAATAAGAACAGCGGCCCTCTGAAGTCGTACGGCCGTCAGTTCCTTGCGCTGTTTCAGAGCCTCACGCTGATTCACGCTGTCGTCATAGTGACGCTGAAGCACCTTCAAATGACCTTCAATCTAAAACCAAGATGACAAAGTGTTTGATAAAAAAATAACAATAATAATGGAATGCCATAAAATTAAACAGTTCTGTCTTAAATGAGCTACAAGCTGCACAAGCTATTTCAATTCCATGAAAAATTCGGCTCTACCTGCATTCCTAAAATAGCATTGACATCATTCAGTTCTATTAATAGCACTGCATGAATTCCTAAATACAATCAATTCGAATTCTAAAAATAGCACTGACTCACATCGGTTAATCCTAACCACAAATAGAATAGCACTGACCTATTTCAGTTCTATTAATAACAGTGATGCTGTGGTGTGCAGGATAAACGAGGCACAAACCTTCTCTAGGCTTCTCTGCTTCTGGGCAAGGTGGTCTCGGGCAAGAGCCAATGCCTCTTCCGCCTCCTCCAGTCTCTGCCGCTTCGGCTTAGCCATCTAGCGATTAAGCAATGAAACACAGTGTCACTTCTTAGAAGTGAAATTGAAAATCAATGACAATACGTGCTTCTAAGACTCATAGAAGTGAAATTGAAAGTGAATGCGTCATCTTTTAGAAGTGAAACTGAAAGTCAATGACATCATCTCTTAGAAGTGAAAGTGAAAGACAATGACATCATCTTTTAGAAGTGAAACTGAAAGTCAATGACATCATCTTTTAGAAGTGAAACTGAAAGTCAATGACATCATCTCTTAGAAGTGAAAGTGAAAGTGAATGACTTTTAGAAGTGAAACTGAAAGTCAATGACATCATCTCTAAGAGTTGAAAGTGAAAGTGAAAGTAGCTTACTCTGAAGACGCAGTGATGGTGTTCAACGGCCAGAACCCATTCGCAGAGCGAGCGACAAGCTCTCGACACCGTTCCAACTTTCTCCGGCGTGAAATCTGGATGGCTCGTATATTTCTTCAGTTTTGTGAAGACCTGAAACGACAGGAAACAACATTACACTAGTTTTTTAATACCTCCAACACCAATCAAATAGAAATAGGTCAAGATAATATCAATATTATTAACATAATCATTATTATTATTATTACAAAAACATTTAACACACGCAAAGTCACAAAAATTTTTTAATTGCAGACACAGAGAAATGATAAAATAATGCACAGGCTGTATTCATATGCGAGAGTTTTACAATATTATGAAACCTCTAAATTAATTATAGTACATTACCGGTATAATTATGATCAAGATTTGATCATGATAATATTGAATTAAGATGACTACAGATCAGGATTGAGATCACAAACCGTCAAGACTACATTGATAATTTGATATTATCATTATTAGATTGTTATTATTATTAGATTATTATTAATATTAGATTATTATTATTAGATTATTATTATTATTATAATTATTAGATGAAAATAGAATTAATATAAGGATCGGGATTGGATTTAAATAAGAGCTAGATTGAAAGAATCAATATGTATTAGATAAAGATAGACTATCAAAATCAAGATTTGATCAGGATCACAGATGATTAGATCAAGACTAAATTGGGAAAACAGTTCAAAACTAGAGCATGATTAGATCAGAAGAATTCAAGATTAGAGTAAGCTCAGATCCAAGTCAGCTTAGGATTAAATCATGATTAGATCATAGAAACTGATCATATACAAATGGATTGGAACAGTGATTTTCCATTTGATTAGCATAAGATTAGTGGAAGATTAGCATATGATTAGTGGAAGATCCAAATGACCTTTTCTGGAAGCAAGTCCTTCTCAAGGTCGATGAGTCGGTGGAGGAAGTGAGGATCAGCGACGATTTGTCGAGCATGGTTCCAATCTTTGGCTTCCTGATTCAGCAGCAGACAGATGCCAAAGATCACCATGGTTACGATGCTAGGAGGATTTGTATAGACCCTGAAACATCAAGTGATACAAAAGGTCATCCAATTCACACTCAAATTGATATTTCCTTGGGCTAGGACTTACAAGGCATACTGAAGGGCTTTCAAGACCTTCCCAGTTCAATTTACGATCCTAAACAGATCTGCCAGCGTTTAAATAACTTTATTTCTTAATTTATTTATTTATATTTATATATTTATTTATTTATATATTTATTTATTTATTTATTATCCTTATTTAAGTATGAACCTGATTTCGACGATGTCAGACTTATCAAGAGAGTTCAAAGACTCGATGGCTGACTCCAGCATTGGAACGACAGAGTCAACGTCGCGTTGACACTCCTAAAAACAAAACCATTAATTTAATTGATCCCATTAAATACACAAACAGGTCAGTTCAATGTGTAAAATAAAGGTCAGCAGGGAAGAACAGGGTAAAGAAAACCCTAAAAGGATCAAGGTAATGCTTAGTCAATAGTCAGGTCGATCTTCAAGCGATATGCAGTGGCTGGCTTGTTTCAATTAGCCTACAACTGGGGGGCTCAATGTATACATCAACTAGTTAACTAATTAACTAATTATCTGTGCCATGGAGCAGTCGTGCAATTTACTCTGCATCAAATCAAATCAAATCAAATCATTTAGTTGGCGAACAACCCAGAGCACTCAATGGCATAGAAGGTACAGTTACAGAGGGCACGGTGGTTGGGGTATGTTCAGTGGCTATGAGGTATGTCAGGTGGCAAGGGGTATGTTCGGTGGTTAGGGGTATGTTCAGTGGTAAGGAGTATGTTGGGTGCATTGGAGCTGAAGGTTGCATGTTTGAATCCACCTCAAGTAGGGACCCTCAGCAAGTCCTTCAATTGTAATTATTCGTGAATGCACTTCAGCGTGAAACTCTGATTCAGTGTTCGTGCTGTAGTTGGGAGCACCTCGGAGCAGAATTCTTGAAGGAGCACTGTAACGAGTGCTCATACACAAATACAGTTACACAGCAGACCCTGAAGCTGGGTCGAGAGTACTTCTGAGCCGTGAGAGAGGCGCTATATAAATGTCTGCATTGAATTAATGACTGTGGACAGGTGGTAAATTACCTGTGCATATTCATGAACAACTTGTTTCTCGTCCTGCATCGTCTCCTCCTCCGTTCGCACGATCTGTCTCACCTGTACGACTGCCTCCTGTGCGGAGACCAACTGCTCCAGCAGCGCCTCAGTGTCCTAACCAGACAGACAGACAGACACAGATACAGACAGAAGCATCAACAAACATCGTCAGCCAATGACAGGGAAAGAGACTCAGAGGAAGAGAAGGTGGCAGCTATAGTGCCAGTGGCGGTGCCAGCCATAAAGTTTCAGCATGTTGAGTCAGGGTCATGGGAGTTATTCAGCAGAATGAAGAAATGACATGTAAAGAAGACGAAAAAATTCCACAGAATTTTACAGGTCATAGGCAGGCCAAGACTCAAGACAAAATAAGCAGGTCAACAGCCATGACCCATGGTGGTGCCACCACTGCAGAGTGCCGCACTAAGCTACCGACTTGTACGGTGCCATCATCAGAATATACAGGGTGGGCCAAAAAAGTGATCTCCACGGTTTTGCTAATGGTTTGGCCAAAAGTAAGAATGTTTCTGGATCATCAAAAAACAAGGAGTGGACCAACTAAAAGTAATATAACTTTTGATCTGTTTGAAGTAAGTTGGTCAAATTTGGCTAAATTGTATCTAAATATTAATTGCCTTTAAGCCTGTAAAATTTGATATAAAAATCTCACTTTTGACCGAAATATTAGTAAGCAACCGTAGTTGATTACTTTTTATGGCCCACCCTGTACAATGCATAGATGTGCAGAGAAAATATTGACATTGGGTCAGTGCCAAAAGTGTAAAAAAGAAGTGCCTGGACGCCCCTTACCTTTCCAAAAGAAGTGTCAGGACGCCCCTTACATTTTCAGGTGTACTGGCCAAAATAATAAGTGGCAGGACGGCATAGAGATTTTAAAATAAGTGCCAGGACGCCGTCCATGACCATCCTGCCACACTTTAAAACCTGTATTGGGTTCACAACATAGCAGAATGAACGTTAAAAAGATCTTAACCCTTTCTTTCCAACCTTTGCTTTTGCATCAATCTTTGGACCAAGTTCCACCAACTCGACCTGCATGCTCCCGACCATCGAATTTGCCTCCGACAGACGACCCAACCCGGCCAACAGACGACTCCTGCAATGACATTCCAAAGACAATGCAATCAAAAACAAATGCAGTAACACAAAGAACAGGAGCTATATAAATTAAAACATTAGCGAATAAACGACACCAGATCTGCGTAATGCGATGGAAAGAAAAAGCGGGCAACTCTGTGTAGTGCTGCATTGCGTAACTAATAAGCTTACCCACCGTAAAAGAACAAAACAAAACAGCTGATCAGCAGCAAGTTACAACAGAGTAAGTTAGACCTACTGTTCTCCATTGCATAAGAATCGTTAAATGAACATCTCACTGAATGCATTCTGCTAATCATCTTTAATCTTTTTTGTTGCAAGGACAAGGACTGCTGTTGTCTAACATTGCTGTGCTTGGTCTCTCCATTCGGAAATTGGAATGACCGCCTTCCTCCTGCACTAAAGACTAAACCAATTAATGGTTTTTCCTAATCTGTCTCTCACACTTTAAAGGCACTTCTTTCCCCTGAAGTGTTTCATGCTCAGAGTGCCTCTGTATAGTCAATCTGCGAGAGGCCATGGGCGGATCCAGGGGTGGGGGGGGCAAAAAGCCATTAGATTTTTGCTGCAAAAGAAAAAAATACCCCCCCCCCCCAAAAAAAAAAAATCAATTATTTTTTAACCCCATCAAAAATTTCTGTATGCGCCCCTGCAAGAGGCGCTCTATAAATGTATATATACAATACAATACAATACAATACAATAGCACATATTGGAACCAAAGCATGTAACATTTCTCGCACCGTGTAAGCTCCATCTCATCTCTCTTCTTTCGTAACATGGAACTGTAGACGCGCATCATCTCAACGTATGTAAACGGAGTCACATAATCGCGACGTCTCGTCTCTTGCCAGAATTTCTTCGCAACACGGACCACGGACTTGTGAACTTCAACACAGATCTTTGCGATCACATCAGACATCTTGTCATCAGACACCTTTTCACCAGACACCTTTTCATCAGACATCTTTTCACCAGACATCTTTTGATCAGACATCTTTTCGTCAACGCTGTGTTCCTTTTGAGTCTGGAGTTTCAACAAAAAGAAAAACCATGCGTGAATTTAAACAAAATAATAATAATCTTGCTTTTTAATTTCAAAGTGACACAACGCAGTACTTATGATTGCAATCAGTAATGAACGGATGATCACAAGTTATTACAAGAGTCGAATATAACTGTCGGCAGCCATGCTGAAATCATTCAACGAAACATTACCATTTCTTCATAATTATCTTTGCCACACCATTACAACATATCACTATCTTTATCTGACTACCTTCCTCTGTGTTACTATATCCTGCCCCTCCATCATTCACATTTACACAATACTGTTACATTACATTACTTTACCGATACATTACATCTGTACCAATTCGCAATGAATGAAACAAATACACACAGAGATGGGAGTCACTTTGTGTTCGACTGAACTGGACAGTGATTGGTGGTCATGGAAGTATGCGTTAGCAACGGACAGCATGGCACCAGTGTCCCACTCGTTGTACCAGTCTATCGTCGAGCGGTTGATGAGTGATGGATATCGACGACAGATGTCACGGAACTTCGCTCCCGCCTCACACAGCAGAACGATGTGAAGGTTCTGGCGCACTCTCTACAATGCCATGTGATGTAAAACAAGACAATAGAATACAATGAAATGCGAATAATGCAATACGATGCCATGCGATACAATACAATAGAATACAATACAATGAAATGCGAATAATACAATACAATACCATGCGATACAATACAATACAATAGAATACAATGAAATGTGAATAATGCAATACGCTGCCACACGATACAATACAATCCACTACAATAAAAATAACAATTACAACAATTTTTATGGCACCGTTACGGCGTTATATATGTAGTGGTGCTCGATGCTCAAAGCAACACATAACAATACAATGAAACGTGATACAATACAATACTATTCAATACAATGCCATGTGATAGGATAAGATGCATTGTTCTAATACACACTGCACATTAATGCACAATACAATGCAATGAAAGCTCTGAATAATTATATCCATTATGTATTGTATGATGATTACTCACATATTATGATCATTTTTATGATTTACTCGCTTAGATTATTCTTATTTGATGTTCCAAAAGTGCGTTTGGAGACGACTCAATAAAGTGCACACTTATATACATACTTACTTATTTCAGAATACAATGCAATACAATACAATGCACTGACAATCCAAATGAATCCCATCTAATCCAATCCCTTAAATGGTCCGATCCAGTTTAATCTGAACGACCTGAATTAAGAACTGGTTCATGTCTTGTCGTGTGTCCGGTACATCGTCAGCCATGCCTGCTGCTGCTGCAGCTGATCTCAGCTCCATCCGGATGCCATCCATCTCTTCATTGTCGAACAGATCGGTCACTTCTCCGCTGCTGAGGATGCTACTCACATCCTCGAGGAAAGACTCCTACAGAGGAAGACGACAACAGGAAAGCAAGTAAGTAAACCAGACATTTAAATAGGACCTGAAGCTGCTCAAAATGAAGAAAGAAGACACTGGAAACAGAGACAAGTGGAGGAGAAGGATCAGAGTGGCTGACCCCTTACCAGAGGGATTAATTCTAGCCTGAAGGGAAAGTTCTAAGACATTATTTTAAATAGCGCCGTTTTACACCTATTCGCTGGGCGGGCCTGATATGTAAAATTCTAGTGGCTCCATTTAAAAATAAAAATAACTTTTTTAACAGTCTAGGGTTTTCACTTTTTAGCCATGTCCCAAAAGTTGAATAATATCCAGACTTGTGTGCAGGCCCTACTAGTAGAATAAAAATAAAAACTGGCTGCTTCATCATTGAGCTGCCTTGGGGCTAGCTAAAGGGACTGGCAAAATTAGGCATAGGTCAGGTCATCTGCACTCATATAATTATGCCAAGGCGAAGAAAAATTAAGTCACTGAAACTTCATAACAACGTTTACCTCTAGAAGCCAGCAAGTAGGGTATGCACACGCACACTTGTAGAACCTAACCCAAAAACCGACTTATTTCCAACCTGAATGATGTCATCGTCGGAAAGGAGGAGGACGGTGCGGTTGCCATGGACACCGGCG
The DNA here is from genome assembly GCA_945859605.1 of Lumbricus rubellus. Lineage (NCBI taxonomy): Eukaryota > Metazoa > Annelida > Clitellata > Crassiclitellata > Lumbricidae > Lumbricus > Lumbricus rubellus. The sequence continues at coordinate 5,069,735 of OX243817.1, read as the reverse complement.
CTGACGTAGACCTTCTTGAGGTCATTGCGGAAGTCTTGAAGGTCGTAACCCCGCGTCAGGTTCAACCGGTGCACCGTACAGCGAGCGATGTGCGCTGCCAGACGCACAGACGTACTCTTGCCCATCCCATCTAAACCGACCTAGGAATCAAAAGAAAGGCACAGCTGACGATTAAATCACCTGGGAAAAAATTCAACGATGTGTCATAGCTGCAGTCTAAATATTTAGTTGTCTTGTTTTTCACATGGAAAACATTGCTGAAAAAAATAATTCAATGACATTTTGCTCATTAACATTAGGATCATTAACATTAGGATCATTAACATTAGGATCATTAACATTAGGATCATTAACATTAGGATCATTAACATTAGGATCATTAACATTAGGATCATTAACATTAGGATCATTAACATTAGGATCATTAACATTAGGATCATTAACATTAGGATCATTAACATTAGGATCATTAACATTAGGATGCATGCAAATCAACACAAGGCCCTATACATTAAAACAAGGGTACGTGCATTAACATAACATTTAACATGCAGCGAAGAGCATTTTCCATGGTGGGTGGGTCCAGCTATCTGGAATGGCTTCCCTGCGGCTCTCCGTTCTCTTTCCCGTGACTCTGCTGGCTCTTTCTACCGTTTTCCTAAGACCTTTCTTTTTGATCAGGCCTGGGTTGGGAGCACCTCTGAGTAGATATCTTAAAGAGGCGCTGTATAAATTTATGTGATTGATTGAATTTATGTGATTGACATAAGGGCCCATGCATTCAACACAATGGCCTGTGCATTAACACAAGGCCTGAGCATTTAAGATGAAACAAGATATGAAGTGTGCCCCTGATGACTCGAAGATGGCTGCAAAGAATGCCGGATGAATGGATGAATAGATGGATGGGTAGATAGAGATGAATGGATTGCTGGATGGATGTATGGATAGATGGAAGGATAGATGGAAGGATAGATGAATGGATGGATGGATTGAGATGGACGGATGGATGGCAACATACGAGCATCATGTGACCGGACGGCTGTCGCAGAACCCTCGCCACTCGAAGGACGTGTTCAGCCGCAGATTGAAAGAAGACTACCTGAAATAGAAATCCATAAAACAGATAAACAGTTTATACACAACTAAATGGCGAACATATTTATATAAAAACATTCAAGTGTAACACTCATTCAAGTATTTATATAGCACCTCTTCGACGAAACTACTCAGAGGTGCTCTCGAAGTTACATTTTTATTTATATAGATTAATAGACCTCAAGCCGCCTCGTAGGGACCTTGAGCAAGTCTTTCACTCGCAATTGATCAAACGCTTCAGCGTGAAACTCCGATTCAGTGTCCGTGCTGTAGTTGGGAGCGCTTCCGAGTAGAATTCTAGAAGGGGCACTATAACAAGTGCACATACATACATACATACATACATACATGCAATGCATACATTATACACAAATAGGAATAATAATGGCATGAACGAGTAGCTGCATATCAAGCTGAACTCTTGACCCCCTCGTTCTCGAACCGCTATAATGCAGCGGCGCTCTTTCTCAGTGGCTGGCCCTAGAACCTGGAATTGGCTCCCTGTTACTCTCCGCCTGGTGCCTAGAGGTCACACCACTATGTTTCTTTCTCACTTAAAAACTGCCTTATTTACCTTGAAGGTGCGCTATATAAAAGCCAATAATAATAATAATAATAAAAATAAAAATAATAATAACAATAAAATATTGCATACAGACCTTTGAGTCGCCTGAATTTGTCTGAAGGTGGATTTCATCAAGAACGCATTTGAGTTTCGATTGATCTGCAAGAGGTTTGTAGATGCGACCAGCGGAGTCTGATGAGATGCTGCTGCTCGAGTCGAAGTCGGCAAAACAAAATGGACGCGAAATCAGATCGTCCGAAGTCCAACGTATCTGAAGCGAAGAGCAAAACAACGACTATTGTAATTGCTATTGATACTTTCAATTGTTTACAATTGTAATTGTAATCGTACATTTATATAGCGCCCCTTCAAGAGAACTCCTCAGAGGCGCTCCAATTCTATATAATGTAAGATTTTATTGTTATCATAGCTGCTACTATTTTTTTAATCTCTATTACAATTATTACTATTGTTACGAAAATTATTATTATTATTGACTTAATTCAAAAATTGTTATTAATATAAGATTTTATTGTTATCATTGCCGTTACTATTTTTAATCGTTATTACAATTATTACTATTGTTATCAAAATTATTATTATTATTATTGATGTAATTATTGCAAAGTTCTATTATTGTAACTATTGCTGCTACTGATAAAAATCTTATTGCTATAAGTCTTAATTATTATTATGTTCTTTATTGTTATTATCATTGCTACTACTATAATTTTCAATTGTTATTAACACAGCTACTAACATTAATTGTTATAATGAAATCATAAACAACATTTTAACATTTTCGTAGGCTAAAGCGTTACTTAAAACAAACATAGTTCATTCGCAAATGAAGAAAAGTCCCTTCGAAAACTGATTCTGGAAAATTCCGCAAACCATCAGACCGACCTTGAAGTTTTCATAGACGACGTCAGAGAGGTTCTCACAGAAGGTCAAGCGGTCAAGGTCATTCACCAGACGATCGTGGAAGACACGCATGACCTCGTGAACGAGCAACTCAATGACGTTGAGTCGACTCACAATGACGGCCGACTTAGACTGGAACAATCCACACATGACCTGCAGAGTGAGAAGAACAAATATTTACAGTGGAAAATCCTCACAGATATCTGTTCTTTACTACGACCATTAAATGATTGAGAAACTACGCCTACTTCTTTGGAAAACGCTGGAGGTACAGTAAAGGACAGGCAGGGCACAATTCTTAGTGCACGACAAGCAGTGCTACAAAGTGTCTTGACACCGCGCCTTAAATTTTCAGGTGTGCTGGCCATAAGTGGCAGGACGGCATAGAGATTTGAAAATAAGTGCTAGGACGCTTTCCGTGACCGTCCTGCAACACTTTAAGCCCTGACGGCAAGTGAAGGTGAGCTTAAGGGTACGGAGCAAAGGCACGGGGCAACATGGTTAACATGCAAAAACAAGCGAATGGAGGCTGTGGAGTGATAGAAAGTTCAGCCAAACAAGAAAAACACAGAAGGTAGATTAAACAGAGATTTCGAAATCTCTTCCTCCACACCCTCCATTTCGCTCTCTTCCTCCACACCCTCTATTTCGCCCTCTTCCTCCACACCCTCCATTTTGCCCTCTTCCTCCACACCCTCCATTTCGCCCTCTTCCTCCACACCCTCCATTTCGCCCTCTTCCTCCACACCCTCCATTTCGCCCTCTTCCTCCATACCCTCCATTTCGCTCTCTTCCTCCACACCCTCCATTTCGCCCTCTTCCTTCCTACCCTGCTTTCCCCAATTACGTGTAGACGTAACGACATTGGTTTGAACTTCATGTGCCAATGACTGATGATTCCAGTGTATTAAACACTCTCACTGTATAGACATCATTTATTGTTTCATTAAACTACAACCATCCTGCGATACCTTTGAAATATCTGCGAAACTGAACGCATAGTGTAGCTTCGTTGGTGTGGGTCGGAGTCGAAGGCAGGTTCTGCGGTAGATGGCGAGAGCGGCCGAGACGAGGGATCGAAGGCAGTCCTTGACCTCTGGTAGGAAGTTGCCCTCGCTCAAGAACCTCCCGAGATGGACCTGGTAGATGTGTTGCAACGTAAAATTTGATGGCCGAGGCAACGCCAAAACGCTGAGCATGCAACAACGGAACAACGGACAGACACACGTGCAATGAAAATAAAGCAACCGATAAAAAAATTGAACCGAAAAGTATCTTGTGAATATCAGAGATTTTTCATCCAGAAGCCAGAAAAGCAGTGCACCTCTAAATATATCAGAGCTTCTAAATCAAACAAATATCAACCAAAAATTATTTAGATAAAAAAAATAGTGTGCTGCGTGTGCTTGTGCTGTTGTGCATGCAGAAATGTGAAATTGAATGACGAAATATTGACAAACAAAAGAAGTCAAGAAATTGTTAGCGATTGCTTAAAGCTTAAGCCGTCAAGTCCAAAGCTAGTTATGTCCCGGTCACTGTAAACACTGCAAAAAATAAACCAATTAGCTATCCGCTGGCTTCGCTTTCTGCAGTCAGTGCATCTAAAAGAATTGATAACAGAGATGTGCAGTGCTCATAAAACTTGCAAAGCTAAGGTGACTACATGAACAAAGAAATGGGTTCGAAATAATAATGTTCATCCTAACAGGAACATACGAAAAATGCTTGAGTAGGCGCTGACTTATGTCGTTCCTGCCACCACCCGGTTGACCACATGCACATATCAACGTCACGTCATTGACATCCTAAAGAACAGAAATAAGATGACATTCTAAATAAAAGATACAAAATGAAACCCTAATGAATAAAAACAAGATCACTGGCAAAAATTCGTAAAAGAAACAGCCAAGTCCTCAAAACAACAAAAAAGATGTTGCAATAATAACAGCATCAGGCTCGACAAGAAGACAAATTCCAGAATTTATTACTAAACAAATACACATAAAAGAGAAAACCATTTAGAAGTTTTTTCGTCAATAAGCTTGTTCCCCACTCTCATCTGGTTTTTCACACCTTCGTTCCCCATTCTCACCTTCCACGAACATTTCTTGGTGTCGAAGAAACCACCAAAGTCGAGGAACTGTCTGAGCAACTCAAGAGCCGGTTGAGCGCCATATTGCTCTGGAGCCGGCATATTCAGATCGTCTATGCAGACAATGACCTATAGTGGACAAAACAAGATTCCAGCATCAAGTGAAATTGACAAGGAACCAGAAAAAAACTAGATAACAGAGGATGATGATGATGAGGAAGAGGAAGAGGAAGATTACAATGCGGAATATGAGAAACATGAATTCACAAGATTTCATTAGTCTGCTAACAAAGAAAGGTTGCGTGTGGTGGATTTATAAGCAAGTTGAAGATGTATAAAAATGATGGATGGAGCTGACAAAGAATATAAAGAAAATGGACGGCGAAGATATAAAGAAGGATGGAGATGACAAAGATAGAAATTTGGACTGTAAATAATGAAGATATGATTATTTGATGATTAGGTGAAAGCAAAGATGACATCAAAGGAAAACAAAGAAATGAAATAATGGGTTAAGAGTAGTAAGATGACCAAAAGAAGTTGAATTCATATCAGATGAAGATGATCGATCATCTGATGAATAAAGAACTAGATGATGAAGAACTAGATGATGAAGAACTAGATGATGAAGAACTAAATGATAAAGAACTAGATGATGAAGAACTAAATGATAAAGAACTAGATGATGAAGAACTAGAATATTGGTAAGAACAAACCTGTTTGTCTTTTGGAGCGCCCAATCTGTCACGCGTCTTCTTCAGAAGTCGGCTCGTGAGCGCTGCCTGTGCTCGAGCAGTCGAAGTGCGAGTGCTGAACTGATGGACGGCTGTTATCAGACCAACATGGCGCCTTCGAGATCTGTGTGTGCCACCGTGGAAACCACCAGACATGTCGACTAAACAATATGGACCACAGAAATTTCTTAAAACACTATAACCACAGAAATAGTCCTCAAATAACACTTCTGCATAGATTACCACCAACAATATCAAATAACACTTCTGCATAGGTTAGGCCTACTACCAACAATATCAAATAACTCTTCTGCATAGGTTACCACCAACAATATCAAATAACTCTTCTGCATAGGTTACCACCAACAATATCAAATAACACTTCTGCATAGATTACCACCAACAATATCAAATAACACTTCTGCATAGATTACCACCAACAATATCAACTCATGTCATTTAAGTTAGAACAGAGGAGGGGTCGAACCTTTTTTAATGAACAGACCAGAGGCAATATTTTCCAGGAAGTGGCATTCCAGGGTGCAGAAGGCAATGGGGCAAAATTGGGCAAGGGTCTGGAAGGGGGCCTGGTGAGCACACCCCAGAAAGTTTGTACGAAACAAAATCTTAAATGTTGCATTTTTCATCAGTCAATTACGATTCAGCCTTAATTTCGATCTTCATTAATTATTATCAGTCTCGTAAGACTCAATAAGTCTCAAAAATGGCAACTTCTCAACTCCTATTCTCACAAGGCATGGTGTGCCAGAAAAACATCATCAGCAGACCAGAAATAGTCACTACTGGCTATGAACACTTCATGAACATTTCATGAACACTGAACACTTCATGAACACTGAACACTTCACGAACACTGAACACCTCATGAACACTGAACCCTCCACGAACACTGAACACTTCATGAACACTGAACACTTCATGTCCATTCATGAAATTGATAGCAAACTGCTATTTTCACAAATTCGACCCATAGTTTAAAACGAGTGATTGCATCAGAAAAATTGAGACCTTCATCATCTTCTCCATCTTCTCCTCCTCCTGCTACGCCGATGAGTCCAACGTTGTCGAGAAGGTTCTGGCTCTTCTCCGAATAGTTGAGGACGCTGCCGAGGACCGAGGTTCGCTTGGCAGCACTACCGTCTCTTCCACCTCCGTCTCTTTCGAGCTGATGAAGGATGCGCTTGATGAGAACAGTCTTGCCAATGCCAGTCTCTCCTGCACTCAAAGGAAACATAATATACAGATTGTATTATACACACAAAACATGCAGTGTGTGCGTGTGTGTGTGACTGTGTGTGTGTGTGTGTGACTGTGTGTGTGTGACTGTGGGTGTGTGGGACTGTGGGTGTGTGTGTGTGACTGTGCGTGTGTGTGTGACTGTGTGTGTGTGACTGTGGGTGTGTGTGACTGTGTGTGTGTGACTGTGTGCGTGTAATGCATTCTTCAATTAGAACATTCATTCTATAATTAGAATGCACTCTGTGACAAGAACATGCATTCTATATCCAGAATGCTAAGTACTATAAATTGTAATCATTCTGCATTACAGCAGTTTTAAATTAAAACAAAGATTGTTATTACTATTATTACATTATACAACATGTACCTGTATCTAATACGCATTATGTATGCCAAGCTATCTCGGTTGTAGGGTTGTTCGCCTGGAATGACCTCCCTTTAACGCTGCATTTATTATATCCGACCAATCAAACTTTGCTTCATAAATCTCTCGTCTTTTTAGTCATGCTGGGCTGGGAGTGCTCCTGAGTAGATTTCTTGAAGATTTCTACAAGTCCATAGACTGAATGAATAAAAACATACATACATACCATACACGCAAACTTAGACAAATCTATTTGTCAATGCAAGACATGGACTGGGAGCGCTCCCGAGTAGTTACCTTGAAGGGGTGCCATATCAAATTTCTAGTAAATAAATTTAAAAAAAATATGGAATGCATTTCCATATCAGTTTAAAACTAGAAATGAAATTAACCGTATATACCTGTAATAAGAACGGGATTCTTCTGCAGAAGTAGAAGCGCCGATAGAAACGAGAATCGCACGGTGTCGATGGTAGCAACGAGATCGAACTCGATTCTGCGTAGTTCCATCGGTACACCAGATGTCTCTCCTGTCATCACCATGGCTCCCTGCTCTATCAGCGACTGCGTCGAGGGAACCAGGTTGTCCCAGACGACAAAGTTTCCAGTTGTCAGATCGACAAAGTAACTGAAGATGTTGCGACTCGAAGATGGCAGACGAACGCCTGAGTTGAAAAAAAAAACAATATACAGAATTTCTATTATTCATTCATTCATTCAACAATTTATATAGCGCTTCTTCAAGGGACTACTCAGAAGCGCTCCCGACTCTAACACGGCAAAAAAGGACAGTTTTGAGTTTTATTTATTTATTTATATATTTATTATAGAACATGAAATCTGTAAATAAAACAAGCATTTATACATACAAATTTTCATTCACTCAAGAATTTCTATAGGCCGCTTCAAGGAAGGAGCTACTCAGAAGCGCTCCCGACTCTAGCATGGCAAAAAGCATGAGCTGAGTAAAATAATGCTTGAACAGTAAGAAGCCCAGGAAGCAAACATAACTTCTGTGGGTTTATTATCCTCTTAGTTGACTTATATTCTGAACAATTACTGTAGCACTGATCCATAACTTAGAAGTTAATTTTGGCTCATTTTCTGTTTAGTTTAACAATTTGTACACTTAAATCTAACAGTTGACACCTATGTAAGAGGTGCTGCAGTTGCATACTGGAAATCGAGGCCCAACCCTGTTTACGGCTGTTGCGTGTTTGCATGGCTCCTTCTGCACTTAATGATTGCTTGTTTGAAATGCAACGTTCACATGAGTTCAAGTACAGTATGATAAACATCCATCCTATCCTATACAATCATGGGGCGCGGTGGTGTAGTGGGTATGTTCGTTGCCTTGCAGACGGAAGGTTTCAGGTTCGAATCCACCTCAAGTTGCTGTGTAGGTACCTTGGGCAAAGTCCTTCACTCGAAATTGCTCCAGCGCTTCGGCGTGAAACTCCGATGCAGTGTGCGCGTTGGAGTCAAGAGCACCTCTGAGTAGAGAGCTTCAAGGGGCGCTATAACAAGTGCACATACAAACAAAATCTTACCCTGCCTATTGAATAAAAATTCTATTCACATTGTATACTCTGGACCACAATCACAGATCTTGTCATCTCTGGACAAAACAACTCACCATAAAAACAAAACTCACCATAAAAACAAAACTCACCATAAAAACAAAACTCACCATGAAAACAAAACTCACCATAAAACAAAACTCACCATAAAAACAAAACTCACCATAAAAACAAAACTCATCATAAAAACAAAACTCACCATAAAAACAAAACTCACCATAAAAACAAAACTCACCATAAAAACAAAACTCACCATGAAAACAAAACTCACCATAAAAACAAAACTCACCATAAAAACAAAACTCACCATAAAACAAAACTCACCATAAAACAAAACTCACCATAAAAACAAAACTCACCATAAAAACAAAACTCACCATAAAAACAAAACTCACCATAAAAACAAAACTCACCATAAAAAAAACTCACCACAAAAACAAAACTCACCATTATAAAACAAAACTCACCACAAAAACAAAACTCACCACAAAAACAAAACTCACCACAAAAACAAAACTCACTACAAAAACAAAACTCACCACAAGGTGGTTCAACTTCAAACAGCTCTCGAACGAACGAATCAAACTCATTCGTGACATCCACAGCGTCCTCCGTCTGCCTCGTCGTCTGCGTCTTTCCTTTCGACGGAACAAATACTTCGTCTGCGTCGTCCTCTCTGCGCAAGTTTCCTCCGATTCCCCAGACGAACGCAAAGACGAACAACTTGCCGAGAAGAACGTTCAACAGATTCGGATTCTTCTGAATGAAAAACTAACGCTGTCCCTGAGCGCTGCCGTAACATAATTAACAGAAACTGTGTATTTTCATGCTTACCTATCGACCTGTATGTTAAATTGTTAATCTATTAACCTATTCTAGATAATGACATCTCTTATTCAGTCGGTCGTTGAGTAAAATCAATTTCTAATTACTTTCATGTCGACCCTTTCTGTCATGTTGTAGCAGGATGTCAATGGGAACAGATGGTGTCCAGATGGTGTTTCCTTAGCCAGCTTTCTACAGTTTACATGCTTCAAACGTAAGTTAGTGTTTCAAACCAGATTTATTGTGTTTTAAACCAGATTTATTGTGTTTTAAACCAGATTTATTGTGTTTTAAACCAGATTTATTGTGTTTTAAACCAGATTTATCAGTGCATTTTGAACACAATTTAGTGTTTTCCAAACCTGATGCTATCTGTCAACAGTGACCCTTTGTAGCCTCCACTGTTTGAGGACTCCGACCCTGGTGACATGGAAGATTGTGACATTCGAGTTGGACTCTGGACTGAAATCATAGAACAAAAAAATAAAATAAACATATATCAATAACAATAATAACAGACTAATAGCAGTAAAAATACTAATAATGTTCTTTTCATTCAATTCAAGTTAACAAACAGCAGTATGATTACATCGAATAGTAAGAATAACAAGTTAAACAAGGGTAATTTCCAATAGTACTGTATGGCAGCATGTTGGGTAGGTGCTCTTCCATCCTACCAGGTTGTCAATTTTACCATCCTCCCTAGGGAGTGGAAGGTTGAGTTAACATCATACCCTCATTGTACGCAGAGAATGCATTCTACAAATGGAACATTCCTTCTATAAATAGAACATGCATTCTATAAATAGAACATGCATTCTATAACTAGAACGTGCATTCTATAAATAGAACATGCATTCTACAAATAGAACATGCATTCTACAAATAGAACATAAATTCTATAAATAGAACATGCATTCTAGAACATTCATTCTATAAATAGAACGTGCATTCTACGTGCACATTGCACGACACTATGACAGGCAAACGAGAACATTTAGAAAGTGATTGCATTTACCTGGTCCGCCAAATCCACCTCCCCTTTGTCTCATGAAATCAAAGTAGGCCGACAGGATGTTGCAGAGGCTGGTGACAAGATTGAGCTCTGGAACGGGAAGAACGAGATGGTGTCTGAAGCGCCGGATGAAGTCGAGGCCACGCCCGATCGAATGATCGAACATGAGTTGGAGGTACGATCGACCGGAGTCTGGAATGGCAGACGGCAGACGATGACTGATCCAGGTGCGGACATACGGCTGCCAGCCGAGGTCCAAAGGATCCTAAGACAGTTGAAAAACCTTTGCACACTGTCTACAATGCAGGCTTTTATTCATTCTTTCATTCGGACATTTATATAGCGCTCCTTCAAGTAAAAGAAACTACTCAGAGGCGCTCCCGACTCGAGTGCGCCTAAAGAACAGTTTTAAGTTTAGTAAGGAACGATCCTGGTAGAATCCCAGGGTGTAGGCGTAGCTCAAAAGGAAGGCGATTCCAGACCACCATATCATCATATCATTACTATATCATTATCATATTATAAGATAAATACCATTTTATTCTAATAATGACAATAATTTAGGTCTATAGTAGTATGATAACAATGACTTAAATATGAAAATTAATATTATTATCAGTTTATCATTATCAAGTGATTACCACGTGATCATCATAATGATGACCGCAGTTCGTTGTTTAATTTTGAGGCTGTTGAAGCAAACAGTCAACATGGATATTAAAGCATCTTGTAGCAAAGATGATGATGATGATGACACTGACTATTACAATGATTATTATGCTATTGCCGCTGCTGATGATGACGACGACGACGATGATGATGATGATGACCATGCTGCTGCTGATGGAACTGACCATGTAGACCATGGCGCATCTGCTGACCGTTGCTGGACTGGCCATCGACAGATCGTCCACTTCGAAGATGACGCGCAGGTTCGAAGGAAGTGGAATGCGTTCTGCGTTCGGCAGGCAGAGGGTCCTCGAGTCGTCGAGGGCCGTGTTGAGGTTCTCTACCCAGAGAGTGTCGACTGGACCGTCAAGGACGATCCATTGCCAATCTATGCAGTTTAATCATCACCACATCTTATAATCTAATCTAATCGAAACGAATCTTAATCAAATCAAACCAATTCTTGTTTAATCTAATCTTACGAATAGAAATTAATCAGATCAAATCCGAGTCTATCTAAACTAATCTACTCTAATCTAATCTAATTCAAAAGAATCTTAATCAAATCGAATCTGTTCTAGCTTAATCTAATGGGATCTGGTCCAATGCAAATTAATCTGATCAAATCTAAACTAATCTAAACTAATCTAACAAAACCTCAATCTAATCCAGGTAATCCTGTAACTAAATCCAATCCATGTCAATCTCATTGAACCTAATCTAAATTCGATCCAATCCAAGTTAATCGAACTCAAATCGATCCAAGCATCACGATACAATCTCATCCATCCATGACAGGGGCGATATAGAAGTCAATTATACATAAGATACTGATTACCAGTTGGAGTGAAGTCATCCGAAGTGGAGTCTACGACGGTTGAATCAAAAACTGTCTGAGTTCCAACGACAACAGCTGCAGACGAGACGACATCTATCTTTCCCGCATCAATTCTCACCTGCAGCAGCAGCAGCACAGAACAAAAGAAATACATGTATGGATCAATTAAATAGAATTTAAGCAGACACTGCCAGTACAGCAACACATCACCTCCTTTACTTGTTGTAAAAAGCAGTGCTTGCTGGTTCTCGCTTCCATCTACCTCTTGAATGCATGATCGAGTAATTACCATTGCCGCCGGTCCCTCAAGTGATAGCTAAGTAACATACAAGTAGTGCTTGAATATCTAGAAAAGAGACCACTGGTGAGCTCTCACGCACTTGTAGAACCCATCAACAGAGTGTCTCGTCCACAGTCCACACCTTGAACAGCATTCATTCATTCATTCAAGAATTTATATAGCGCTTCTTCAAGGGCGACTACTCAGAAGCGCTCTCGACTCTAGCACAGCAAAAAAGGACAGTTTTGAGTTTAATAAAAAAATGTTTCAGTAATAACCCCAGAAAGTAGACGTAACTCCTGTAACTCCTGTAGCATACATGAATTGTACAACATAAATGGTGAAACACAAAAGGAGCAACAAAAAGCAGCAACATCAATGCAATGGTTACATTACACCAACAGAAATATACTTACATTCTTCTCAGTTGGACTTCCATCGTTTTTTGTCTCCGTGGAGACCACGGTTGTCGTGGTAACCGTTTCCTTGGAGAACCGTCTGACTGCGTTGGCAAGGAGTCCGTCCGACCATTCAAGCGTGTCTCCATCCGTCTGTCCGTAGAGTTCTCCGAGCGTGACGCACTTGGGGTTGATCGTAACTGTATCCACCTGACCCCTACGCCGGTTGTTCTGCCATGCACAACAGTATGCAACAACTAACAACAATTGACAACCAAAGCAACGACTGACAATAACACTGTAGCAATCCTGAACCTTACCAAGCACATTTAAATCTATCGTGAAAGTGATGCCCTAGTGACCACATAGTAACAGAGCAATAGAGTAATAGATTGATGGCGTAGTAGAATACAAGAATAAAGTGATAGAGAAACAGAATAACAGAATAATAGAATAACAGATTACTAGAGTATTAAAATAAGAGTAATAGAATACTAGATTAGAAGAGTAAAGAATACTAGAAAAATAGAGTAATAGAGTAATAGAGTAACAGATTACAAAAGTAATAAAATAAGAGTAATAGAATACTAGAATAAGATAAATACTAGAAAAATAGAGTAATAGAGCAATAAAATAATAGAGTGATAGAGTAATAGATTAACAGAGTGACAGAGTAATAATAGAGTAATAGCATAATAGAGTTAGAGTAATAGATTATCCTACGAAAGAGAAGCCTTTCTTTTCCTAGAATAATAAATAGAATAATAGAGTAAGAGTAATAGAGTAGTGAAAGAATAATACAGCACTAGAATAACAGATTAAAATGTAATACCTAATAGAATAATAGAGTAACAGATTATCCTACGAAAGAGAAGCCTTTCTTTTCCTAGAATAATAAATAGAATAATAGAGTAAGAGTAATAGAGTAGTGAAAGAATAATACAGCAATAGAATAATAGAGTGACAACATAATACTTAAAACAATAACAGAGTAATAGATTATCTTACAAAAGAGAATCCTTTCTTTTCCTCGCCATCCGCTTCACCACCAGTGGCGCCATCTTCATCCAAATCAACCGTCGGAAGCAGCACAAGCGCCCTCTGCAGTATGTTCCGTACAACGGTCTTTCCAGCGCACGTTGGACCGACGATCATGACGCCATGTCGAACGAGAATCTGGTGGTAGAACTGTTCCGCCTTTTCCACTTGAGAAGACCAACGGACGAGACCGTGGTCGTGGATTGCGAGAGAAATGGCGTGCTAAAATATCACACAACAATTATCATTATTATTATTATTATCTCATGATTTCAAAAATCATCATCGTCATCATCATCGCTGTTGTCATTATCATCGTCATCATCGTATCATCGTCGTCATCATCATCATCATCGTCATCATCATCGCCGTCATTATCATTAGAACTTTGCAATCGTAATTGCATGCTGTACAGAAACTTATTATTAATTTTATTACTATTACTCGTACAATTCTTTTATTTAAATCAATGATTAATAATATATGTATACGCTAGAACCAGTGTTATTTTAGTTCCAGCATTAATTTTTATTCCTATTCTTATTCTATTCCATAGTTGTAATTTTTATTCTTGTTTTAGTTCTTCTTTATAAATAAATTTCGTTCTTATTCTAGTTCCACTTCCTATTTAGAAATAATTTTAGTTCCAGTTCCAGTTCTAGTTCTAGTTCCACTTCCAATTCCACTTCTCATAGTTATGTCTAACATGAATGATTACAGTAACACACAAAAACAGTGTCTCGAGTCTTTTGACCTATTTATAAGATTAGTAATAATTAGAAATAATAATCAATAGGAGAAAAAATATAATTTTTTTAAATTTCCTTTTCTGATGCCTTCAGTCCGGAAAACTATTAAAAAAATTTAAAAGTTTTTATTTCTATTCCGTTCTCGTTCCAGAAAAATATTGAAATTTTTATTCCTATTCTATTCTCGTTCCAGAATTATTTTTTATTCCAGTTTTCGTTCCATGGAACGAAATTAAAATAATTATTATTCTTATTCTATTCTCAGGAACTAAAATAACACTGGCTAGAACACACGAAATACAACATTCTGTGTTCATGACAGCAATATTTTTGAAGGATCATATTTTATAAATCATGTGTTATGTTACATTACACTACTCTACGTATGATCATCTTCAGTGTAAACTTGATGAAATTACAAGCATGGAAGAATAAACTAATGTAAGAAGCAAGGAGGAAGACATAGAGCAACATAAATAAACAAAGAGAGACACAGACAGACTGAGACAGACAAAGCAATGCTGAAACACAGAGGCAGAGAAACAGAGGGAGACAGGCAAAGACAGACGGAGACAAACAGACAAAGACAGAGATGAAGAGACAGAGAAAGACAGAGAGAGCCGCTAACGTTGAGGACTTGCGAGGAGGAGCCAAGGAGATCTGCACCAGGAAAAAGATCGGACAGAAGACTGTGGAAGACTGGAACATCCTCGGAAAGAAACTTTGGAACATTCGCATCGAGAAGAACTTGGATGAGGAGTCGAGTTTCCATCTCATGGCTGACCACTGGCTGTCCACTGCAAACACAAACATCTCATCGATAACCAACAGAAAGCGTTTTATTACTTGAGATGACACTGGAGACGGAAAATTTAAGCTGAGGTGAAGGCCTTACCTTAGATTAAATGGATATTATATCATTGATGAAATAGGTCTTACATGAGATAGAAAAGATTTGCAAGAAAACACCTTTATCTGAGATGGAAAGGTCATGCGAGGGAAAAAGTCTTCATTTTATTCGAGGTTTTACATAAATTGAAGAGATCAATAATTGTTTGTACCTGAGTTGGATCTGTCGTTTCTTCTGTCCTGACATCATCACAACCGATTTGATCGCACGCATCCCAAAGTCGTAATGGTCCTTCAACAGCAATTCATCAACTTTAACAATCAAGATATATGAAATGCTTCTTCTTCTTTTTTCAGGCTTGAATGAATTAATCCCTCTCTACGGAGGGGTCAGCCACTCGGATCCTCCTATTCCACTTTCCTCTGTCTTTGGTGTTTTCGTTTTTCAGTTTGAGTTGTTTCAAGATATGAAATGCTGAAATGCTTTCACGTTTCAAACTTGGCAATTTAAAATATGATAAAAGGAGAAACTTTATCTGTTAATTATTGATAATCAATTTATTCATTATTAGCACTGGATAGCCACTGATAGCACCACCACCACCATCGCTGCCACCACCATCACCACCACCCCCAGTATTATTATTAATTAATATTGTTAATTATCATTATTACTAAAACCTGGCATATTATTTTTTTAATCATTCATAATAATTCAATTGACCTAATGACTTAAAGCATCCAGTTAAGTAAAATATTAGTTGAAATTAATTTAAACTAAATTAAATAAATTAACAAGTTGATGACTTAAAGTGCTACGATTATCACAAGTTGCCACTTTGCAAGTTTCTTAGCTGTAATTTTTGCCCACAGGAAATATTATCATCACGACTACTAATGCTTTATTGTTATAATATATTATGATACTATTACATTTAAAATTTTATTCTTACATTTAAAACTGTATTAATCTTAAAATATAGACCTGTTGCGAAAGCTGTCTACTGGCCAGTTGGTAGAGGCTGACCGCCTTAGCGGAGAGTGATCTGGCGGAGGAGAATCCCTCGGAGAAGAGCAGGATCTCGACAATCTGAACGTAGTCTGGAACAACCATCGCCACCGGACGGAAGAAGAACTTGAGGTTGTCGGGCAGCTCCACTCGACCAGCGTAACTGGAAATATGGTAAGATAATTTAAAGTGTTTTGTTTATGCATTCCATGTATAATTATTCACAAAGACAATTTAAGGTGTTTTGTTTATTAATTCTATAAATTATTCACAAAGACAATTTAAGGTGTTTTGTTTATTAATTCTATAAATTATTCACAAATACAATTTAAGGTGTTTTGTTTATTAATTCTATAAATTATTCACAAAGACAATTTAAGGTGTTTTGTTTATTAATTCTATAAATTATTCACAAAGACAATTCAAGGTGTTTTGTTTATTATAAATTATTCACAAAGACAAAAAAGAATGTTATTACTAAGAATAAAATAGAAATGAAATCATAATAAATGAACATGAAATCAAAAAATGCAAATAAATGTACAGTTACTTGTAAAGGGAATCATTACTATTCAGAATAAACAGACACAAAATTATAACAGCACCAAGAATAATTTTAAAATGCTAAATTAAAAATGAATATATAATCGTTAAACTATAAGAGAATTGTTGATTGAATCAAAACAATGATTGAGTCAATGAATTCAGTGCATGCTTCAATCACGCATTGAATTCACCGAGTCAATCACTATTTGAATGACTGAATTAATGATTGCATCATTGGATATTTGGTTACTGGTCATATAATGTCATAATTTTGTTTGAAATCGAGTCAATCACTGTTTGAATGATTGAATTAGTGATTGGTCATTGGTATAATGTTATAATTTTGTCTTAAATCTATTATTTGAGGATCAGGTCCTGTTGTTTTACCTTGGGTTCATCGTGATGAAGACCGCGCACGATGGATTCAAACGAATGTCACGACCTTCGAAAACAAACCTGAAAATAAAAAACAGATCGAGAGATATCTATGAAGAAGAAAACTGAATTTTTACTCCGAACGAATTATGGATACAACACAGCGTACAAAGGCAAATGTAAGAAAAAGGCTAATGAAGGAAAATGACCAATTTTAAGAAGCAGTCAAAGTACACATGAAATACTTGGTGTAAAGAATACAGATCAATCAATCAATCAATCAAAATTTATATAGCACCTCTTCAACGTACCTACTCAGAGGCGCTTCCGGCGGAGATCAAGCAAAAAACCAGTCTTCAACAGGTTGTTGGACCAACTACGAAGAACCAGGGTGAGAATTTCCGGAGATTTAGGGGTTTCAACCCCCAGTCTTTCTTAGAGCCCCATGTTAAAGTCTGTTTTTCACACCCCGATTCCAAGTGGATAATAGTCCAACCCCTCCCCCCCAGTTATTTTTCCACAATTCTTACACTGGAGAGACCGAATGCCTCTGCGATGAGGGAGGTGAAGAGGAAGAAGCACGAAAAATAAAGGAAGTGAAAGATTATAAGAAGGATGAAACGTAGGAAGAAGAAGAAGTATGAAGAGGAGGATGGTGTCTCTTCAATAATTCTGACCTTGGTAGTTGATGATCTTTGGCTGTTTTGATGGCATGAAGTTGTTGAGCGACGACTGACAGAACTTCAACGTCAATTCGATTGAATTCGTCAAAACAATACCAACTGCCGGACTGAGACAGACCAGAGAAGAACTGACCCAACGTCTGACAACAAAACAAATTCATAAAATTACATGGATACACCCTAAAAAAACAAGTGTGCTTTTGCGTAGATTTTAAAGAGTTAAATGATAGTATATTTCTAACAAATTAATAATAATAATAATAATAATAATAATAATAATAAGTCAGAGGTTGAAATCCAGCAGACAAACCTTGACGTCCAATCCCTCAGAGCAGTTGAAGACGATGCAATGCTTTCCCATGCCCTACAAACACACACACACACACAAACAGACCATTATAACCTTATTCACATAATCATAAATGGTTTCATTGTGGTATGCCTTTAGATGCCCTTCAACAACTGCCTATAACCATCAGGTCAATAATAACCAGAGGGTTGGTTCATTGCACAGTAACAGAGAGAGAGAGAGAGAACAGCTTTATAGTGATAACCAAGTTGGAAAAAGTAAACAATTCCTCTGGAGAGTCTTCAACATATCCTAGCCAGACCTTGAATCACCTCAACTCTACCATATCTACAACCCTAAAGGCTAGAGCACGAACCCTACCATATCCAGACCCCTAGATCACGTAGTCCTAACCTATCCAGAACCCTGCAGTACTTAAACCTACCATATCCAGACCCCTAGATCACGTAGCCCAACCCTATCCAGAACCATAGAGCATGTAACCCTACCCTATCCAGAACCATAAAGCATATAATGCTACCCTATCCATAACTTTAGGACACACAACCTTACCCTATCCAGAACCCAAGAGCATGTAACCTTACCCCATCCAGAACCATAGAGCACCTAACCTATTCAGAACCATAGAGTAGGTAACCCTACCCCATACAGAACTCGCAGTACTTAACCCTAAAATAACCAGAACACTACAAAAGCTTAACCCTACCCTAGCCAGATCCTTGACAGTTTCTGTTTTTCCAGTGCCAGCCGGTCCAGCCGGAGCGCCACCAAGATGGAGATGGAGCGCCCCAGTGAGAGTAAGGTAACAGCGATCGGTCAGAGGGGTGATGACAAGACGAGTGGAACAGCCGAGGTATTCGTAGCCGTAGCGGAACTTAGCGATCGACTGGATCACATCGCATTCCTTCGATCGCTCGTCCCATGAATAACGCAGCTGCCTGGAAAAGAAGCAAATCCAAGACAAATAAATCACAAAATCAATCAATCAATCCATCCATTGATCAATCAATCAATATATAATATGCGGCACCTTTCAATCAAATCTTAGACCCTTCACTAATTACCACGAAATTTGGGTTGGGTTGGGGTTGCACTAACCCCAACCCATTCCCTGCGACTTTGCTGCTCTGCTAGCGCTTTCTTCTCAAGACTTTCTTTTCTACAAGGCCTGGGTTGGGAGTGCCTCTGAGCAGTGATCTTGAAAGGGTGCCATAAATTATAAATTTATTCAATTGATTGAAATGTGTTTAGGAGGCACAGTTAGTCGTTTGAGAGGTTAGGAGCTGGTTAACGTCCAAACCATTTGAAAGCCAGAGAGAAATAATGCCAGTCCCAATGAAAATCCGACGCTGTTGATACCTCGTCCAATTGAATTCGTCCGATTGCGTGACGTTGTTAGCAATCAACGATGCGACGATGTCACGGTCGTGAACAGAAATCGTGAGCAGAGCGCTCAATGCGAGTCGTTTGCTCAACGGAAGATCGGTGGAAAGTAGTTCGGCGTAGAGATCCAACGACCGAACAACCTTCGCCTTCAAGTTCTTCAGCTTCTCCGTTGCATTCTCCGACGAATCGAGACAGGAAGTGACGTCACGGCTGAACAGAATCTGGGTCTGGCGAAAACATAAAAAATACCTCTGCCTTGAAAACATGGATGTACACAACGGATCCAGGGTGAAAATTGCCAGGGGAGGGTTGAGGGGGTAAACTCCCCAATCTTTTAAGAACAACATAGCACGGACGTAGCCAGGATTTTATTTGGTGGGGGGTGTTTACTTAACCGTAAGAAAACCCACAAGAAACTGAATCATATGAATAAGAGGTTTGGAAAAGCACCACGAGCTCTCATAGCGGCTTCTGGATGTCCAATTCATTACACACTGTAGCTCTTACATCAAATGCCAGTAAATGCATTATTTCATTTTTACACTGTTTAATTTGGGGGGGGTTGTTCAAACACCCAAAACACCTCCCTAGCTACAGCCTTGCAACATAGTAGTCTTCTTTGCGTGAGGTTCTTGTAAGGCGCTACATAAATGTCCATATATACAATGCAATTGAATACATACATACAAGATGTAAACTCTCACTTGCGTCCACAAACGATAGAGAATTCCTAGACTTTAAAGGGGCTATAAAAATCATATTTTGCATTGCAATAAGCTGTGATTGTTCCTGTAATCTGAAATTTAAGTGTCCTTCCAGCTCACCACAACAAGAGCAATCTGACCAGGATGATCCAGGATCCAGTCGCGTTGTTTGGATTCATTCCAATCAGATAATCCAAGGCGAATGTTTCTAGTGGAAAGAAATATCATGAAAATCAGTTCGTGATCTCATGCATTGACATGAAAGGTAATGTCATTTAACGTCAAACAATTTAAGAGAATGCACTGTTTTAAACAACATATACCATTTAACATAATGCAATTTAACATATGCCATTAAATAAAGCAATTTAACATAACATACTATGCACCATTAAAAACCGCAATTTAAAACAATGACATTTAAGATATCATGCACATTAACACAATTGATCAATGCAACATTACTATAAAACAAAAAAGGCTTTTAACACAACGCAATGCCGATATGCCACTCAACATAATGCCATTCAACATAATCTAGTCCAACACAATCCCAAATTCAGCACAATCCTCGCATCAAGCAACTTAAGATTGCAGAGAGCTCGCAAAAGCAACAGCCGTCTTACTTTGCCAATGTAATGCAATTTAACATGATGCCATTAACATTATGTCATTTAACATGCTGCCATTTAACATGATTCCATGTAACATGATGCAAAAGCAACAGTCGTGTCTTACTTTCGAACGGTGTCATACATCGCGGTTTCAACATTTCCGAGCCACTGTTCAACCGGTCCTCTGGCACGAAGGCTCCTGGAAAATAGACACAGACGTATGGATGGTGGATGGATAAATTGATAGATAGGTGGATGGATGATGAGTGGCTGGAGCAAATGGATGAATGGAAGCAAGGATATTCATTCCGCTCATTCATTCTATGAACTTATACAGCACCCCTTTACAAAACCTATTCAGGAGCACTCCAAGCGCAGCCACTGCAAAAGAAACAGACTGAGAGATTTATGAAACAAAGTTTGCTTGGTCAGATCTTGTAATAACAACAGCTCTGAAGGGAGTCATTCCAGATGAACGGCCCTACAACCGAGAAAGAAATGTATGGATGAATGGAAGGATGGAAAGAAAGATGGATGGATTGATGGATGGATGGATGAAGGACCGAATGGATGGATAAAAGGAAGGATAGATAAAGATGGAATTACTTTGGCATAGCAACGACCTCTCCCTCTGGTGACGTCATTGTCCGAACAGTGGGCGGTTGCCTTGGTAACGTCTGGATGTCCAGCGTTTTGATTCCGGCAAAGCATTTCCCAAGGCATGACTGAAACACACACACAGACACACAAATACACACACACACACACACACACACACACAGACACAGACACACAAATACACACACACACACAGACACAGACACTCGGTTAGACTCGGAAGTACGTGTTGAAAGAACAAACACTTAGCAAAACACCAGAAAAAGTAGAACAACACACATAAACAAGAGAGGCATACAGACCAACAGAGAGACAGACAAACAGATTGACAAACAGACAAACAACAGATAGACAGACACACAAGCAGACAGACTACAGTAATAGACACCCAGATAGTCAAACAGAGTGTTAACTAGAAAACAAACAGAAAGAGAGCCATAAAAACAGACAGACAGTCAGTCATACAGACAACAAACAGAAAGAGAACCAAACAGACAGCCATACAGACAGCCACACAGACAGAAGATAGACAGAAAGAAAGCCATACAGACAAGGCTGACATACAGAACCATTAGGACACATAGAAACAGCAGGTGAGTCAGAGTAGAATTATCGCTACACCTGAATTGCATTTGGGTTTTTCGATTGGACCAAAACGTCGAGAAGATCCTCGTTGCTAAGAAAGTAGAATCGTGGAAAGACGAGTCGCTTTGTCTCCAGGTAGTCCTACAATGACACACAAACAATAAAAGATAATAAAAAAATAGCAATTTTACAATAACACAGACAATACTATAAAAATAACAAAAGCAATAAAAAATATAGGCAGTACTATAAAAAAAATTAGCTATTTCACCCAGTAAGTGCAAACATATACATTTTTGACTGACCTTACTATTTTATTTTATCTAAATAACTAATGTAATGAACGCAAAACACAACAGATAACAGATGAAATAAACACCATAACAATAAACAAAAAACAAGAGGATGACAATAACAAACCATGAATGCAACTATGCTGAACTATACTATACTATATTTGGATTTATAACGCACCTCTTAAGTACAACCTAATCAGAGGCGCTCCTAGAGCAAAGATTTCCACAGAAAAAGAAAAGTTTTAATAAGGAAATGTAAGCCTCAGCCGCCTCTGCGACAGCTTACTGCATCACGAGTTAGCACCCCAACGAAGATCAGAGTCTAACTCACTTTATTAATTACATTCAGACATATTTATACACAGACAACAACAGTAACTCCTCCTACATATAGTTTGATTGGCCAATGGTATTGTCCTTATAATGTTCTGAGGCCCAATCATTACATAAGCAATGACATGATATATATCTAATATAAGTTAATCAAGCATATATATAGTGAATGACACGCCCCTATCAGTGCATGCATATCTATACATATGACAGGAAACACCCTGAAACAATAGTGCTTCCAGGCGAGATCGGACTACAAATTATAGTGGGAGGCTATTCCATAGCAAAGAAAAAAACCAGCACAATATAAACAACAAAAGACATAATGCAACAAGGTGCAACATAGGAGGAGCATGCAACGGTCTCACGAGACATACGCTTAAGCATTTCTGGATCTTTTCGAGTTGTGCGTTGACTGCGGTCAGCGTTTCCATGACACCGACGGCTGTTGCTGACCGGAGGGCGTTTGGCTGTTCCGTCGTCTTCCTCATGATGTCCGCCCACTTCCCGTTCGCTTCGTCGAACAACTTTGATTCATTCGGCAATTGCCTGGAAAAGACAATGGGAAATTAATTATGAAACTATTGTTATGGAGAAATGGTGGATGGAGGGAAGAAGAAGGAGGAGAGAAGTGAAGGAGGAGAATGAGAAAGAGGAGGATAATAGGAAACTGAAGAGGAATGGAGAAGGTCAATCGGTAAAAAAGGTTGAGAAGAAAAAGTGGGAGGAATAGGAGGAGGAGCATAAGGACAAGGACAAATAGAAATAGGAGCATGATAAAAGAGGAAAGAGGACATGTAAGAGGAGGATAAAAGACATGGAAGAAAGGTCAAGAAGGATGGTCAGGAGAAGAGAAAGATGAAGATGAAGAGCAGCGTTGCCACTCTGAAAAATAAAAAAAACCAAGTTAGCCGGTCGAAAAAACCCAAGAAAACCCAAGTTGCCCAAATCTTCCAAAATTTTCACAATTTTTCGTCCAAAAATATCTGATGACCTTTTTTTAGTCGTCCGGTCAAAATTTTCGGAATTTTTTTTCCCGTCCCAAAAATCTGATGACTTTTTTTTAGTCATTTGCCCCCAAATCTTCAGAAAATGTCAAAAAAATTCCGGTTCCCAAGCAAAAAAGCCAAGTTTTCCAGGAAAGACCCCAAATTTTTCCCGAAATTCCAGAAAAAACCCAAGATTTTGGGGGCCGAAAAAACCCAAAAAAACCCCCAAGTTCTTCGCCAAAAAAAACCATTTCCCAAGTTCGGATAAAAAACCAAGATCTTGTGACAAAACCCAAGGAGTGGCAACGCTGATGAAGAGAAGGAAAAGATGATGAGGAAGCAGCTGCATTACATCTATTCCACGGTAATTTATATAGCAACCACTGTTGTGGAGGAAAGGGTGTGCTGCTGCTGACCTGTGGATGTCCGATGCGGTGAAGATCTGTTCGAGGTAGATCCAGTTGCGTTGGCAGACCAACCAGACGTCCATTGTCTTGGAAAACAACTGAAGACGCCGCTCCCAATCTTCCACTTCGCCCTACCAGAACAACACACATCAATACATGTGTCAATACGAGAGCAATGCTTGTATATACGCAGGAAAAAATAAAGATAAATCTTAGTAGTTCGAAGCTTTAATAATTATTTAGACACCTTTTAAATGCAGAGGACTTGTCCTATACAAGTTGACGAACTCTGTCGAGCCTTCAAGTTGGAGGAGGAGGATTCCAATTTGACCAGGGTCTATGACAACAGAGGCCG
>OX243817.1:5010247-5042747 GCA_945859605.1 Lumbricus rubellus | reverse complement strand
GAACCAGCTCTTCCACCTTTTTCCAGCACAAAGACGGTCTGCGTGAGTCGGTTGACGTATTTCTGGAGCTGATCAACGTTGATCAGATCGAAAGAAGTCTTGATCCATTCAGCCGAGACTTTGTCCCACTCCTGCTGCGACTCCCACAAGAGTCGCCTCAGTCGTAAGTCTCTCTCGATTTCTCCAAGGTCAATGAGGAGGTCACGAGCCGGTTCGAAGCGGTTCTGGTCATGCCGGTTCATCTCCCTGGGAAAAGAGAAAGCTTTGAATTGTAGGTGAGTTAATCCATGAGACTAGAACGGATGAGAATTGAGATGAGATTAGAAGTAATTCTAACAGATAAAATTAGAACTGATTAGATCAGAACAGATCGAATAGAACAGGAGTTGACGGTTTACGAGACTCACGTGATGTCAGAACAACTGACCTTGTAACAGGGAGAGAACATGTTCGAAACTCACACCCCTTGTAAACCTTATAGGGACCTTGAACAGAACAAGTCCTTCACTCACAGACTTTGCTGACTGCCATTAAATAATGGCAGCTGACAAATATTTATGTGCAATTATAATAATAACAATAACAACAAAAAGATCGCCACCACCAACAACACCAACAAAAACACCAACAACAACACCAACAACAACACCAACAACACCAACAATACCACACTAACAACAACACTCAGAACAACAACAACAATAACAAGGGTGACAAATCACCGGGGACCAAAAAGAGACCAGTTACCAGTTAGGACGCTTTTCAGTCTGCATCCAGAGGCTTTCAACTTATACACAGCGTTGTTTTTATAAAAACACCTTTACACCACATCTCGGGGGACAAGAACCACATACTCCAAGCCTCACCGGCGTCACCGCACATCTGCTCATAATTACTTAGAGCCTCATGCGAATTTTTTTATAGTATTAATAATAATAAAAAAATACTAACAATGACAACAATAATAACAATATATAGTGACAATTACTCAGAGAGCAGCTTTCTTGTTCTCGTCAGGGAGCTCGTGAACCGCTCTCGATAGCTGGCAAAGTTTCGAGCGCTCGTGAGCATCAGATTGACTTCGTCCGCAAGAACCTCGATCTTCTGGATAGCCACGATTGCCATCGTGTCAAGACTGAGAAAGACGGGATCCATCACCTCGTTCTTTAGACTGGTCACCCGCTTTGCCATCTCCTGCATTCGTGTTTCCAGCTCTCCACTGAACTTCACGATGTGGTCGTCCAGCTTGGCCTCCGCATATATGATGGCAGACTGGCAAGAAACAAATAAAAATCAGTCTAAAATTAGGGATGTACCGAATATATGATTATCACCATTTGGCTGAATACGATTAATTGGACCAACTAATCGTACGAATATGCATAGTGTACAAAATAGTTCTACCGACAACACTGAAAATTTCAAATGTAAGCAAACGTTTCAGTTCAGTAAATTTAAAACATAAACTAAAAGTAAAAAGTTAACTGCATGTAATTTTTACATCCTTCTGCCAGTCTGTTTACATTCAATTATAGCAGAAACAGATGCGATTATTATGCGTATGTGTATTATTCATATTCGGTCCGACCGCTACTATTTGGCCGAATACCGAATAGCAATTTGGCCCGCTATCTGGCCCCGAAGCGAACGCTTGGTACAGCCCAACTGAAATTTCAAAAGTGCCACTTGAAAGCCAAGTGCAGCAGGGTTTCTTTTTAAGGATAGTTCTATGGAAAGCTAAACACTCTTAATATAGTTCTATGGGAGCCCAAACACTCTTAATTAATCCACCTTGAGTTGTTGAAAGCTTGGTGACAAGTTCTGGTAGACTGCAAATTCCTCCGGTTCAACCTGCATTCCAAAGTCATTGGCAATCGTGAATAGCTTCGTGACGTGGTAGTACTCCTTCTCCAGTCCTGACAGATCTGTGTTGACCTTTCCAATGAAGGTCATGTGCTCCACAAACTCCTCCACCGTGTCGCAGACTTTGTCCAGTTTCTTCCAAGATGCCTGGAAGGTTAATGAAAGGGGTTAATCGAAAATCAAGAGAAATCAAATCATTTGTTGTTTAAAGCAAGTTACAGAGAAATCATGGGTTAAATCAATCAATCAATCAATCAATCAATCAATCAATCAACTGTGAAGAGGTCGAATCAGTCAATGTAAGGATGGATGGTGGGATGGATGGGACAGATGGAATGGATTGATACAGGGAGGGAAGGATTGATAGATGGATAAATGGACGTGTGGATGGAAAGAGGGATTGTTGGAGGATTTGATGATGGATGGATAGATGGAGGTAGGGCAAAGAGCAAGGGAGGGGGAGGAAGGAATAGATGGATGGAGAAGGGGAATGGAAGTTTGGAGGAATGGGTAGGTGGATGGATACCTGAACGGAAAAATTGGTGGATGGATATATTTGGACGAGTAGGTAGAACAATGGAAGGATATTTACACGAATAGATTTATAGAACAACAGACTTTGATTGTGTTGATGAGTTGCTCGTTTCTCTCGACTGCGACCTTCGGCAGCTCAGATCGAACAGCGTCAAGAACTCTTGCGGGGAACGGACGACAATCATCGAGAAAGCGATTCGCATGGAACTCAATGAATCCAAAGCGATTCGTCTGATTCATTGCCTCCATCTCCTCGCTCTACATAAATAAATTTTCAAATTCAATTTCACACTTGTTTATTCAGAAATCAACAGTAAAATACAAAATCAGAAACATTCAAAAAAATAACTTAATACCTGGTACAATGATACTAATAATAAGATGCGCTTGTATATCAACTCGTAAGCTAAGCAGACGGAAGAGAACACAGATAATTGGAATTTGGTCTCAAATGGGTGTTTGATATTTTTGGGGTATTTGGTCTCTTCTGAGTTTTTGGTTCGTTCTTACATTGAGGAGTAATGTGCAAGGTTATTCATTTATTTCTCACATTTGCTACAGCGCCCCTTCAAGCTCTCTACTCACTCTACTCGGAGACGCTCCTGACAACAGCATGAACACTGCATCGGAGTTTCATGCCGAAGCGCAGGAGCAATTGCGAGTGCAGAACTTGCTCAAGGTTCGTATGAGGCAGCTTGAGGTGGATATGAACCTGCAACCCTCCTGCTCCAAGGCACTAAACTCACCACTACACCACTGCGCCCCCAAGGTAGTTAAGGTTAACCTGATTCTAACCTGTTCTGTGAAAGTGGTTAGCATCCACTGGAACTGTTCCACCGTCCACTGCTTCCGTTTCCATGATTCGTCCGCCTCCACCTGTCGCCCCTTCTCCACCATCGCAGCATACTTCTGGTAATCCTGCAAATAAAAACAATTAAATTTATACTGCTAATTATTCTCAATAACACAAATAATAATAATAACAATAATAAATAATTTAACAATAATCATAATAACAATCACATTAATAACAATAATAGCAACAGTTTGTAGTGCTCTTAACAGCTCCTCCTTATACACAATTTTTTCCTCGAGATCACTCTTACCCCAGATTGTAAAAATCCAAAACAAATCAACAAAACAAATAACAACAACAAGAGCAACAGCAACAACAAGATGATAACAACAAGGCTGATGATCATACTGACCATAGCAAAAGTCTCAACATCCTCAATCGTTCGGTCGACGTAATTCATCAGACGAGTTTGTGTTCCAACGTATCCCCTACTCCCCTCCAACATCGACCACGTGCCTGGCCAGACTCTCTTCCATGCCTCCTCGTCTCCTTCCTCCTCCGCTTCCTCCTGCTCCTCCTCATCGTCAGGTGAAACCCATGGTGTGACCTGAGCCATGCGCTCTCTCTTCGGCAGCGAGTAGAATGCGGAAAGACGATGCTCAGTCATCAACGAAGAAAACGTCGCTACAACAGAAATAAAAGATCAGTTCACATTATTATCATTATTTTTTTTATTATCATCAGAGGTGAAAGAAGGTCAGCTACTATTACTATTTTCACCAAATACTATTAGTATTATTATTATTCCATTATCATTTTAATTAAAATTACCATTATCAATATTATACAGTCATGACTTAGGAGTCGACGAATTCTGGATGGACAAAAGTAACATGGATATTAATTTACGAATCAAATTTTTTTAGTTTGCCTTGTAAATTAATTTCCAAATAATAGGAAACAAAACCATAAGAAATAATCAGATGTCCGTCTGTCCATTGCCATTAGGCACATTCTCTGAATGTAGTAAATAAACCAGCAATTGAGCATGTGGACTAAATTGTCTAAATAAAATCGACTAAACGGACTAAATAATCTAATGGTAGTAGCAAGTGGACTAAACATTGGACTAAAATCCCTAAATGGACCAAAGTGAGCATGCGCCTAGGTTTATTTACATACAGATTATGGCATAATGTCAATTTTTCGACCCACCGACTGTACTATGGAAGCTGGCTTCAATGTCTTCAAAGCTATTTCTGATTTCTGTGACGCCTGGTGACAATGTCACGGTTGCCGCAAGTGATGACGATGACTTCCTAGATGACCTAAGCCACAAGAACAAGGAACGCGAACGAATATTAGTTCACAAAAGAGATCGAAGTATATTTCCGATTCAAGGTTTTCTCTATCTAGCAAGTACCTAAGAATACAAGATGACTTCATTCGTGGTCACAACACCAGGTATCTTTCACAGGAAAAGCAGTGTTTAATCTAGACGTCTCTGGAGAAAAGTCCCCCCCCCAGAAATGCTGGTTTTTACATGTAAAGAGTTATCATCCACTGGGAGAATAAAGAAACAGAGAATAAAATCAGATGATATACTAAAAAACGTTCATAAGATTATCGGAAGCCTCAAATTGTGACTTTACTACCATGATTTATTTGTACTAAAAGACCGAAAAGATCATCAGGGCAAAAATATAAGAAACGACAAAAGTAAACCTTCCACAGGCCAGTGCCACACGACTGGGTGGTTGGTCCTCGCCCCCTCTCCCCCAATTAAACCATGGACTCCCCCCTGAAGCATGGGGCTAGATTAAACACAGTACGAGATGAAGTACTTGTGTCATCTATAAAATGACGTCATTACCTGCCATCTGCGGATGAAGTTCGGTCATCCGCGTCATCTTCACTTTCCATCTCTTCGCCATTTTCCAGCGACTCTATGTTGTCCAAATAAATCAACATGTGACAGTTGATTAATTACTTTCACATGTTTGAAATGTGACATGATGAGGGTCATGGTGGTTGACTGATTAGAGCGTAATTTGTAACGTATGTGGCCGAATGGATTTGATTGAGATGGTCATTATGGAGAGACCTTGAGCAACATCCTTCACCTACAATAATTGCTTAGTGCTATGGATTGGCGCCTAGCAATTGGATAATGGCCCTAATAAATGTGTAATATATAACGCGTAATACTAATGAAACAATAGTAAAGATATAGAAGGATTAGCTGGCTGATTGAGTTACAGAACGACTGATTTACCGACGGAATGACTGACAGAATGAATGACAGAACAAACCACATACCGTACCGACTGACAGAATGGCTCACTAACTGAAAGAATGAGAATGAGTGACAGAATGACTGACTGACAGAATGATTCGCTGACTCAAAAACTGTGGAATGACTGACAGAATGAATGACAAAACAAGAGAATGAATGACTCACTGACTGACAAAATGACAGAAGTAAGTCAGCAAGCTTACTTTCCTACTTACCTACTGCCTGGCAATTGATCCCCTGCCTGAATAAAGCAAAGAGTGACCAACGAACTCACGAACTCACTCCCTCAAACTCAACTTCCCAACTCACTCACTCACTCACTGACCTTCGTCTTTTGACCTTCAACTGACCTTCGTCCTTTGACCTTCAACTGACCTTCGTCCTTTGACCTTCGACTGACCTTCGTCCTTTGACCTTTTACTGACCTTCGTCCTTTGACCTTCAACTGACCTTCGTCCTTTGACCTTCAACTGACCTTCGTCCTTTGACCTTCAACTGACCTTCGTCCTTTGACTTTCAACTGACCTTCGTCCTTTGACCTTCGACTGACCTTCGTCCTTTGACCTTTGACTGAACTGGACGGACTTCCTCGGCGACTGAGCCCTCGAAGAGCCAGACACGGCAGAGGACGTTCTCTTCGAAAGACGAGAAGTCCTGGAAGCGGAATGAGGAGATGACGACTTCTCTTCTGACTGTTCGGACGACGGAATAAAAAGTCTCAATTCGACGCTTATGATCGGCTCAGGAACCAAAATGATTTCGCGACTTTCGTCAAGTTCCTTTAGGATCTGAAAAAATAATGCAACAAAAATAATTATTTTCGTAATAAAAAGAATTAAAATAATGATTTCATTAATAAAAAGAATTAAAATAATGATTTCATTAATAAAAAGAATTAAAATAATGATTTCATTAATAAAAAGAATTAAAATAATGATTTCATTAATAAAAAGAATTAAAATAATGATTTCATTAATAAAAAGAATTAAAATAATGATTTCATTAATAAAAAGAATTAAAATAATTATTTTCGTAATAAAACAAATTAACATAATGATTTTCTTAATGAAAACAATTAAGTCACAATTGTACAATTTAGAGATAAATTATTTAAACTGTTGATGATATAATTATTACTGTAATTACATATAATTTTAATTTACTGTAACAATCACAATGCAGCTGAGGCATTGACTAAAGCAATAATTGATTGAATATAGTTTGGCTGATTGATTGATTGATTGATTGATGTGTTGATACAACTGCATATTGTGCTTGTGCTATAGTTTGAATCAGTTTGAACCAATGACTATAAAGAGAAACACAGACAGAGAAAGATACAAAGAGTAAGAGTGAGACAGATGACAGAGACTTGCAGAAACAGAGATAGAGGCACACACACAGACAGAGACACAGACAGACAAATACCCACACACAGACACGTACAGAAACACAGACAGAGACAGAGAGACAAAGACCCACACACAGACACGTACAGACAGACAGACAGAAACAGAGAGACATGGACAGAATCCGGTGACCTTGTCAACATCTGGCAACTGTTGTTGAGTTTCGTCTTTTCTGCCGAAGTCGAAACAAGCGACGCCAACGCCATCCAGAGTCGGAAGATGAACAGACGCCTGTGACGTTGCCCTAGCAACAGCATCAGACAATGCACATATCAGACAACGCACATATCAGACAATGCACATATCAGACAATGCACATATCAGACAATGCACATATCCCATCCATAGATTGATGGATAGATGAATTGGTAGGTACATGAATTGAGGGATGAATGGATGGAGGGATGAATGCTTCAATGGACGGATGGAGGGATGAATGGATAGGTGTTTTTCAATGGAGCAATGAATAATTGATGGATGAATGGATGGGTGGATAAATGCTTCAATACACTGATGGATAGATAGATGAATGGTAGAGTGATTTTTCAATGGATAAATGAATTGAGGAATGAATGTTTCAAAGGATATGGGTGGGATTGATGGATGGGTGGTGGATTAGATAATTATATTGTCAGCTGACTCCTCAATTCACGGATCCTATGGATTGATAGTCCGTGGTCTGATCCAGTGTAATACCTGGATATTGGACTGCATGGTTTTCCACCGGAAATCCTTCGTTTGGTCGCTCCAGAAGGTGGTCGTCTGACAGGAGGATGAGGAAGAGATGCGGAAGAATGTGGTCGAGCATTGATGCCATCAGACACCAATTCTGATGCCTACCATCAGACAGTGAAACCACAGTGCACACACATTTCAACTTCTAATGATTTTAGTGAAACGACAGAACCATAGAGCCAGACAAGCATGCAAACAGACACATAGTCAGACAGACAGACACATAGCCAGTCAGACAGACATACAGCCAGACATAAAGACACAGCCAGACAAACAGACACATATGCAAACAGACACACACACACATACTATCAGACACAGCCAGACAAAACATAGACAACCAGGCAGACACACAGACAGACATACAAACAAACAGACACTGCCAAACAAAAAAGTACACAATATTAGTGCTCATCCAAAGACAAACTTTTACTGTGGTCACATGATGCTTACCACTCTACCATCCATCTCTTTGCCAGCCTCCGCAGCTGACGCGACGAATGTTGTGAGTTCATCGAGTGATCGCTCGACGATGCTCCTCAGCATCTCTTGAAGAATGAAATCAACGAGACGAAGAAACTGCGACAGACGATGCAGGATACGACGCCACTCGACCAACTGAGTGTAGGTGACTAAATTAACGCAGAAACACAGACAGACGTACAGACAGACAAAGAGATATGCAAACAGAAAAAGAGACACAGACAAACAGAGACAGACAGACAGAGACAGACAGTAACAGACTCAAAGACCCCCATGCTTCCTCCACACACACAGAAAGATCTTTCTCTTTTCATGAGCCTGTTGTGCAGGTTAGCTTAGCTGCCAGACAGTGCCGAGTCCTCTCAGTTGTACAGCTGTCCATAAGGAATGACCTCCCTTAAAAGCTGTGCTCATTTACATCTGACCAATCAAACTTTATTTCAAAAATCTCTCAAGTCTTTTTTTCTTTTGCCGTGGCTGCGCTTGGAGCGCTCCTGAGTAGATTTCCTGAAGGGATGCTATACAAGTCCACAGAATGAGTGAATGAATGAATTGCTTCTGAACAGCTCTGCTTTGAGAAGCGCTTTATAAATCTACATTAATAGAATAGATTAAATTACCTTTAACAATTGACAAAGTACAATTGACAATGCTAATTGTGACTCAAGTGAAAAGAGGAACAAAGAGAATTTCCATTCACCTGTTCCACCTGTCGGAATAACCGGAGCAACTTCGTATCCCAGGTGACTTCGACGATAGCGTCGTCTAAACTCTGTCTCTGCAATCGGTTTCCATAGCAACGAGGATGACTGTGGTTGAAGATGGTTGTGTTTTGACTCATCGTCATCCCCCGCATCACGGATGCCTTCAGTTATTCCCTCTCTCTCAGCCACTGCCTGCATCAGAATTAAAACACCTGGTCAGACAGGTGGACAGATGATGGAATGGTGATCATACAGGTGGGAAAACAGGTAATCAGACAGGTGGACAGTTACACATTGAAAAGGTCACAAGATGATATGTACTGAACAGTAAAGATACCAACTGAGGCAAACAGACAGAGACAAACAGGCACACAAGCAAACAGTGGTGTAGTGGGTATATTCGTTGCCTTGCAGCTGGAGGGTTGCAGGTTCGAATCCACCTCAAGCCGCCATGTAGTCACCTTGAGCAAGTCCTTCACTCGCAATTGCTCAAGCGCTTCGGCGTCAAACTCCGATGCAGTGTCTGTGCTGTAGTCGGGAGCATTTCTGAGTAGAATCTTTAAGGGGTACTATGACAAGAGCACATACAAACAAACAGTAAAACAGACAAACAGACAGAGTAGCAGACAAACAAACTGACAGACCAACTTACAATGCACGTCTCCAAAACAATGTCGACAATGATGTTCCTAAACCTCTGCAACTTCTCCTCCGCCATTTTGCACTGGTTCCCTTGTAAGTCAACAAACTCCATCATCGTCATGGTAACAGTGCTGTCCAGCCTCAGCAGCCCAACAGCAGTGGCACCAACAGGCTCCTGCTGATGACGAAAAGATGCCAGGGAACACAGGTGTCGAACATGGATGAGACAGCCGCGAAGATATTCATTCACAACAAACAGATCTTTGTTGAGACGCACTCTGAAATGGAAGAGTTCCAAGTAAATTATTATTTAAATTAAATTATTGTTCTGGAAAGGCTAGTCTTCGCCTATGCTTTGTTGTTAGAAAACTTTCTACAAAAAGCAACTGCATTGATGTGCTGAACAGCCACAGATAAACACTGAAATAGTCTCTATCTCTCATCTCCTGATATTTGGACAATTAATTATTATAAAAATTATTCATACAAGCAATTTAGTGTGATCTAATGAACCTCAGATGTGTCAAATCTGATTATATGAAATTCCAAAAAGGTGCTATATAAATGGTTAGACTCAAAGTTTATCACTGGCCGCCCTCTCATCTTCTGACTTACCCAGCGACGGTTTTCTTCTGCATTCGAACATTTCTTCGCCAAACTTTGAACGTCTTCCAAATTCTAGAGTAACAACAAAGAAAAATCGAAAGAAAGTGAATTTTTTCAAAACAAAGTTGTTGCGTTAATTAATCTTAAAGTCAATCAATGACAATGGTATTAGAGATTAGAAAATGGATTAGAAAAGAAGAGGAACAGCCGCCCCTTAATCTAATCGAGACCTTAGAATCTGGAACACTCAGCCTGGTTTCTAAAGGTTACATACATCTTTTCGAATTTCAAAACTGTCTTATTCAGTGATGGTTGGACTAGAAGCGCTTATGAATAGATTACCTTGCAGGTATGTTATATATAACTCGATAACAATTAAAAAAACCACTCCAGAAATCTTTGTAGATTCACATAAAAATCTTATATCATCTAAACGAGAAAAACAATCTGATGACCTTGCAGGTGCGTTATATATAACTCAATAGCAATATAAAAAATACTCCAGAAACCTTAGTACATTAGCATAAAAAACTTATTTCTGCAAACTGTGCTCTCTAAACTAGAAAAATAACCTGCTGACCTGATCCCCATCATCATCATCACCACCGCTCCCCTCTGATGTCTCAGTGCCTAAGTAAAGCGAAACTGAAACTACATCAAAAGTGAAAGTGAAACCCTGGTATTTTCGAGGATGAAGACTTAGCTGGTAACTCCATACCTGAACTGTCGAAAGACGTTGAGATGAAAGATCTGGTAGAAGAGCGTCCGTTCCCAAAGCCATTCAAGAAATTTCGACCTTTCAACACTCTCACCAGATGGCGTTCGTTCCATCTGACCAACGACAAAGCATCATAATCAACATCATCACCATCACTGCAACTACCACCAATACAACCACCTCGACCAGCACCATAACATCACCACCACAACACAAACAGCATCACCAACAACACCACCACTACCATCGCCACCACTGCTATTACCACCACCACTACCATTACCACCAACATCTGGAGCTATTCACAGAAATAGAACATTTGGTGCCAACTGCAAAGGTGCTATATTGCCCAGCAGATTAGATTATATTAGATTAGATTAGGGACTATCAGAGGCAGATCAGATTAGATTAGATTAGATTAGGGACTATCAGAGGCAGATCAGATTAGATTAGATTAGGGACTATCAGAGGCAGATCAGATTAGATTAGATTAGGGACTATCAGAGGCAGATCAGATTAGATTAGATTAGGGACTATCAGAGGCAGATCAGATTAGATTAGATTAGATTAGATTAGGGACTATCAGAGGCAGATTAGATTAGATTAGATTAGAAACTATCAGAGGCAGATCAGATTAGATTAGATTAGATTAGATTAGGGACTATCAGAGGCAGATCAGATTAGATTAGATTAGATTAGGGACCATCAGAGACAGACCCGAATGACACTTGTGGTCGTTCCAAGAAAGTAGAGTGCCTTCGGCCGTGCTTCATTTGCTGACACGATCTGCAAATCGTACGGATTATATCTTTCTCTCGATTCCTTTCGCGTCCTTTGCAACGCGTAGAAAAACGTTCCGTCTGATTGGTCGGCATCGACTCCTTTGACCAACTAAAATAGACCGTGAAAAACAATTTAGGAAAGTCAGCAAATTATTATTATCGTTATCACGAGGCACCAGCATCTAATGTCCAAGCATTCGAGAGCGCCTCTGAGTAGAGAGAACTTGAAGGGGCGCTATAAAAAGTACACATGCAAACAAACAATTAATACACACCATTGAGAAATTACGAGTGAAAGACTTGCTCTAGATCCTAATACAGTAACAGTCGCATGTACGTTGTATACTTTCTACCTTTACATGGTGAATGAAAACGATCAGCGAGCATGAAGTAAATTTAGTTACCAATTTTAATTTTCTTTGCAGTGCATTGTATTGCACATTTTCATTTATATAGCTCAATTTAAAGAAGAAACTGTTCAGACGCACTCTAGTCTCGCGTGCAAGTTAGCGAGTTTCAAGGCAGACTAATCATTAACTAAAGTTTTGTTAAATAGCATTTTTGATGTACACTGTACACACATCTAATAAATACAGTTTTAAAAGCATTAAAATTGCAACAGTTGACCAGACATCTAGACCTATTTTATTTCAGCTAGACTTCTGGTTCTTCTCGTCTAAACCTCTCGAGCGGATTGCGACTTCAAACTTACTACGATTACATTACCTTAGGTCAGATTTGATCATATTAACCAGGGCAAAAATTGGTGAAATTAAGCAACATGATAGAAATTTAAAATAATTACATTCAAACCCTGTAGCAAATTGAAAATATTTAATTCACTGAAAATAAACAATTAAACATAAGTTAAAACCAAATCTGGACACATTTCTGATCTCTAGAAAAAGAAAAAACGTGGACCTGTTCTTCTGCAGAGGGATCTACGTGGTCCAGGAGCTCCGCCAGCCTCTTACGATATCCCGGAGCAATGTCAGGAAGGTCAACGATCCAACCCAGATTCCGTCTCTTCTCGATTATGACCTCAAGAAAATTGTCATTCGGCGGCACTAGAAAGCGAACCAAAGTCACAGAAGCATAAAATCAGAAATGATGCCTGTAACAATAAATAATAAAGCAGTGTTATACCGAAGTGTTCTAGGCAGAGGTGGCGGTGTAGTTCATTCATTCATTTCGAGAATTTATATAGCGCCACTTCAAGAAACCTACTCAGAGGCACTCCTAGTCCAGCCACAGCTAAAAAAATAGGATTTGAGCGACTTATAAAAAGCAGGTGAATTTAGCCTAGGCATAAGTCGCAAGGTTAGTGGGAGGCCATTCCAGATAGCGGGACCTACAGTAGTTGGTGGTCAAACACTGACGGTATAGTTGGTGGTCAAACACTGACGGTGTAGTTGGTGGTCAAACATTGACGGTGTAGTTGGTGGTCAAACACTGACCTGTGGTGTCGTATAGATTCGTCTGAAAGCGAGCAAGGACTATCTTTGGATCTGGTTGACTCCACAACTTCTGTGGCACGCTCAGTGAACTGATGACCTCTGGTGACCTCGTGTGACCTCTCATCGTCTTCTTGCTTGCGGGACGTTTTGTCACGTCTTTCAAAACAAGAAATTCAACAGTAAAATAGATTATCATGGCTATGCTGACACTACCATCACCACTACCATCGTCCTCTTTATCATCACCATAACTACTATGACCACCATCACCACAACACTACCATTGTCATAATCGGTACCATTGCCATTGACCACCTTTGAAATCACGTACACCATAATCACCATAACAACCACCACAGCCATCGTTATCTTCATTACCTTATCCTATTTGTGTCTTGAGTGCAATTGTTAAGCAGTAGTGAAGCATTTGATGGATTAGGATACAAATTCTTCAAGAAGTCATCATCATCATCATCATCAATTCATAATCAATTCATCATCAATTCATCATCAACTCATCATCATCATCACCACCAACACCACCATCACCACCATCATCATCATCACCATCATCATCACCACCATCATCATCACCACCACCATCATCAACATCACCACCACCACCACCATCACCATCAGAAATTCCTGACACCTGGCGGCGATGGGTACGAATAAGCACTCTCCACTGCCTCTATCATAAATTTTTCAAGCTCCTTAGCATCAGTCCAAATGATGACATTACTTATATTGTCTATCCAGTACTTCTTTCTTGACGATGTGAGAATACATTAATGGTAAAAAAATACAGCACGAAATAACCTGGCTCAATTTTCTGCTTCGACAGGCTTGGCAAGATCACGCTCTCACTCATACTCGAGCACTTTGACTTCAAAGTCTTTGATGCCAAGTCATTGCCGCCATCAAAAGATCTTGCTACCAGAGGCAAGCAGCCACGACTGGCGTAGATCTTTCTCTGCAAACTAACAATACATCCAACTTGTTACAGAAATCAATGTTTTGTGCTCATTATTACAACTAAGTACTTTTAGTGCACTAGTGTTCACAGATATTCAGCAGCGCTCCCAGTTCGAGACCAAAAAAAGTCTTAAGAAGAGAATGATATTTAGATAGCAATCCAGCAATAAGAGTTCAAAGTAGAGTGGAAGGAAGGGAATTCCACAATGATGGAAAAGAATCGTTTAACATTTTGGGCTTTTCCTGATTCAATGATAGTAAAAAAAACATGTTAGATCAAGCGAGATTCGATTGATTAAACGCTACTTACAAGTTACAAAGTAACTTTCTCACTCATAACCTGTTTACACACAAAGTTACTTAATCACCCGCTTACTCACTTGCCGCTATTTACTACCGATCTGACAAATGACAAGATATCAGAAGAAAAGAGAATCTGCTGGTTATAGTAGCGCACTAACTTTGGAATAAACTGAATGTCTGATCCATCCTGACTGTCCATCATCGCCTTCTGTCGTAAGGTCCGCTGTGATGCAGCGATGCCAAAAGTCTGAAAACAATATGACAACTCAGAACAATACTGCCAATTCCATATCTGTAGGTATCTGTGTGCATGTATTTGCCTGCATGTATGTGTGTACATATGTGAGACACCATGGACTCAATACATAAAGTTGTCTTTATTTTTGGATGATAATTGGGGTTCCTGAAAATTACACAACTTGCTTGCATTAAAAAAAATCATTTAATAAATTACATCTATGAGGGCAGATTGATGAATATTTATGTCTGCAAAGCACAAATTGGAGATTCAAAACGTAATCTTTAGCATTAGAAACGAAATTTGAAGTGGGGCAACATCCAAGACCGAAAGTGAAAAGGATGCACACACTAATTTCACAAGTAACCAAAAAATTACAGTAAAAAATAGAAGACAATGACCTCAGTCTGTAAGTACAGTTAGTACACCGACCTTATTCTGTAAGAGATAGACTTGGCTCTGGTCTGGATGATGGTGAAGTCTCAGCTCCAGAAGTCCTCCAGGCACCTTTTCTTTCCAGCTTGGAATGGAAAGCCCTTCCACGAGAACCGACTTCTGGCTTCTTCCAGACGCCATTTCCCTCGAGGAAAGGCTGCTGGCACTCTGCCGACTCACATCTCCCAAGAATAGCAACTCATTCTCGTAAGCATCAGATGCTGGAGAAACCATCCTACCACCCTGAAGAAAATTTAGATAACCACTGCATCGTCTTAGAAGAATTAACAAAACCACCCTAACATCCTAAGAACGGTAAATGCAAAATGTAATTAAATTCTACTCAATAATTGTGAATTTGTGATTGCTCCTCTGGGTATGTAGTTCAATTTAAAAGCAACAATTGATGCATGCATGTATTAATACACGTGTCTCTGTCACTGTGTGTCCATGTATGTATGCATGTAAGCTCCTACGAATATATACGTGTAGATATACTAACTGGCTATATACTCATAAAGTGACTTTAACAAAATTCAAAGCGGTGCCCTCAAAATACGCGAGATTCTTAAATGACCTGTGCATTACGACAAACGAGTTAAAGTAGTTTCCAGATTATAATATCGGATCATAACAGCATACATAATCAGCGTGTACTTGCGAAACACGCTGCCGTATTAATATAAAATTACAAAACTACAGAATTAGTTGTGCGGAACTTTACATTTGAAATAAGGCTTTTCTGGTTTCTCAGACGATCCAACGAAAGGTTGTCCGGCGTCAAAAGCCTTTAAACAAACGAATGATCAATAGACGAGCACGCAGAATTAATTTATAAATGAATTAATCAATTAAAAGTATAAAGTAAATAAAGGTCCCAAAGTATATCAAGCATTTTCAAAGCCAAGGCACTTTCCGTTACCATAGCAAACGCACGCTGGTGCCCTGCTTTTAGACAGATATTGCTGCTGCACCAAATTCTGAAAACGGAGGCGCGACATAAAGTTTTGAAATGAATGACTTCATTTTGAATGATTTCTGCGAGTAGCTTGTTGGGATGAAGTAGGCCTACCAAATGCGAGTAAATAAATTATAGCGTATACTTAGTATACTGAACTTGAACCATGTACGAGTCGTAAAGGCCCGTTGGTCTAGGGGTATGATTCTCGCTTTGGGTGCGAGAGGTCCCGGGTTCAAATCCCGGACGGGCCCTAGCTTTTTGTTCCTTCTCGACGCGCTGTGGATCTTCTACTTCGAGGCGTGGGCTTAGCGTTGATTATAAATTATGTAGGCTAATAAAGATGTTTTGTCAACTGTCACTTTGAGCAATAAAAACTGTGGTTATGGTTATGGTTATAAATAGCATATTAATACCACAGTATAAATTGTTTATAATGTGTTTATACCAGGTCGGAGGGTTCGCGTGGTTTTTTACTGAGACCCACTGGGGTGAGGAAAAATGAGGATATGAAAGAAAGTTTGCTGGAGTCTGGAGACTTTATAGGCTATGATATTATAGGTCCGTGCAGTGGCGCAACTAGAGGGGTTCTGGGGGGTGCTTGAGCACCCCCAGGCTAAAAAGGTGACCCACGCAATTTTTCCAAATCCGATGAGTTTTTTTGGTGCGTGGGGGGGGGGGGGGTAGCCCGGGTAGGGGTCATTCGGTCTTTAAGATTACACAATCAAGCAAGTTCCTTTGGCACTCGGTACTTCGCACCATCGGCGCTTATAATAATAATAATGAGCACCCCCCAGGAAAATTTTCTGGTTGCGCCTCTGGGTCCGTGTAATAATCGTTTGCAGCCGTGCATGTAGCTGCGCTATACATGCAAGTTTGAAAGATAGGATTGGCACCAGAGTTGGCACGTGGAAAACCTCGCTCGCCAATTTGTTGCGTTTGTTTGGTTTTATGTTCACAGTGATGCCACAGCTGGGTTTTTTTCACTAGATCTGGGTTTTTGGCCTTCGTTTGGGTTTCTGTTATTTGTGTATCACGATCGATCTGGATTTATTTTGGTGAGTTGACAATTTGTACTTAAAACACATGAATATTCGGGGAAATCCAATTTAAAATGGTTGTGATACATAATTTTTTCCACTAATTTTAATTTTAATCTCCACAATCAAAATCTCGTTGTCAATTCATAAATAATTTATAACCTGGTGATGCAGAAGAACAGCTCTGGTCAGAAATAAGCCATATGGACATCTCAATACAGGTCAGTTCATTCATCTCCTTATCGACATTGTATAGGCCTATAGGTCGATCAGGTCAATCCTCTAAGAAGAGGTATCGTTTTTGCATGCAGAGTAGCCTATAGGCCCTATAGCCTATAGGCCTATAGGCTAAATGTTCTAGGTGGTTAAAATGTTGGATTGTTGATGTAGGCCTATGACGAAAATTTGGACGGAAACTTCGGACAATTTTAAAACTTCGTAAACTTAAGCCACATATCGTGAGTAGAGGCCCAATAAGGCGGCTGACTCATTTGACCAGTACAGCCTTGACCTTCGTCCATTTGACCAGTACAGCCTTAAAAAAGTAAAAAAAGTAAAAAAGTAAAAAAAGTAAAAAAGTAAAAAAGTAAAAAAGTAAAAAAAGTAAAAAAGTAAAAAAAATTTCTCCGGCGTATACAAAATGGACTACTCGAAGAAAACTGTTACTGAATTACGAAAAATCGCCGAGCGCAGCGGCAAGCATGCATATTTTACAAGACGGTGGATAGCGAAGTTCATTGCTAAAATTGACGCCCACACCCGCGAATGCTACGACGATGAATGCTCATGCAAGAATCCACAGCCGGATCGAGAACAAGGGCCAGGCACGATTACCGTCGTTCGTCGTCGGCGCAATGGCAACTCGCCCCCGTGTGATGTTAGTTTGATCGACAACGAGATCATCATCGTTAATTGTCAATGCAATGGCAACTCATGCCTGTGTGATGTACGAGCGTGAGTGAACTACGACGTAGATACGGGATTACAATATCGCAAACGATTTTACACCGTTGGTTTATAATCGTTTTCGGATCAATCGAATATTATTATTTTTTTTCTCCAAACACGACATATTTTTCATAATCGTCTCACAATGTCAACAAGTTTTCGTTATTAATCCAAGAATTGAACGAGTCTGGGTAGCCTAACCACTTCACGAGTGATTTCTTCCCGCGTTTCCTAATCACTTTTTCGATTCTAAATATTTCTTGAGTTGTTTTCTGTAGCTCCTGCTCGTAAAAAGAGCCTTGTATTTCCTCACCAGCAGAATCAGTAATCTTGTAAGTTGGCGGATCTGTATATTGAACCTGAGATACTACAAAAACCTCCTCCACCCATCTAGTCGTATAACCCTTTTCAAAAATATTCTTCTTCCTAGTTATTCTGACCCGATCGCCGATTGAAAACTTCGGCATAATAGGCTCTGAAATCTCATCGCCGTATAAATTCAAAAATACAGTCTTTTCGTTCACTTTCATACTAGCCTTCGCGGGGGTCATTTTGATCGAAGAATGTCTCGTGTCATTATAATTACTAACCATCTCATCTAATACATCGATATATCTTCTCGTTGAATTAGCCGTAAAGTATTTGAACATCTTCTCTTTCATCGTACGCACCCATCTTTCTACGATACAACTTTTGCCCTCGTTTTCGGTAGAATACAACTCGACTAAATTCTTCACATTTTTATTATAAAATTCTTTCCCTTTGTCGCACCAAACTTTGACTGGCTGTCGGCCACCCCCGAGTATCTTCACGAACCCATCGGCTGTAGACTTCCCGCTCTTGTCATGTAATGGAACGATCCATCCGTACTTGGAAAATACATCTATGATGGTCAATAGAAATTTCACGCCATCATTATCTCTGGCGAAGGCCTGCATGTCGATTAGGTCAGCTGCCCAAATCTGGTCAATCCCACCAACACGGACCCGCCTCGTCCTAAAATTTCTCACTACTGGTTTGTGTAATTCATTCGCTAATTGATTAGTCCATTTCGGGACCTGCTGTAATTTTTGGATTTTTTAAAACCCAAACCTAGGCTTGTTTTAGCTGACAAGATGGGTTTGACTATCGCCCTCTCTACGCGTTCCCGCAAGCTTGGATTAGGTATATTATTCAACTGGTTTATCATTACTCTATCAGCGACATTCCTAGAAGCCGTATCAGTGTGTTGATTGTATGCCAGGTCGTGAATATATGCCGCGCTATCTACCCTGTTTATAGGTTTGCTCCAATCTTTGGGGGTTTCGTTGCTATTCAGACGCAAATCTAGTCTAGTACCGGGACCAGTAAACTGATGGCCTGGCAAATGTAATTCGCCCGGAAATTTAGCCCAAGGTAATTTAATGTTGCTAGTGGCAGCGTTCAGCGAACTAACTAGATCCCCACCTTGCGCAACAGCGGACGCCTTCACGAATTGAGTTTTTGTTTTCCCGCATACGACGCAAACACCTCTGAGCATCGATCTCCCATTATTAGCCACGGCGTTCTGCACATCTCTCGTTTGGGTCTGTTTTTTACATTTTACGCAATACATTTCGTTTTTTAATAATATATATTTTTAAAATGGAGATTAGAGATATGAGTTGGGGCACAGCGCTCTCGAAAAGATTCAATAATCCGTTGCTACCCAAAAGCATACGTGGTTTGATAGTTGGGAAATCGGCGTGCGGAAAAACAACGCTTCTTCTCAATCTTTTACTCAGGCCAGACTGGTTGGATTATAATAACTTGCAGGTATTCGGTACTTCTCTGTTTCAACCGGAATATCGCATTATTAAAAAAGCATACGAAGAAAAATTGCCGAAAGAAGCGATCGTTCGGTTGTTCGAGCACCGAGATGAAATCGTGGGCCTAAATGCGTCACCAGACCTTGTTATGGAGGAAATGGCGAAAAACTCAGAAGCTAAATCCGATATAATTGCCAAGTTCTTTGAGAGCGCCGACGATGTACCAGACCCGAGAGATTTGAGCGCTGAAAAGAAGAACCTGATGATTTTTGATGATCTTCAATTGGAAAAACAAAACAAATGTGAAACGTATTACAATCGGGGGAGGCATAGTAATGTAGATTGTTTTTACCTCGCCCAGAATTATTTCAAATTACCGCGCCAAACAATCAGAGAAAATGCAAACT
The DNA here is from genome assembly GCA_945859605.1 of Lumbricus rubellus. Taxonomy (NCBI): domain Eukaryota; kingdom Metazoa; phylum Annelida; class Clitellata; order Crassiclitellata; family Lumbricidae; genus Lumbricus; species Lumbricus rubellus. The sequence continues at coordinate 5,022,631 of OX243817.1, read as the reverse complement.
TTATTTGCCTGTTCAAACAAGACCTGAAAAATTGTAATCATATTTACAACGATCACGTGAGTACAGACATGACGAAAGATGAATTTAGAAAACTATGCAAAACAGTATGGGGGCAACCTCACAGATTCGTGGTTTTAGACCTGACTAGCGACAAGTACAATGGCAAATACCGATGCGGACTCGACGAATTTTATATAATCGAGGATCCGCCATTGTAAAATTGTATTGTATAGTAAAAATGGAATCATCGCTTCTCAAACAGATATCGGAAAACACGGAAAAGACGGCCTGCAACACGGAACCAAAAACATCATTTTCCATTTTTCTCAGCGAAAAGAGCACGCGAATCAGAACGAAGTTTAATCCACTACTCGAACTGGAGAAGAATAAGAAATATGAAATGGCCTTAGTTGCCCTCGAGACGTACTATTCTTTTCCAAATATCGATGCGACAAACAACGTCTTTCGGTATTCACCAAATCGCGACTCACAGTGGGTAAACATTGCAGTTCCAGAGGGTTGCTATGAAATAACGGATATCAATGAATATATACAGAGAGTGATGAAGGGGAATGGGCATTACGACGGAGTAAATGGCGCTTACTGTATCTCAATAGCACCAAACACCAATACTCTGAGGTCTGTGGTGAATATAGAAGCAGATTATATGGTTGACTTTACGCCAAAGAATTCGATTGGAAAGGTTCTAGGGTTTGACAAATGGATCTATTCGGCGGGATACAACGAATCGGAGAACTTGGTAAATATAATGAGTGTAAGCAGCCTGAGAGTGACCAGCGACATTATCGGGTCTTCGTACACTAACGGAACATCGGAAAACGTGATATATTCTTTTTTCCCAAACGTAGGCCCGGGTTACAAGATTATCGAAGTGCCGCATAATTTGATATATCTCCCGATTTTGCTATCTACAATTTCAACGATGGAAACGAGGCTCACAGACCAACACGGGAACCTACTAAATCTTCGAGGTGAGGAATTGGCGATTCGATTTCACATCAGAGAAGTTTGAAAGTTTTTGTAATTTATTAGTAAAATGAATCGGTACATGGGTGTAAAAGTTAATATTTCAGAAGCGCAACAAGACAAAATTAAAAGATCACTTGAAGCGGGAACCGGCGTGAGTATCAAACTATCGCACGATGATTTGAATGGCGAACACGTTTTGGCTCTCACCCAGGCGCAAATCAATAAAATGGCCGCGGCCTACCAAAAAGGAACTGGCATGATTATTAAAATGAGTAAAACGCAATTGGAGAACAACAAGAAAGTCGAAGGTGGATTCATAGGCGCTATACTTCCGTTTCTAGCGACAGCGGGACGGTTCCTTCTTGGTAGCGTACTGCCAAGTTTAGCACAGGGCGCATTAGGTGGGTTAGGTGCTGCGGCTGGATCGAAACTTGTCGATAAAATCAGCGGTTCGGGCGTAATGTATGTCAAGAAAGGTGACATAGCGTGCAAAATAAGAGCGGCCGGATCCGGGTTGTACTTGTCTCCGTGGCAAAAAGGCGCATCGATAATGGGATCCGGGCTTTACATGAAAACAGGGTCGGGCTACGTGAGTGGCGAAGGACTTTTGCTCGGCCCCAACTCGCCGTTTCGAAACATTCCGATTCTCGGCATGATATTATAAATTATCATATGTAAAATGTCGAGACCAATACACAAATTTGGAACTAAACCAACTAGACCGGTAGAGGTTAGAACGCAGCCCGTTTCAGTCTTTTGGAAGATTACGAGCGGTGCTACTCGCGTCCCAGTAAGACAACTAGGAGGTCTGCGATGGGAGATTTTTGCGCAAAATGATATCACGATACAACCAAAGGCGGCAAATACGCTAAGGCTTGGACTGGGTGTAGAAATGGCGGCAGGTCTTTGTCTCGTTTCCCTCAGACAGAGTATCAAAGAACGACGATGCAGCCTACTAGACGGGGTGATTTCAGAAGATGTGATTGATGATATCATAGTTTCCATTCAAAACAACTCCGATTCGGCGGTAACGATAAACGAAGGAGATTCGCTATGCTGTGTAAACTATCAACGGTAAAAAAATATATATTGCTAATAAATAAAAGAATGGAATACGAAGGCATCAAACTCTATCCAAACCTAACAAATATAACACCCTCCGCGCCGGAAGGTGAAATACAAATAGCCGCGGGGTCTGCACAAACGTATCGACTTCAGAAGATTAGCGAAATCAAAAAGGAGATCGAGCAAGAACGCGACAAAAGAGCAGCGTTGAGTAAAAAGTACCATAGAAGTGTGAGCGTAATCGGCGTAGTAGACAACGTCCTCATGGCGATCACGATGGGGCTCGGAATTTCGGGAATCGGTGTACTAGCCACCATAATTGCAACCCCCATCGCTATTGCTATGGAAGGGACAGCGCTAGGTGCGGGGCTATTGAGTATAATTGGCAGCCGAATCTGTAAAAAGCTCGCCCTGAAGGGGGAGATGCATGAAAAGATCAAAACGCTAGCTGACGCGAAGCTCAACACGATCAGCGACCATATTTCAAAAGCACTCGTGGATGATTACATTTCAGACGAGGAATATTCTCTGATTCTAAGCGAGATTGAAAAATTCAATGGCATGAAAGAAGAAATCAAAAGTAAGTCGAAAGTTGCGATAGACGCGATGGATGAGGAAACGAAACAATCACTCATCGATCGGGGAAGAGAGGAAGTCAGGCAGTCCTTTCAAAGCATGTTTGAGAAAAATACCGAATCTGTGAGAAAGACGACTAACGTGAACATGTATGAAATCATGTAGACTTGTAGAGTTTTGTAGACCTATGTAGACCTATGTCGCTATGTCTGAAAATACGTCTAACTTGTGTTTTTACACATGTCGAAAAACATGTCGAAAAACACGTCGAAAAACACGCCGGAAAACATGTCGAAAAACATTAAATTTTTTATTAAAAATGTCGTTTCTAAAGATAGATGACCCGGCGAAAAGAAATTTCATAGTCGAAGAGTTTCTGAAATCCAAGAAGAATATTCAACAAAACTTTTTATCGGAGAGATTGGGAGATTCGGGGCTGCAACAAGAACTAACCAAGCTGTACAAGCCTATCGTCGATTCGCAATCCGCAATTTCCAAAGAGCAAAATGTCTTACTATCCGCCATCAAAGAAAACTCGATAGCTACTACAAACGCACTACAGACGCTACCCGCTTCGTTGAAGATTCAATTTCCTCAGTATCCCTCGATAGAAGCGTATAGCGACGATCCGACTGAGGATATTAGAACTTTAGAATTAGGTGATGTAGCCACCAAGTACCTGCATCAATACGCCTCCGATAGAAAAATCGTAGACACGACGTTCGGAATACGATCAAAAAATGGACAATTCTACATCGGCGACACTCCGATTTCTATTCAAGGAGACGATGTGACGGTTGGAAATAAGACGTATAGCGGAACACCGGGGCTTTGGGAGTTGTTGACGATGAAACAGCCGAACACGTCGATATACGATAATAATGATAGAGACGATTACGCCGAGATTCTACTCGCGACGGATGCTATCAGACAGCCAAAAAATCCTAACAAACCGAAGGCATCTGCGAGCGTCAAATATAGAGAAATTATCAAGCCGATATGGGAAAAGAGGGCTCGTAATGCGGTAGGTAAAGGCGTGGGTGGCGTAATCGTTATTTCCGAAGATCCAAACGTATTAGCGAAACAGCTAGAACTACGATTTCAAAGCTTCAAAGCAGGCAATACCGGCGTGAGAAACGAGATCGTGGCGATGTGCGATGCGTTATTGAGGCAGGAAGTGCTGAGTAAAGATGCTTACAAAAATATAATGATGACATTGTAAAATGCAGAAAAAATGCAAGTCATTAATAGAAGGAGGTATAGAAAACAATACGTTATCGGAGGATCGGGAATATTCGATACAATTTCGGGATTTTTCAAACGACTAGTAACGTCGAACGCCGCCAAACAATTAGCAACGACCGCTCTCAGCGCGAGTAAAGACGTGGCGAAAGAAATTGGGAAAAAGGCCATCGACGTTGGGAAAACAACCGCAATCGACGCTGGCAAACGATTAGTGGACAAAGCAGTAGCCAAACTGTTTACTCCTGCTCCTACTCCCACCCCCAAGAAAATTACGCCAGAAACTATACAAATTTTAGAGCGGCTGAGCGGCGTCGGGTCGAGCCCAAATATCTCGAATATCCCGAATATTAATAATCTGATGATGGGGGATGGTCTGAAGAAGAACGGCGCCATGTCGATACAAGATTTAGTACGCTCGCTAAACGGCGCCGGAATGAAGGTCGCGTAAAAAATATATTATCGCGTAGTAAAAAGTAGTAAAAATGCAATCATCTGATATTCTGAGATTTACCGAACAACCATTGAGCGATGAAAGCGTCGAACGTTACGAATGGTACGAGTATGAGCCGATATCGGGGGCGAATCTAAACACCTCCGGCGAGATTAGAATAAACATCGAACTTCAAGATCTATTTTGTCATCCAGCAGAATCTTACCTGTTGTTCGAGGGTAGATTGACGAAGGCGGACAACCCCACCACCTTCTACCTCAATGCCGATGAAGCAACTCTTACGAATAATGGGCTCATGCATCTTTTCAGCCAAATTTCGTATTCCCTATCGAATCAGGAAATTGAATCGATATTTCACCCGGGTCAAGCAACGACGATGCTCGGATTACTCAAATACCCGAATGATTTTCAACTAGCTCAAGGTCTGAATCAGTTGTGGTACAAGGACAGCGGAGCGACGGCTGCTTTCGCGAATAATCAAGGTTTCACCGTGAGACAGTCGTATATAATTCAAAAACCAAATGCCAAAGGTACTTTCAGCTTTGTAGTTCCATTGAAGCATATTTTCGGATTTTGCGATGATTACGACAAGGTTGTTTTTGGTGTGAAACATACGCTAACTCTGGTTCGTAAAGCCGATGATGACGCAATTTTTAGACTCGCTGCAGCGGATGCAGGGAAAGTTAGGCTGGATAAAATCTCATGGTTCATGCCGCACGTTATTCCCGCGGATATGGAGAAGATGCAATTGTACAAAACTATCGAATCGAAAGCGTCGCTGCCAGTTGCGTACAGAGCCCGTCAATGCGATACCACCTCCGTCGCACAGTCGACTAATTTTAGCTGGAGACTTAGCGTCAAGACATTACCTGAGAAGCCTAGGTACATCATCTTGGGGTTTCAAACCGACAAAAGCGGCGATCAACTACACAATCCATCCGTTTTCGATCATTGCGATCTGAAGAACATGTTCGTGATGATGAACCAGGACCGATACCCAGTTGTCGACTACAACCTATCATTTCCGAATCAACAATTCGCGCGGGCGTACCGAGCAGCAGCCGCGTTCAGTGAAAAATACTATGGAATGGACGAACTAATGACGCAATGCAATATCACACCCTCGGATTTCAAATATCTGTTTCCGATTATGGTGTTTGACGTGAGCAAGCAATCCGAGCGTCTGAAGTCATCGGTGGTCGATATTCAGATCAAAGGCACGTTCAATACGGCGCCGCTGGCTAATACGGAAGCGTACGCAGTGGTGATTTCAGACAAGTTACTGAGGTTTCAATCGGACGGCCAGAAAATGAGTGTGGTATATTGAAGTTCATGATAGAATGGTCGATGAAGTGTAGAAGTGTTGTATTCAAATTCAAAACTTGATTCGGTTTTGAATTCTAAGGTCGTAAGTATGCCGCTGAAAATTCGCGAACAAAAATATTTACCGGATCAAACGAACTAATAAATATCTCGAGATAATCAGTATTAGTTAATCGAACTAGGCTAGTGCCCGACACATATTTTTTCGACCCGGCCTTACCCCCGCCGCCGACAATCAGCTCGTCCACTCCCCCACTTTTGTACAAGCCAACAGTTTCGTTATATTTACCACTACTGTCGCGTATTTCCAAACACGCCGTAACCATGTAACAGCCGGCTTTCCGAGGAAGGAAACGGTTCGAATCGACTAGACAATTATCCGGATCGAATTTTACAGCTCCAAATGTTACTTGCGTTATTGTGTTGGCGATGATAGCCTGAGCCGAGAGGCCGTAAACACTAAACGCCGGGCCAAATGCGACCTCAGCAGTGGGTGTAGGCGCTATCGAAGCAATTCGTTCGTCTACGTATTTTTTATTCGTCAAATGATTATCGTTTGACGGAATGCCCGCGTGATTCGTAATCAAATCTATAGCTTGACCCCAACTTAGCGCTTCATCCATTCCCGCATCCGGATTATTCGTTATTGGCAGGCCTTTGATGCAGCTGCCATTCATATTTAGATTCCCAGTCGCCGGATTTGCTCCATCCAACCTTAGAAAAGTACTGTTTACTTGGGACAGCGTAACGCCCCCTGCAATTATTCTTTGAGTAGATCCTGAATCTGTATGACCAAATTTATCAACAGGCATTTTGAATATAATAATTTTTATTAATTCAGGGCCGTAAGAATGCCGCCGAAAAGTCCCTACACAAAATGTTCGTAGCGATGGATGAAAAAGCGTGTATGCTGACGTAATCGAACTCGTCTAGAAAAAGTATGTTACTACCGATTGAATGGTTTTGCGAACCTTTCGTACTCCCTCCGCCCGCAATTTGCATGTACGACGCCCCATTTTTATACAGGTGGACGGTGCCATACGCGGTATTACTATTGTTACAAAATTCTATGTACGCCGAAACGATATAGTACCCGGCTTTACTGGGGAAGAAAGAAGTCGTTCCGATACCCTGTTCAATACCGTGTCTTGCGGTACCGCTTCTGATTACGTCAAAAGTAACTGCAGTGTGAGATCTAGCGAGTATAGCCTGTTGAGTTGAACTGTAAGCGCTAACCGCAGGCCCTACCACCGTCGCCACTTTCGAAGTAAGTTGTTCATCGACGTATTTCTTATTCGTCAAATGATTATTGTCGGTCGGGACGTCGTCGTGATTCTGCAGTAAATCTATTACTTGCCCCCGACTTACAGCCTCATCTATTCCCGCTTCCGGAGTATTCGTTGTAGGCAGACCTCTAATAGTATGACCACTCATATTTAGGTCGCCAGTCGCCGGGTTTGCTCCATCTAGCCGTAGAAAAGTACTATTTACTTGACTTTCAGTAACTCCGCCGGCAATTACTCTCTGCGTAGATCCTGAATCTGTATGTCCAAATTTATCGACAGGCATTTTTTACATCTGAATATAATTTTCAATGTAGGCTGTTTATAACTTCTTGAAAAGTCACTCCATCTCTGCATGTTTTTTTCAGGACGTGCAGGCATAGATGACCGCAAAACACTTCGTTGTCGGGCTGCACGCGCTCGCTATTGTAGTACACGGGACTCTGCAAATACTTTACCAGTTCTGTAGGAGGGGGCAGGCCATAGCTGTCGAAATATATTTTATCCCTGCCGTTCTTCAAAAAAGCAACCCAGTGCGAGCCGGTTCCATTAGAATCGCCTAGATTCAATATCCCGCATTCAGTCCGGCTAGGTTTCTTCGGCAGCTCGTCTCTGAGAAATACTCCCCGGAAATTAGGGATATTGAGCTTTTTCGCAGCATCTAGTAGTTCAAAATTCGTCAGCGGATGATTTGCGAGAATAACACCTTCGACATTTATGTTTTTCACAGTTGTATAGCTCATTTTAATATTTCATCTAGATGTTTCACAAACTAATGAGCTTTCGAGCTTCTACGCAGGCGAGATAATATTCATGTCTACATTTTTTGCATTCATTCGCCTTTCCATCTTTTTGAAATCGATTGTTGTCGTATTCCGATATGTTCTGACTTACCTTACACCGACTGCAAACTTTTGTGTCTTTTGTCTCCCTAATTTCCTGTCTTGCGTATTTGTGTGCAAGCTCTTTCACTTTGGCATTTTTACAAACTTTGCAGCTGGGGTAATACCCGCTCTTCTGTGAGTTATCTTTGTGAAATTCGTCCAAGCTTTTTTCTATTCTGCATTTAGAACACACTTTTTTTGCCGCATCCATTTTATATTAGTGTAAATTATTCTTTATTTTGTTTAGTTTTCAGCGCGTAGTGCCCATAGGCTAGGGTGTGGATTCCGTCGTCCATTATTACTCTTTTGTCGTCGTCGGCAGACAGAGCTATTTTATTTACTTCTTCGGTGTAAATTTCATGGCGGTAGGATCGAATGACGTTCATCGCTCTCGACTGTTGTCTTTTCGTAAACACGCAGTCTTTGTAATCTGCGTGAGTGATTGATTTCTTGACGACGTTCTTTTTCACGCCTTTACATTTCTTGTAGTCTTCACCCGCCATCTTGTAAGAGTACAACTTGGATCGCAGTCCGACAAATTCTTCAATCTGTTTTCCCGCGGCCTCGTCTTTGAACATACCAACCACTTTTTTATTTACACCCGTTTCTATGCCGGATGGGTGATCGCTCGGATAGTCTGAAGTATCGAACATACTTTGGGCGTCGGGGGAAATATCTTTGTAGAAGTCTTCCGTTTTAATTTCATACGCCAAAGAATCAGTATCGGTGAATAATAGCTTGGCCCTATCTCCGTACTTGGCCTTGATGTAATTATAATGAAAATCATACATGAGCGTCTTACTAACGTCCAATATACACATCCCTAGATATATCGGCTTGTTGTAAAACAACTTGGTCTTTTTCATGTGAACGGCGATGAGGTTTTCATCGAAAATCGTTCGTCTGTCGTAATTAGTTTTCGCGACTAGCTTGATAGCTTCCTTCTCATCACTCACCAATCGTATGTCAACTCGATTCTCGATAGCTTCCATTGTTTTTCCGAAAACGCTATTGTTCATCAGCTTGAAAAAGTCTTTTTCAAAATCGTTCGTAGCTTTCGTTCTCAGGTTAGTATTCAGATCGATATACTTTTTCAGCCAGGCACTTTCCACGAATTTTATTCCTCGATGTATTTTTACGATTTTCAATCCGAGCCTTTCGTACAATTTTAAATTTTCATAATGAACGACGTACTTCTTTTTGTCGTTCAAGTTTGGAATGAGTTTCGCTACATTCGATCCCGCGGGTTTTACACTCTCTGGAGCTAGAGGATAATCATTATGCAGGTCGTGCAATTCCTTCGGATATTCTAAGTCGACTTCTAACACACATCCCACTCCATCTCGTTCGGTAATGTTTCTCCAATCAGTCAATTCGCCATCGTTCATCCATTCGAACCCGTGAGTTGGTAACGGTTTGCTCATCGCCCATCCGTACAAGTTGTTCGCGTCCAAGTATGGAATGAATACTGAATGTTGGGTGGGATTGAAAGCTTCTCCCATGTACTCGTTGTTCGCTTTCGCGTATCGATGTGAAATCGTGCTGACACCTCCTCGTATTCCCTGCTTGATCATCAGTAACATATCGTAGTCACTCAACAACTCCAACTCTACGCCAGTCGTCTTCAACGCCGCATCCCATGCAAGTCCTGGGCTAGTGTAGTACCACGCAGGGTCTAGGTTGTAGTGCTTCATACAGACGTCTCTGAAGTTTTCGAACACATCCGCTAATAATAGAACATCCGATAAATTATACAAGTCGTGATATTGGCGTAATGTCTTGCATTCAAATTTGTCCCATACCGTTTTCGCGTGCGCGTAATCTTTTTCGCTAATACCCGAATCGTTTAGTTTTGAATAGAAGGCATGTTTCGACGGCAATTCGGTTTCGTTTAATCTTTCAACACCGTCGACGTAATCATATGGGTAAACACCTTTTCTGAGTAAAAGATCCAGCTTCCCACCTTCAAAAAATTTCCCTAAATTCTTGCACGGATCTTTCTGAAGATTTTTCGATAACACGTCGAGACTCTGGGGCATGAATCTAAGACTATCGATGAAACGTAATTCGCGCTTGACTTCTCTCTCTTTTCCATCTGCGTCTACAAACTTATCGACGACGACCTCTCTGCTGAATGAGATATACTTTTCTTCGTTGCAGGGAATGCATTTGATTTTCTCGCCGTGTTCACCTCGTAATTTCTTGATAAATAAATGGCTGTCATAACCGGTCAAATTGTGAAATACGACGGGGAAGAACTTGGGGACTTTGAATTTCAGATTACAAAGGTTGTGAGCGGCACCTCTAAATTTTCCAGTCAAATGACAGTGATCTCGTACTCGTTTTTCATCGTCTATAAATTCTCCCCCGCATATATGGCAAACAGTAGCCGAGTCGAAAAGCTCCTGCTCTTTCTTTCCGAATATCATTTTCTTTGGGAATTTGAACTGGTTATATATTCGTTTCACATTTTCTTCGAGACTGTCTATGAATTTCTGAGCGACATCATCGTCTTCGTTTTCAGCTGTAAACCTCACAGGCTCTTGAGAATAAACATCATCGTCGAAGCATTTCAAATGATAACAAAACGAACTGGGCGTATGTTTTTGAAACTTGTTGGTGTAAGACGTGCTAGGAACGGGTTGGCATGTACCGATAGGTTTGATGAACGACTCAAAATCGGCAAAGTACACAAACGGTACGCGCATCTTTCTATAGTGATGTGTAAAACTTAGCATAGTCCCGGGTTCCGGAAGTTCTATTCGTTGGGCGTCCTGCTGCGAACAGTACTCAGTATGTTTGCGAAGCGATTCTACCTTTCTAAAACCGATTAAACATCTTCTGCAATAGTGCATTGAATTATGGGATTTTTCTGTTCGTAGTGCTAGCAATCTGTTAAAATTCTTGATCCAGCAATAATGCTTCTTTTCCCCATCAGAAATGAGTAATAGATCTACACACCTATCATTCTCATGCTTTGATATATATAGTGGGAATACATTCGCTTCTTTCTCGTAACCAAAAACATTAACACTAATATTATTATTTCGCTCAAACTTACTCATCACATTAGCATCCGCTGCTACGGGGAATTCGATACCAGACCAATTGAGTTCCCCAGACTGTCTAATTAATTCTTTCGTAATTCTTTCTGTATTTTTGTCGACTGGGTTTACAGCTCTCGTTACGCACCACTTGAAGCATTCATCGTCTTCGTTCTTCATATTAATAATAGCCTTTTTATTCGCCAAATAATCAGGAAGTGGAATATAAGAACTTCCTTTCAATGGTTTATATACCACTGTATCGATATCCAACTTCAAAACGGTTTTGAATCTCCAATTACTCCCCCGCATTTGAAAACTGGCCATGCTCTCCTTAATTTTATCCGCTGCGTTGGCATATATTTCCCTCACATCGGTTGCTTCTAAAATAATATCACTCTTTGATTTGAAATTAGGCTCAGCCGTTACTACTTCGCCGGTTTTCATATCTACTTTCTCCATTTCGCACATGAGATCGAATTGAACTTTTACCCCACGATTTTTCCCTAGCAGCCTAACTACATGCGGTCTTACAGCCTTGAGAAAAGTTGCAACATCGATCCCGTTGTCGCCATCGATCGTGTATCTTTTTGTAAACCCTTTGATGGCCGTCGCAGTCTCTCGAAGTTTGAACCTATGAATGGGCGGTTTTATTTGCGGAGGTAACTCACTAATCTCGCGAGTCAGCCAATCCAAAAAAACTATTTTATTTTTCCCCGTGTTCAAAAATTTCCAAGTATTAGACAAGAATGCCGTAAGTTCCGCTTTTGCTAATCTCGAGTATCCTCGCACACCTCTCTTTTTTGCAATTTCTCGCAATTCTCGCACAGTGGCGGGAGTATGCGCTGGTGTTTTGTTGACCTGAGCCCGGGCGCCTAGTCGATCTCCCTGCGATATGAACGCTATGAGTTCCGCTTTTCGCAAACTCGAGTATTGCCCTCTCTGTTTGGGAATTTGTCGTAATTCTTTCAGATTATACGATGAGTAGTCCATTTTATATTGGGGTCTCTTGTCTTTAGGCCGAGCTGTATATTCCATTTTCAGTTATTTTCTATACACGAGAGAAAAAAAATAATAATATTCGATTGATCCAAAGACGATTATAAACCAACGGTGTAAAATCGTTTGCGATATTGTAATCCCATATCTACGTCGTAGTCCGCTCACGCTCTTACATCACACAGGCATGAGTTGCCATTGCATTGACAATTAACGATGATGATCTCGTTGTCGATCAAACTAACATCACACGGGGGTGGGTTGCCATTGCGCCGACGACGAACGACGGTAATCGTGCCTGGCCCTTGTTGTCGATCCGGCTGTGGATTCTTACATGAGCATTCATCGTCGTAGCATTCGCGGGTGTGGACATCAATTTTAGCAATGAACTTCGCTATCCACCGTCTTGTAAAATATGCATGCTTGCCGCTGCGCTCGGCGATTTTTCGTAATTCAGTAACAGTTTTCTTCGAGTAGTCCATTTTGTATACGCCGGAGAAATTTTTTTTACTTTTTTACTTTTT
>OX243817.1:4976040-5010047 GCA_945859605.1 Lumbricus rubellus | reverse complement strand
ACATTATTTCATTTGGATGGGGGGTTTCAAAACCCAAAACACCGCCTAGCAACGGCCTTGACCACCAGCACCTTCATCCTTAAATCAGGATCGCCTGAGCCTCCACCATCATCGGAATCTATCAGCGTCGTAAAAATTTCCCGTTGTTATCCAAGACCTGTTTGATTGTTTTATTTTTTGATTTTTTGATTTTTTTATTGTTTGATTGTTTGATTGTTTGATTGTTGTTGTCTGCTGTTAATTGTTACAGTACGTCATTGCAAGTGTTGCGGTCGTTGGTCATCCAATTCGCTCTCGTTCGTCCATTCATTGGTTACCTGACCGCAATCGTCTGGGCCAACGCCTACTCGTCACAGGTGAGTGAATATTATTATGTCACAGGTGAGTGAATGTTATTATGTCACAGGTGAGTGAATATTATGTCACAGGTGAGTGAATATTATTATGTCACAGGTGAGTGAAATGTATGTCACAGGTGAGTGAATATTATGTCACAAGTGAGTGAATATTACGTCACAGGTGAGTGAATTTTATTATGTCACAGGTGAGTGAATTTTATTATGTCACAGGTGAGTGAATATTATGCCACAGGTGAGTAAATATTATGTCATAGGTGAGTGAATAAATTATTATGTCACAGGTGAGTGAATATTACGTCACAGGTGAGTGAATTCTATGTCACAGGTGAGTGAATATTATGTCACAGGTATAAGTGGACTGTGGATAGGTAAGTGACCAACAAAGAGCACATCACAATTTTATGTGAGCTCATTGGCTTGGGCTAGCCCGTATCAGTCCCACCTGGGCCAAGACATAAGGAGCCCATTGTCCAAATAAAATTTGACATTGGTGACAAGTTAGCTACTGGGCTTGAGTTGCTTTCTTCCAACACATCTATATAATTGACGTCAGAAAGCCAAACTGACATTTTCAAAATCCGATTTCAGGTGGGTAATAAATGGGTTGGTGGACTTGGGGGTGCACACATCGAGCCCACCTGGGACTTATATCAAAAGCTTATTCACCAAAATTTGCGATGTTCGATTTTTCGTTGGGAGACAAGTAGGCTCGTGGATATGGGCTGCCCACATGAAGCCCATCTAAAATTGTGATGAGAAGCCCATTGACTAACATTTCCAATATGATCCAACATTTGGTTGGGTCATACACGGGCTCATGAGCATGGGCTGCCCACATGAAGCCCATCTTAGTAAGAGGTGAGAATCCCGTTAACCGACGTTTCAAATACCGGGTATCCAACATTTGGGTGGGCCATAAATGGGCTTGTGGGCATGTACTGCCCACATCAAACCCATCTAAGTTAAAGGTGAGGAGCCCATTAACCGACGTTTCAAATATCCAGCATTTGGGCGGGTCATGAATGAGCTTGTGGGCATGTATACGCTACTGCCCACATGAAGCCCATCTATGACTGGAATGAGAAACCCATTAACCAACATTTCAAATATCCATCATGTGGGTGGGTCATCAATGGGCCTGTGGGCATGGGCTACCCATACAAAGGCGCTATAGAAATGAAACCATCTTACTTTTACAGACTGGAACGTCACGTGACTGGGCTGCTGATGTCGACGTAACTTCGTTCGTCTACACTGTAGAGTTGCGGGACACGGGGCGACTTCGGGTTCCTACTTCCCCCCAAACAGATCCTACCAACGGGCGTCAAAACTTTGGAAGTGGTGAAATCCCTGCTCAGGCAAATCAAACTAATCGAACCTTTCCTTCGCTAAAGGGGTCGACTGCCTGCCAGTGGCGTAGCCCAGGGCTGTTTAAAGGAATTTTTAGAACTGCACAACCCCTTCTTTCCTTTCCCATTATCGATGGTAGATAACTTCCAATCGGAGGACAATGACCTTTTCCCTAGTTTTAACCGTACAGACGTGCTTATACAACTGCACTAATCCATTTAGAAATGCACATTTTGTGCGCAACTGCACGTTAAAAAGCCTTGGCGTAGCCAAGAAAAGCTTAGGGGGTTAAACCCCCATTGGCTTAGGAAAAAGAGTTTAAAAATAGGTTATTTATCCACTTAAATATGAAAAAATGAAACAATGGTTTGTAGTAACAATATTGTTTTCTTCTCTTTGTTTTTAATTATTCCCTTTTTTATTATTTATTTTATTTACAGTAATACTGTTGGGTTGGTGTCTCAGGAAGAGCATCCGGCCATAACCCCCCCCCCCCCATCATAAATTACTGACTACGCCACTGCTGCCTGCTGATTTCGACTCTCCTAATGTCTCTCTTTCTGTTTATGCCTTTCTGCCTGTCTGTCTGTCTCTGTGTGTCTCCCTCTTATGCGCTGTTAAGAAACACGTCGGACTTGGACTTAAGTCTTTATTCTGTGTCGTCTGATGATGACTTTTCTGCTTGAAAATTTTCCAAAATAATAATAATAATTATTATTACTGTCTGGTCATTTTATGCTTCGCTGCCTGAGTCGCGCTACTCTTGGTTTCAGTACGTTGAGGTTCCTTTGAAAGCTTCAGATTCGCATTACACGAGAACAGATAACAGCGGAGATGGATAAGTTAAGAGATCGTTCGCGTCACCTTGCCAATTATTAGCCATCCAGACATAGTCAGGGTTTTGTGGGGTTTCAACACCCCAGTCTTTCTTAGAGCCCCATGTTGAAGTCTGTTTTTCACCCCCGATTCCAAGTGGATAATGGTCCAACCCCCCCCCCCCCGAGTTAATTTTCAACAATTCTTACACTGGACATAGTAGCCTACCGGTACTCGTAGTATGCATGTAGGCCTAATAGGCTATAGTATAGGTAGCCTAATAGTTGGACTGATGAAGGGTCTCTCTTCTTCTACTATTAGGCCATGTACCAAGATATTCACCTGGTTAAATAACAAGCAGCTATAGACCTAAGTAGCCTACATAGGCTACATGTAGATGAATCCAAAATCCCAAAGTTAAGGAACGGATGGAATAAATAAGCATGCATTTAGTGTAAGCCTAATAAACTTGATTTCGTTTTAGTTTGACTATTCTCGTGGCAGCAGCTACCTGAGCTTCGTTTATCTGCTGTCAACACTAATGGCCGTCTGGGCGTTTGGAATGGTCTACCACCTGTGTCGGATGGCACTGGACGACATGGCCATCCGACCAAAGTTCCTCTGTCTCCAGTTCGTCCTCATCATCTGCGGCATCCAACTTCCAATCATCTCGACTCTCGTTCAGACGGGAGTCATCCCATGCGACGCACAACTGACCATGGACGGAGTGGCATCAAGTAAGACCCATCATCGCCGTCGTCGTCGTCGCCGCCGTCGTCGACGCCGCCGTCTTCGTCATCATCATCATCATCATCGTCGTCGTCATCATCATCATCATCAGCATCATCATCATCATCATCATCATCATCATCATCATCATCATCATCATCATAAACAGATGATGGTTCTCTTGCATTACATCGTCTCTTATGAAATATTATTTTCTTAGTTTCTTAGTTTTTCAACATCAGTAACAATTCAATATTTGCAGTTGTTACTGTTATCGTAATTTTTCCCGATGTACATATCATTCCTTGGGATTGCGGATAGGTCATACTAGAATAAACTATATGGTCAATGTTCTTGGATGGCTAGGCTAATCCTTGCAGTTGCAGATGGTTTTGTTGACAGGAAAAGTGCTGCAGAAAGCGACTGCACCGAAGCGCTGAATATTCATAGATAAGCGCTGAAAGAGAAAAGTAGTCTCACAATTATCTCCTGATGTTAAATTTTGTGGAATAAAATAACCACATGATCTACTGTAACAGTAGCTGCAATTAAGTGTAGCTATGTTTAACGTCGTTGTAGTCGGCAACATTTTAGACAAGAAGTTAACTATAATAGTTTGTAAATAGCCTGCGTATACATCAGTAGTTTTTTCTTCTTTAGGATGGCATCACATGCTGGTCATATGTGAGATGCTGCTACTGCTCTCAGCTGCCAAGTGGTTCTACCGACAGCGACCTCTGACTCCGAACTCGGTCAAGGTCATTCCGGACATTGAAGTCGTCTAGTCTCCTTAACCAGAGAGAAGGAACAGCTCTGCATTGTCGCAGAGTGAGTGAAAGGAACCAGCACCTAGTGCCACCTACCATTCAGCATTTCATATTGTGTCATGCGAAGTATTATAGGCTGGGCCGAGTTTTCGCAACTGGATCTTAATAACAGCTCCTTAAGCTGTAGAGCTCCAAGAAGCAACCTGGGTACAATGTGGCGGATATGTGACCTTCGTTTTTCAATGCCTCGGCATAATTATGAGAGAAATGGATCATGCAGTCCTCTCCTCTGCCAACTTAGTCTTCCACTGACTATGCACAACTGTAGTGTACTCGTTATATATAGTCGAGTTGGTTATAGGGACACTGGTTGAGTTGAAATATCTACATTTGTTTTTAGCTTGGTGGGAATTGACTCCCCTCCCCCCCACCCCCTCGCTATTCCCACACTTCAACTTAGAAATCGTTCAAACAAATTTTTGACTTGGAGAACTTGTGAAGTGTGTGAAACGACGAAAAAACTCTGCTCGTGAATTTACCTTTTCTTTAGAAAAGCAAATCTTGAACACAAAAAAGCAAACCAGAAAAATCTGAGCACATGGACGATAACCCAACAGCGATTAATAATAATAGCAATAAAATAATAATAATAATAGCAATAATAATAGCAATAATAATAATAATAATAACAACAAAAGAAATATTTTTAGTAGTATTAATGATGATCCGAATAAGAACGATAACTACGTTAAACATTTTGGTTCCTGAAAAAGAAGACGACTTCTACCTCAGACGATAGAATCAGCCGTGTTAGTTAATTGCAACTTCAAAACTTCTTAGAACTCAAACAGTAATCTTAACAAGGACAAGAGGTCATCAGTTAAATCAAGCAGCAAGTGTTCAGCATCTCCTTATATTTGGTCGTTGTTTTAACCCTTTCACGACCAGTTTACTTAAATGCATCGAAAAACATATGTAGCCGGTCGTTATAGGGCTAAAAGTTAATGTATTCTCATCATCATCATCATCATCATCATCATCATCATCATCATCATCATCATCATCATCATCATCATCATCATCATCATCATTGCATACTCCTACCGCCAACGGAATTTCTATCACTGCCTTTTCAGCACACAATGTCGCAGAGAATGTTCATCAACCTTACTTGAAAACAAAACGAAAAAACGTAACATTGTCCACATTTCCAATTACAAAAGGATGATCACAGAAATAATAGCAGCGTGCAAATAACACACCTCGTAGAATTAACACGAAAAATAACACTGACATTAGGAGCAGCAGTGGGGATGCATTGTTTTAAAACAGGCAATTGTCTAAAGTAGCCCGAATGGCACCAAAGCATCAATTGTATTCCATGGCACGTTGCGACAACGCACGTGACATTGACGAGAAATGTGCTATCCATAATATTCCTTACCCTAGGAATGATATGTGTAACACAAGTAAATAAAAAATTAATTATCAGGGATCATTTCAATTTATTTTGCAAAATAAAACAATAGTAATAGTCACACTGATGATGATAATCTTCAGGAAAAAAAACCAATCTAATATTAATAGTATTCCTGATAATAAAAATAATATAACCATATTCTCTCACAACTGATTTTCTGAAACACGAGTGATCCCTGCGTGCATAAAAAAATTAAATAAAGTATAATAATAGAAATTAAAGTCATAATAAGTTGAATATTGTAGATTATACACATTTCTCTGAATATTCTTATGGTTCAGTCACATCAGGTAAAATAAAAAAATGATAATGATAATAATAATGTCTGTCAACGTCTGTCCACTTGCATTCAACGCTACAACCTGGTCACTTTCAAAGGTACTTTTGTCTCACACCCTGAAGACAAGGCCTGACCCACCAGACATACACTCTTCAAATAATAATCGTCCATAAGTCCCTGGGGGAATGAAGTACCTCAGGGCAAAAAAAAATAACAATAATAAAAATGATAATAATAATAATGATAATAATAAATGATGATGATAATAATAATAATAATAATAATAATAACAATAATAATAAATGTCACAATGAGGAAGAGGTTTTTCAGCAAGTTTCTCAAGTCAACTGAGAAAAGTTGGCAAATGACGGCTGTTCGTTTGAATCGATTGTCATCCTGACCCGCTCTCCCCTCTCCTCAACCCTGCGTCCAACTCCTCATCTGATTGCCTTCCATGCCTCATATGTCCCTGGGATTCCCAGCCGCAAAGGTCAAATGGGTCGTGAACTTGTGCGTAGGTCATCGTGATGATCTGGGGCCGTGTAGATTTTCAGAGCACGCTCCGTCTTGCCGAGCAACTTTGTTGGCGGCTTCTGCAATCTAAACAAATTAAACAAAACAACGATAGAGAGGGAGAGAGAGAGAGAGAGAGAGAGAGAGAGAGAGAGAGAGAGAGAGAGAGACAGAGAGACAGAGAGAGACAGAGAGAGACAGACAGACAGACAGACAGAGATAGACAAGAGAGAGATAGAGGGAGAGAAGCAGTCGACAGACGACTGACTAAGTGATTGACAGCTGACAAGTGATTGACAGCTGACAAGTGATTGACAGCTGACTGGCTCAGTGATTGACAGCTGATCAATTTTAAGTGATTGACAGCTGATCGATTAAGTGATTTGACAGCTGACTGAATGCTTGACAACTGTAAGCTGCTGTCTACCTGCCAGATGGACAGTTGACTGACAACCATTATCTGAGCACAAGGCAACTGCAGTGATTAGCTGGACAACAACAACAACAACAACAACAGCAACAACAACAACAGCAGACTATTAAGGCCCAGTCAAAGTCATAGAGATGCTCTTAATAGGTGCAAAACACACATAGATCTGTATATACATGTATGTAAATACACAACATTAACAGACGACAATCAACACTCACCTGGTATTCTCTTTCTGCTGGACGTCAGTTTTCTGGTCTTCCGTCAGCTCCGTCACTGGTTCCGTCTTATCTCTGAAACATCCGAACAAAACGATAAAACAACTTAAATTAACAAAGCATGGACTCCGACAACAACACATAAATCAATGCTTCAATGGTGCTCATCTTCGATATCTAAAGACGCTATATAAATGGCCACATACAATACATACATTTATATATATATATATATATATATATATATAAGCAAGTCCTTCCATCACAATGGTGTAGTGGGTATGTTCGTTGCCTTGCAGCTGGAGGGTCGCAGGTTCGAATCCACCACAAGCCGCCGCGCAGGGACTTTGAGCAAGTCCTTCGCTCGCAATTGCTCAGCGCATCGGCGCGAAACTCCGATTCAGTGTCCGTGCTGTAGTCGGGAGCGCCTCTCAGAAGAAACTTTGAAGGGGCGCTATAACAACTGCAAACGCAAACAAATGCTTAATACAGTATGGTGGTGCTACATAAATATGCATTCAACGACACCACCTACAAGACTAGAGGAGCATCATAAATTAACACCGACTTGTAGATGAGAACGGCTCCATCGTCTGCAACGGACATCGGAAAGACGGAAATGTCGGTTACAACCGGATTCCACATCAGGTCCCTCTCGACTTCGAGCACCGGAAGATTACACGGAAAATGGACGCGAGCCTGCAACCAGAGATATGGGCATACTAACTACTTAAATTGATGATCAATTAGAATCAGCAAATCTTGAAGCTCTAATCGGCTGGAATTATAATTGATTGGCTAAACTGATTATAATTATTTACTTTAACAACACTCCTCCATGTGTTAATGTAGCATATTTTCATTCAGTATTGTTTATAATTTTACTTGAGTTATACTATATGCATTCTATAGCACTGACTTTATTCTACTTTTGAATATTTGAACCCGTTTCTTGTTTTCTTTATTTGCAATTTGGCATTGAGAGACGGTTGTGCACCATCATGGGCTCTCACGTTCTTGTTTATGAATAGTGATGACCCGATTTTATGTGGTCTGTGCACTAATGTAATTAAGGAAACAATTGATGTAATTACCTGCTCATTGTGCCACGCTGTGTTCCACTTTGGTTGCTGTTTTCAAAGCACTTTTTTACACTGTGACTCAGTTAATTGGATATGCATACATTGTAACAGGGAAGTATTCCCTTTTGTCGAGGATGATGAAGAATTTAAACTGAATGACACTATTAAGACAGATGACACTATTGCCGTAGAATTGAATGGTCTGAATCTTGAACTTACTGCCGTAGAATTGAATGGTCTGAATCTTGAACTTGATGTGTTTCCTGATGAGTCGGGTAATCGTATCTTGCTCAACAATGCTGACACTGACCCAGACTTAAACTATTTCACAAATGTGGCTTGGAGCAGTCCCTACTCCACATTCCCCCGTTGGGAGGCTAAGTTCGAGTCTATTGAAGCTAACTTTTCGGTCATGCACATTAATTGCCGCAGCATGGTACATAAGCTAGATGAAATTCGCGAGGTTCTCAGTCAACTGCCTGTCTCTATTCTGGCCCTGTCGGAGACCTGGTTGGAGTCGGAATTTGAGGATACTATTAATGTGCCCAACTACAAATTTATACATAAGTCTAGAGGGGGGAATCTAGGAGGAGGAGGGGTGGGCTTTTTTGTTAGGGATACCATTAAATTCCAATTGTACGAAGAAAAAAGTGAACATAAAACTTATGAGGGTCTTTTCATCAAAACTTATTTACCTAGCACAACATGTTTAGTAGGAGTTTTGTATAGGCCCCCAGGACAAAACTTGGTCGAATTCAATGCTGAAATAGAGGTCTTATTCTCCAGTATTGTCAAGGGAACCAAAGATATTGTCCTACTAGGAGATTTTAACATTGACCTATTAAAAATCAATGAACATAAAGAAACTAATATATTTTATAATAACCTGACTTCCCATCAGCTTATCCCAGCCATCACGAAACCCACTCGTATCACACCAACCTCATCAACTTTGATTGATAACATATTCACTAATGCCTGGTCTAGTCTGATTGATTCAACCATTTTCATAGCTGACTTGTCTGATCACCTGCCAGTATTCGCACACTTTGCATTTGGTAATTACAAGAGAAGCTTCCCGAATTATTATGACCATCGCATAATTAATGAGGAAAGATCAGAACAATTTAAATCCCTACTTGCTGATAGTAATTGGGATAATGTCTCGACTGCATGCAATAATGGAGATGCTGACGGGGCATATGAAGTGTTTATTGAAAAATATAAAAACGCTTATGATCAGGCCTTCCCGATTGTGTCTAAAAAAAATAACGCTAAGGGGTCTAGATTTAAGCAACCCTGGATGACTGCTGGGCTCCTCAAGTCTAGTAAGAAGAAAGCTTCATTGTACTTAAAATATATAAAAAATCCAAATGCTTATAATAAAAATAAATTTACTGTATATAGGAATAAATTTAAGGCTATTAGAGTCAAAGCAGAAAAAAATTACTATGCATCTGAATTCTGCAAATATAAAGACGACCTAAGGAGGACTTGGAAACTCATTCGCTCCATAATGCAATTGGAAAATAAGGAGACACAAATTGAATCGTTAAAAATTAACGGAGAAAATGTTAAAGATCCAGAAAAAATGGCCAATAGCTTCAATAACTACTTCACCAACATAGCCCATTCTTTGGCAAAGAAAATACCAGATTCACCTCTCCCTTACCATAGTTACTTACAGGCCCCTCGGCAGAACTCTTTGGGTTTCCTAATGGTATCCCCGGAGGAAATTATGGATATTGGCCGTGATATACGTTTAACGCATAGCAAAGGTGTTGACGATATAGACCCCTGTATTGCGGCCCCCAATCTCTCCTTGGTTGCCAGACCTTTAGCGGAGATAATAAATTGTTCATTTAGTAGTGGGATTGTTCCACAAGGCATAAAAATAGCTAAAGTGGTCCCAATACTAAAAAAGGGCGATAAGGACAATGTAATCAATTACAGACCCATTTCCGTTCTTCCTTACTTCTCCAAGTTCTATGAAAAACTTATGTATAATCGACTCTATGGCTATGTTAAAAACTCTAACATCATTTATCCATCTCAGCATGGATTTCAACCTGGTCATTCCCCCTATATGGCCTTATTAAATATGCAGGACATGATTTCAAAGGCTATTGAAAATAATGAATACTCAGTGGGAATCTTCTTTGATCTAGCTAAAGCGTTTGATACGGTAGACCATAATATTTTGCTTAAAAAATTAGACAACTATGGAATTAGGGGGACTCAGCTCAGATGGTTTGCCAGCTATTTTGAGAGCCGTACACAAAGAGTTCTCTGTAATGGTGTCCTTTCTGAGCTAGGGTTGATCAAATATGGAGTTCCTCAAGGCTCCAACCTCGGACCACTCCTTTTCCTGCTTTATATTAATGACTTGGCCAATGTCTCTCCAACAATGTTTTTTATTCTATTTGCCGATGACACCAACGTTTTTTACTCCAATGGTTCATGGCAGACGTTGTTTCAAACTGTGAACGTTGAACTATCTAGCATAGCTGTTTGGTTCCATGCAAATAAACTCACCCTTAATTTAGATAAAACCAACTTTATTTTATTTAAATCCCACCGGAAAATAAAGCCAAATGACAATCTCTGTTTGCTTATTGATGATATTTCCATCAATCAAGTTGAATCTACAAAATTCTTAGGTGTGCATATAGATCAACATTTGACCTGGAAAGTTCATATTAATCAAATTGCAACTAAAATTGCTAAAAATATTGGTATTATTTCCCGCGTTGCTTATATCTTGCCAAAGACAATTAGAATGAATTTGTATTATACCCTTGTCTACCCCTACCTCACATATTGCAACCTTGTTTGGGCATCGACATACGAATCCAGGCTTCATAAACTTGTAATCTTACAGAAGAGGGCTGTTCGTATAATTGCGGGT
Source organism: Lumbricus rubellus (assembly GCA_945859605.1). Taxonomy (NCBI): domain Eukaryota; kingdom Metazoa; phylum Annelida; class Clitellata; order Crassiclitellata; family Lumbricidae; genus Lumbricus; species Lumbricus rubellus. Next base: position 4,999,115 of record OX243817.1, on the reverse strand, counting down.
ATTCGTAAACGGGAACACACTGGCCCTTCCTTTAATGAACTTCATCTCCTGAAAATTGACCAGATAAAGGATCTCCAAATTAGCGAGTTCTTTTTTCGACTCGAACACGGTCTCCTTCCTTCGGTATTCCAAGGTTACCTCCCTCACGCCTCTGACATCCATTCGCATTTCACTAGGAATTCATCTGCTTTTCGCCCTGTCAAAGCTCAATCTAATACTAGGCGGTTTACTATTAAATCTTATGGCACTAAAGTATGGAACACAATACCAATTGACATTCGTCAATCGAGTAGTCTGCAGGTATTTAAAAAGAAACTTCGTGTTCTTCTACTCTCCTCCACTAATGCTACTTGAAGTGCACATGACCATGTGTAGTTAAGATTTTAGTTAAGTACTTAGTTAAGTTTGTTTCTCTATATGCTCTTGACAATATAAGCTTTTCTGCAATCTGTCATCACCTAATTTGTTTTAGTCTCTTTCTTTTAAGCTATCTTGATTAATTTTTCTTGGGACTTTTTACTTGGGTGACCCTTCCCAGCGGGATGTCCATCCCTTTTGGGCCCCCCTTTGTAGCCAATGCATGCATGTTTTGTACTTTTATTGTTTTCTTGTTTTCTGGTTGCAATAAAGTGAATTGTATTGTATTGTATTGTATTAGAATTAGTGTTGATCTAGAATATTAATAAAAACATTAGAATCAGAATAAACAAGATCATGTAGATATATTATAACTAGCTCTTTGTCCTATGAATTAGGTCACCGGTGCAATAACACCATCATTACCACCGGTGCAATAACACCATCATTACCACCGGTGCAATAACACCATCATTACCACCGGTACAATAACACCATCATTATCACCTGTGCTATAACACCATCATTACCACTTCATCGCCACCACAACACCTACCTTTGCAACACAGACATTTTCTGCATCAATTCCACTCATCTTCGATATCTAAAAAAACATGCAAGTTTTTCGTTAGAAAAATGTAATTTATATGGACCACCAACAGCAGTAACCTTTCAGTAACTCTTCCGATGCAAGCACCCCGAGGGAAGAAATTAATTTTGACGAGAGACACAGATGTGGGAATAGATATATATATATATATAAAATAATTATATATAGAAAGAAAGAAAAATTTCCAGGTTTACACGAGGCAACAAAAACCATTTGAACCCAATAAAAAAATCAGATCTAAACACGTAAAACAAGTAAAATTCCAATCTAAAAGCTTTGCAAGTCCACGGTCACAGTACTGCTTATGTAAATCAAATTTATTTACTGCTTATTTGGTAACCAAACATCAGAGTAATCGTACAAACAAATCACCGAAGTCAGTGAAGTTAATAAAAGCTGGTCACACACGGCGAACCTATCGGTAAATGGGTCGTGGACCCCGCTTACCAGGGCCCCTATGTAATGTAGAAAGCAAGACAGCACTGGTGAACCAAAGTAATAGACAAAAAACAGTAGCATACACTATGCAAATCTGAGAATAAACAAAAGAGATCAAAGTTCAAGTATCCCAGGTCAGATGTCACAGGGATGAATCCTCCAGGAAGGGAGAGAGAGAGAGGAAGTCACCTCTTTGCGTATGTTCTCCAGCGTCCAGTCGGAGACGATAAGCTCCTGGAGAGGTTCCAGCTGATACGTCGAAGGTCTCCAGCGCCTCAGGTAGATCTGGAGCAGCGTCGTATCCTCAATTTCCATTGGATCCGGACCTTTCGACGAAACAAAAACAATCATCTCTAACTTGCAAAGGTAATCACAGGTTTAGCTGATTATTAAAATTTTGCAGGTTAAATAATTAACAAGTAACTTCATTCATTCAATCAATCATTTATTATGTAGATTTATATAGCGCCCCTTCAAGTTTACTACTCAGGAGCGCTCCCGACCCAACCTCGGCTGAAAAGTACGGTTTTAAGGCTACGATGAAACACATCTGTGCGAAGCTTTGGCATAAGGTGAGACAGTGGAAGACTATTCCATACGTATGAGGCCAATAGCAGAGAAAGCACAGTGACGTCTAAGAGCAGTTCCTTAAAGATTAGAATTCACCTGCAAGGTATATTGTCCCAAACAATAAGAAATGATGTTGACAACAATGATGGTAATGACAATGATCACAGACAACAATTGACCAGATGAACATGATAATCATAATGATGAAGATATTCTTGAGGTCAATTCCGCAACCAAGAGAACGATGATGCAGAGGGTTATGGAAAGATGATCGCCATGACAACTATTCTGATGCCACGTTTACCTTCGGCCAAAACCTCCAGCAGAATGTCGACGTTAGTCGTCGACTCCTTGAACAAGTCGTCCAGCATTCGGTCGCTCGTGAAAATTCCCGCCGGGTTTTTCCAGCTCCTCTTACGCAGTCGACACCTGAAAACAGTCAACGCAGAATGACCGTGTAACCTCTGACCTCATTTCAATACCATTATAACCTGACCTAGTTTCCATGACCAATCAACTTTGACTCAACAAGGTCAGGGTGGCAATAATAATAATAATTTTTTTTAAATCTATAAAAATATTTTTTTTAAATAATAGCAATGACGATTTCTATGGTGCCGTAACTCAGCCATGCCATGCCGTTACAAGGGCCATTTTAATGGCGGGTCAGGGGGTGATATTTTCCAGCAAGGGGCAAACCAAGGTTCAAAAAGACCCTGACAAAAATGGAATAGGGGTTTGTGAGTCTACCCTAGAAAAACTGTGCAATTCAAAATCCTAAATGGTGGATTTTACCATCAAATCAAATCAGGCTTATAAAATAAAATCTTGAATTTTGATCTTCATTATCAGTAAAAAAATAGCACAGTCATTCTTATGCAAAGTTCCCTGGTCAGAAAATCATCAGTGACCCAGAAATGGGAAATGGGTCGGTTTTTTATACCCCTGAATTAGATCGCCACCAATAGAAACAGACAACAGAAACAAAATGTCAGCAAGAGTACAATAGCAAACAATAGCTGCTTATGAGAACAATTACAGCACTAAACAATAATATTGATTATGCAACGGTGCCTGGATGCGGCGTGACATCTCGAATTGCCAATAAACGAAGATAACAAGCATACCGAAATTTGAATTAAATTATTAATTAAACTTAACACTTTCTAACCAATATGATGCAACCTAACAGCTCCTCACACGGCAACTGCCTGACTATGTCTCAAATCATCATTTCTAAGTGACTGTGTGGCATAAAAATTTAGAAATCAGAGGTGAATGAATACCTTTCTACTGGGACTTTGGTTTCCGACTCCATGTACATCGCGTTGCAGATGATGTGTTTGAGGTCACGAAGTGTCACCCCTTTCGGAACGATCACTTCCACGACAAACTTGATCGGCTGGAAAGAAAAAAACCCAGCAATTCCGTTTGAAATCCCGACTCATTTGGATTGTCCATACATTGGAATACATATTTTCGTCTCTGGAGGGAGCCCTCCCCCTTACGGATAACGTTTGACTGGTTCCTATTAATTTATCATCGTTTAATTGTTTAAAATTGCACATTACTGTTTGCCTTGCCGTCTTTGAGTATGATTTCAATTTTAAAATGATCACAACAACATTGTATGCCATTGCATGTGATTTAAAAAAAATTATCATGCAATGCTGAGTTGAACATTGCCACCTGTAAATTTAATTATATGAGGGGCAGTAATCCCGACTGGCACCAGCATTTAAAATACCACAGGTGGCATGTTATAAGCTAAGGTAGACTCGTCAGAGTTTCACAGTAAAGAACGATTTGTATTGCCGTGGTTGGACTGGAAGCGCCTTTGAATAGGCTTCTTGAAAGGGTGCTATATAAATTCATAAATTCTTGTGATGAATGAATGAATCTGAATCGTGTGTTGTGTGGACATTTAATAAAATTTATTGAAATAACTTATTGAAATAGCTATGACAAAGGTCACAAGACAATGGGTTTTTCCACCCATTTCACAGCAAGGCTCTTTCGTCAACAGCAAAAAATCATTGGAAAATGATGGCTAAAGAAGAGCTCTGAGACATGACTGTGATATTATACAGTCTCTTACTTCGACTTCATGGATGAACAGCTGATAGACGGACAGTTTGTACTCTCCGGGTCGTAACGCTCTACCGAGTTTGATCGCTAACTGAACAGAAAACAAATCAATCTGCAATTGTAGCTGCTCTCTAAATGAAATGCATATGTAGCTCCTCTATGCATCTTACGCATCAATTTAAGTCTCTTGAGTCTCAGAGAATTAACTAGTTCTGTAAGTTGTTTTAAGTGGCGAGTTGAGACTGCATGTGACTTCTTGAAGATTATGATAAAGATGCAACTTAAGTCGCAGATAAATCACTTCTACTTCTGACCATTATGTCACCAAATTCCACTTATACATGTATGTAATAGTACTGGTGCATAGGTGGCCCATGCTTAGTGGGACTCTGGTCCCTTTAGGTATACTCCGCTTGTATCCCAACTTAGGATTAGCATGAAATTATGTGTGATTGTATTTTTTGGAGCCTTAATCAATCAAATCAAATAGCTAACCATCTATTAATAAAAAAAGCCTGTTATGCTATATTTTACAATGCTATGTTAGACAAGATTTTGTTTTTCATGTACAAATTATGATTAAAAAAAGGAGAAATTTCACTCCCAAACTTAAAAATTCGTTTAAAAAATGCTTACAGATCTCAGTAAAAACTCTGAATAATATCGAGACAGAAATTATCCGAGTCACTGCACTGTGATTTTAGTGTCAACCCACCTTCGAACCGGAGTTAAGGCCAACCAACTGTTCGTAGATTTTCGTCATTTCCATGTCAGGACTCGTTGTATTGACGCGGAAAACCTAAAGAAATGACACAGGCACATTGAAATGACACAGGCACATTGAAATGACACAGGCACATTGAAATGACACAGGCACATTGAAATGTCACACGCACATTGAAATGTCACACGCACATTGAAATGTCACACGCACATTGAAATGTCACACGCACATTGAAATGTCACACGCACATTGAAATGTCACACGCACATTGAAATGTCACACGCACATTGAAATGTCTTCACTGCTCCACACAAACACCACAGCAGAAATATCAGAACAAATTCTTCGGATAAAACGAAAAAATCGAGCATGACAGCTGCCACAGGAAACTGTCGATAAACGATGAGAAGTTCAAGAAAAAGTCGGATCTAATCTATCAGTCGATTTTAATTCTTAATCTAATCATCTTAAATCCAAATATAAGACACGTAAAAATCCATAACTGTGAGGTAACGTACCCTGAAGAAGTCTGAGCTGGTTCCCATGTACGGCTCGAGGTGCGCCTTTAACCGACCCATTGTCATTCGCCGGTCGACTTGAACCGCCAACGCTGTCAATTGTCAGACAAGAAAAAAGACATTTAGCCACACCTTCAACGTCAGTGATTGTGGCACGGTGGTTATAGACAAAAGCTCATTTACGACGACCCACTGATTGACTGATTCATTGCTTGACTGACATTCCTTCAAATTCATAATCAATATAATCATTCGTCGATTTTGACTGATTCACTAATGATTTATCCAATTACTGATTCACTGACTGATCCATTCACTGATCGATCAATTTATCACCTCACTGATTAATCCACTTAATCAATCACTGATTAATCCACTTAATCATTCACTGATTAATTCACTTAATCATTTACTGATTAATCCACTTAATCATAAACTGATTAATCCATAACTTACTGAAAAACAAATCAATCCATTTCCTGATTCACAGACTTTTAATCCATTATAATTATTAACTGATTAGTCCATTAATCCTAGAGGTGGTGCAGGCAAAAAAGAACAGAGACACAGCAGCAGACCTCGTTCAGCCAAACGAAGGGAATGCAGCAGCAGAAGAACAGGGTAAGAGAGACAAAAGAAGACCAAGGACATATCTACTACAGCGGGGGGGCAGAGCTTTTTTAACGTGCAGTTGTACACAAAATGTGCAGTTCTAAATGGATTTGTGCTGTTGTAGAAGCACTTCTGTACAGTTAAAACTAGCAAAAAATGGTCATTGTCCTCCGATTGGAAGTAATTTACCATGAAGGATGGGAAAGAAAAAGAAGGAGTTGTGCAGTTCTAAAAATTCCTTAAAAACAGCCCTGGCGGATGGACCCTCAAGAAACCCACCCATCAGTCTCATCAGACTCACTGTGTTCGAACAATCCGTTGACATCTCTATCGACTCTGAAGTACGCGAAATTCGACTCGCACTGGTCCCCCGTCGTCATCGTCGTCTCATCCAGATCCCAGTTCTCCTCGCTCTCCTTCGCGCACACCAACTCCTTCTCGTTCTCCCTGCATGGCGAGTTCGACCCGTTGCTGCTCACCCGCGGCGACGTCAGAGGCGTCGGAGGACTGCTGAAGTCGTTCTGCTCCTCGCTCTCGCTCAGCCGTCCGCCCTCGTCCCCCGTCCAGTACTCGTCGTGACTCGACTCGCTGGGGATTCCTGGCTCGCCGGCGACCCCGGTCTCGCAGGTCGTCTCGCTCATCTTGGGGCTCGGGGCGTTCCCGATCGGGGTAATACCACCGGCGCTGGAAAGTGGATCGCTTTCGAGATCGGGATGCGTGTTCTCATCTGGTGCTAATGTGTCTTGAATGGTCGGCAGGTTGGATACGTTGCAAGTGGCAAGGCTCAGGCACAAAGCGCGATCGACTGGAACGTCGGCGGCGCCAGCGCTGGAACGAACGTCCCCGTCTCCAAGCGCTTTGGCGTCGGCGCTAAACCTAGCGTCCTGATCGCCAGACGCATCGTCGGCGCTAAACCTGGAAAGATTGTTACGTTCGGTCGGCGCCACCGTGTCGATTCCAACATCGGGAGAAATGTCGGTTTTTCCCAGCGATTCGACGGTAGAGAGACACGACGCTGCGTCCAATGCGCTTTGCACTTCGTTGGCGCATCTCGTGTATTGTTCGTTAGAATCCTGCACCGCTTCGCTGCTCGCAGTGCTACTGCATCGATCGTTCGCGCCATCCGTGGTCCCAACCCCGGATGAATTGTGATCTGTTTCGCTGTGCACCCCACGCACCACCAACGTCGCAGCATCGTCGTCGTTTGGCAGCTGCTCCAGTTCTCCTCCCTCCGCTTCTTCGATCCCTTCGTCCGTCGATTTCTCTTCGTCGTGGTTTGTCGTCGTCGTTGTGGCGCTTCCACCCGGAAGATAGTCGCCGCTGGAAGGACCTGGAGCAGGTGGAGGATGTTGAGGTTGATTGTTCGAGAAGTACTTGCGCAGCAGAGATGTGTCCATGCGAGAAACTGTTTAAGAGAACAATGGACGAAAGACAATATGTGACACGCTTCAATAGCTGTTTGTTTCATTGCAAGGGTAACAAGTATAGTAAGATACAAGTGCAAGATTAGGCAGGAAAAGAAATAAGGGTAAAGGTAAGAATTAGTAAATTAAGGTGATATTGAGTAGGAAGAGACAAGAGGATTAGATAAGAAGTAGCGAAGTAAGGCAAAGTTCAATCCGCGTAGGGATCCTGAGCAAGCCCTTCACTTGTAAGTACTCATGCACTTCAGCATGAAACTCCGATTCAGTGTGTCGGGAGCGACTCTGAGTAGAAATTTTGAAGGGGCGCTAAAACAGGTGCTCATACATACAACAGAGAGGAGTGGAGGAAGTGCATTGCCTGATGTACACAACTGCACAAGAAGGACTAAGTACTAAGTATGGGGCACAAAGTCAGATATGGTAGCTCTATTTCAAGAAAGTATAGCTATAAGAGACAATGTAGTCTAAGCAATGACAACGCAAGCTAAGGCTAGGTGGTGGAAGACTTCACCGAATTCCACGAGAACCTACTTTCAGCGACGGAAGGCAGAGAAATCGTGAGTGCGATGGTGTTGACGAAGCGGTCGAGAATCTGGTAGAACCGCGTTCCATTGAAAGACCCGTCGTACGACTCCAAGCCAGAACACTCGACAAAAACCTAGAAACCAACCAAGGCACACGGGCACAGTCAAAACAACAGAGTGGGACATAGAGAGACACATACAGTCAGAGGTACAGATATGCATAAATTGTAAAACGTCTGATAGATAGGTGTCAGCATCTGTGGCTAGAATTTTTGTAATGCATGGCAAGCCGTAAGTGCATATCTACACATTGTACACAATAATTATTAATTTAAAACAAAACCTTTTAATTGCCTCGCAAAAGTGCAGTAAACATTTCAAGGACACTTGTACACAGGAGCAAGAGGGGCACTTGTCACCCCCTCTAAGCTTACATCTATTTACACTACAACTTTTTTTTAAAAATTTCACATAAAGACACCAATGATACACAAAGGCGCGGTGGCATAATGGTGGATTCGTTATCTTGGCAACGTAGGGTTCCAAGTTCAAATCCACCTCAAGCCGCTATGTAGGAACCTTGAGCAAGTCCTTGACTCGCAATTGCTCGTGCTCTTTGACGTGAAACTCCGATGCAGTGTCCGTGCTGTAGTTGAGAGCACCTCTGAGTAGAGAACTGAAAGTGCTATAGCAAATGCGAGAGATAAAGTAAATAAATAAAATACCCTCTTAACATGTTGGCCGCGAGGGGCATGTTAACATGTCCCAAATTGAGTCATTTAACACAGCAAATAAGCAGCCAACGTGTTAAAAGGCACTATATAAATTTTTGGGATTACAACAACATTTAGATCACAGAGTCTCTTAAAAAAACGAGCTGCGTTTCATCACCCGGTTGACTTTTCCGAATCCTTCCTCGGAAAGCGTTCTCCTCGATTTGAAGAGCGGAAAGAAATCGGCGTAACCTCTGTCGAGAACAACCGTCAGCGAATCAAAGCAGAGGCCAAAGGTCTCGCTGATGAGCCGCTTGAATTCCTCGATGGTCGCGCTTGGCTGGACACGCAACAGCTGACTGTCATGGATCAGTTGTTCTTTCAGGTCAATGAGATGGATCTGGGTCACGACCCCTGCAGCAAAGCACATCAGATGTTCTAATCTAATCTAATCCAATACAATCTAATCCAATACAATCTAATCTAATCTAATAAAATCCACTCTAATCTAATCCTATCTCATATAATTTGACGACCCTCATAGTTATTGCTCTAACCAACTTTATTCATTCATTCATTCATTCATGCTGAGAATTTATATCGTGCCTTTTAAGAGACCTACGGTACTTAGAGACGCTAATACACACACAATAACACCCTGCCAGTGGTGCACAATAAAATGTGTAAATACAAACACAAATAATACACAGACAAACATCGCAAACACAAACACAACACAACTGATTTACAGACAAACATAAGCAGTCCATTTGTCTCAGTAACCAGCGCACACTGGTTCCCTACCTCCAACGAAGTGCATGTGAAACTCCTCATCCGGTCGCTTCGTCTCGAGCAGTAGGTCGAAGTGGTAGGTGGACTTGACGGCCCCCAGCACGCTCCCCATCTCCTGCTGCTCGTCTCCCTCAAACGAATGCTCGATGTAATCTTGCGTGCTGTCGAACCTCACCAGACGAACGCAATCCAACGCAAGCACATCGGTCAACTCCAGTTGCTACAAACAGAGGCCGTATACACAGTTATACACACACATGATAAAAGACATTCATTCATGTGAAATAGACGCATATACATGATAAAAGACATTCATTCATGTGAAATAGACGCATATACATGATAAAAGATAGGCATTCATGTGAAATAGACGCATATACATGATAAAAGATAGGCATTCATGTGAAATAGACGCATATACATGATAAAAGATAGGCATTCATGTGAAATAGATGCATATACATGATAAAAGATAGGCATTCATGTGAAATAGATGCATATACATGATAAAAGATAGGCATTCATGTGAAATAGATGCACACACATGATAAAAGATAGGCATTCATGTGAAATAGACGCACACACATGTGATAAAAGACAGGCATCATTTATGTGAAATACAGGTATCACACATTCACATAAAAAAATTGATATAAACAACAGAAGGGCACATACTTAAAAGTATTAAGGCATTCAAGAGACAGGCATTCATGTGAAATTTATCAATGGCATCTCATATTCACATAAAAAAATGGAACATTAAACATAAAATAAGGGCAAACACATGTATAAAAGGCGAGTCAATCATGTGAAAAATGGGCATTCACAAAAAAAATGAGCATAAACAGGCATACACGTAAAAGGCAAGGCATTCATGTGAAATATGGTCATTCACATGTATAAAAAAATTAAACATAAAAGATGGGCATACACATAAGAGGCATAAGAGACAGGCAAAGACATAAAAGTGGGGGTACATCTTCTTACCCTCCATGCGATCTCGGTCGCCTCACCGAGTGTTTTACTTCGATGAACTTCTAACTTGTTTTCGGTGAACTTCTGTTGAAAACCGTCAAAGTAGAAGAGTTTGATCTGCAGAAAACAATGGAAAGAACGTTATTGTCTAATCACAAATTCTATCACATCATGGAAAATAAAAGATTCACATCTTCAAAACCACAATCACCAGCACCTCTGGTCAGCAAGCATACAATACAATACATGTCAATCACCAACCTTACAGATGCCTAAATCAAATTCCACACCAAAAGAGATTTCATAATTCTAAACTTTAATGCAGGGGTGTCATAAACCAGGCCTGCAGGCCATTTCTAGGCCGCTGATATTTGTCTTGGACAAGAAGCCTTGACGAAAGAATAATTGTGAGGTACGCGATTGATAATGAAGATCAAAATCAATAAGTCCCACCAAGACCCCACAAATTTTTTTCAAGCACCTATCTTTGCATCTGACAAGACCACATGCATTACACTGCATAAAACGATTACATATGCTTAACAAAAAGCGTCACAACAGTTAACCCTTTACCCGTTTGCCCCGGCAATATCCGCTGAAAACACGGGCTTAATGGGAAAAACGAACGGGTAAAGGGTTAACAGTGCATTTTAAAATCGCTCAGCCGTGGCTAAATATAACTGAAGTACATCTGTTAATGAAACAAATGAAGTGCTGCTTTGAGGTCATCGTCTGCTTTGAATCACCTTGCAGGTGTTCCTGTCGAGCTCCTGCTGCAGCAACTCCTCCTCTTCCTTCCGTTGGATGCTCGTCAGTTCGTCCCTCAGGTACGACGGAAAGTCCGTCTCTTCCATGAAACCTACAGCACACAATGGAAAACCAGAAGATGAAACTCTCAGTCAACAATCTGACCAATTACGTTAGTAACAACAGGATAAAAACTTCAATAACATCCAAGTCTAATACGTAGAGCATCAACAAATCAATTAATATCTTGAAGCCTAAATGGATTGATTTCCACACGAACACCAAGGGGGAGTTGTCATTACTGTTGTCATGACACCAGAGCGTCAGCTCTACAAGGCAGAGAGTGACATGAAATTAATGGCATGAAATTATCAAAAATTTCATGGTCCAGTATTTCGTTAGTTCATTTAACTCGGTTGCTACACTCATTCATTATGGATATCTATATATATATATATATATATATATATATATATATATATATATATATATATATATAGCACCTCCTTAAGGTTACTACTCAGGAGTACTCCCGACTCAACCTCGGCTGAAAATAATGGTTTTAAGGAAGTGATAAAGTGCATCTGAGAATACCCTGGACATAAGGCATACAGACAGTATGAGCCCATTCCAGACCTATACACCCCAGAGTAGATACCCCAGAGTAGAGTGCCTTGCAAGTGACAGGGGCAGCACCTACATGCTCAGCAACTACGAACATGAAGTAACGAAAAACGTTCACCAGTTCCTAAGATGCTGTCACGTTCAGGTCAAAGTAAAAAATTGTGCCTCAACAGGTGAAAAGACAGCATAGACACACACACACTGTTTTGCTAAGATGTCAGATAACTAATGACAAGTAGAAAACAACAAACCTCGGTTTCGTTTCGAGTCAACGAGTCGATATTGGAGCATGTAAGCATTCGTCGAACTGGAAAGGGATAATAACAGATAAACCAAGAATATTAGTAATTAATCTGGTTTATAATGACCAATTGATAATATTTGGATGATCCATAAAACAAATCATCCCATCGTCCAAGAAAATAACTACCATATATCAATGAATTTCTAATATTTTCCACAATTATGGATTGTTAATCAAATCATACAACCTGAAGAGTTCTCTATAGGAAAAGATTGATCGAAGAATAAAGGAATTTAAATGAATTCACCGCAATAATGTATCAAAATTGAATGAATCAATAAAAATTCAACAAGTCAATCAATCAGTGAAGGAATGAAATCATGAAAGCGTGAATGAAAATTGAGTAGCTGGATGAATAGATAAATTGAAAATACGAAGGAATGTAAAAAAGAATGAATGAATGAATTAAATAAAGACAGTCAAAGAAGAAACCCAGACATAATTCAACAAAAGTGGTACAATGGTTTTATTACAATGCGAAGAACAGAGAAAGCCTAAACAACCGAATAAAGCTGGAAACAACAGGCTGAAAAACTTATGAATCGAGATGAAGCGGACCTGGAATAGGTGGAGTAGGAACTGCTGGAGCCGGAACTTCCTCCAAACGTTCTCTCGATGTCTTCCTCGTTTATCTACGACAGACAACATTTACCTAGTTGTAAACAGATGCATTGTATTGTATTGCATTGCATCTATAAATTCATACAGCATACAGATGTACAAGAGTTTCATAATATACCCTTCCTTTCTTTTCACTGATAATTATAACATCGCAAAGAATTACAAAACAACCATAAACCACATACAGCATCTTATATTTATAAGCTGTTCCTCTTGACCGTGCTAGAGTCGGGAGCGGGATGCTGGTTTCACAATGCAGGACAAATAAGAGCAACGGCGTGCATTTTTGCAATGGATGTAAAAGACACTTGCATTGTATTGTATTGAAAGACACTTGTATCGTATTGTATTTAAAGACACTTGTATCGTATTGTATTTAAAGACGATGAATTTGATGAACTGGATACAAACCCTGAAGACGTGTTGATCGTTGAAGCTGTACCATTGGTCGTCTTTAAATGACCTAAACAAAACGAAAAACAGAATTCTTGTACAACACAGGGCAACACTGAGTAGTTTCTTGAAGAGGCACTATATAAATTCTAATAATGAATGAATGAATGAACACAGTGCAATAAAATACAAAATACGAGGTAACACTAAAAGTTAGCTCTACGTGCCAGAGTAAAAATTGACACGCAAAATATGACACACACACAATGACCTAATTAAGAGGGCATGAACTGACCTGATATATGCATAGTAATGGCCACCAGCTGCACTGCCCGAGTGTATCATGATTGAGAACAGTTGATATTGATATGTCACCTGACAAAACAAAAACATGCACGCAACGTTACATATCTTAATGTAACGCAAAATTTACTGTTAATTAGAAACTTGCAAAATCCTGGTGTCTAATGCACAATACATGTACATCGTTCATAGCAACGTTATGATTCCTGAAATGCACTTGATAAAAGTCTAGATACATATGTACATGTCGTACATACCTGCACACACAAATTCAATCATCCTATTCCAAATTTAAACAGCATCTCTGACAGAAGATACAGTAGTATCACCTGAAGTGCACATAAAAATCAAGCCGCAGATGACAGGTTAATAAATACAATGGGCAAGCATCACACCCTCTCACGAATGTAAACGTTGTACAGCGTACACTCGAAATCGTAACACACTGGATGGATTAAAATCCTGAACACAGCAGCGGTCAAAAGCAGACGCAAAACAGGCAATTATACCATTAAAAAAAGTAGAAATTAATTGTGGTCCGGCAGCTGGTTGAAAGTCTGACCTGCGCATGAGATGCTGGTGATGCGGGATGTTCAATGCTAGAAGCACTCTCATCAACGTCAATGCCTTCGTCATCAGCTGCCTCTTCAAAATCAAAAATTATTTTAAAAATCAGTTTAAGAAAACAAGAACAATTCAAACAAATAAGAAGACAATTAATCAACAAATCAATCAATCAATTGATCAATCAATCAATCAGTCAGTCAATCAATCAATCAACCAATCAATTGATCAATCAAATGATCAATCAATCAATTAATTAATCAATCAATCAACCAATCAATCAATCAATCAATTGATCAATCAATCAGTCGACTCCTGAAATAACTTGTGGTCATCACTTCATGCTCTAAATTGCAATCATGAAGCGGTGTGTCAGTTTGAAATTAAACAAAGATCATTTATATCTTGATTCTCGTTATTTTAAACTATTCGCCTAATTTCTCCATAGATCAGGTTTAAACAGACCAATCCTTAATAATATAATCAACAAATCAATAAGAAAATAAATAAAAGTTTCAAACAATCAAAAAGCCAATCAATCAGTGTCCTATCAACCTTGACCCTGCGGCATCTTTACGGCATGCGCTGCCTCATCCTCTGGAGTCGCCTCCGTACCAACTCCAGCATCTGCATCACTTTCCGTCTTCTCCAACTCAGCATTTTCATCAACAACTTCATCGGCCGATCGTTCCAACACAAGCACCTCAGGAAAAGTCATTCTGAAAAAAGCAGAAAAACAAATTAAGTGACAACGTAAAATCATACATGTTTGTTTGTAGGTGCACTTGTTATAGCGCCCATTCAAGTTCACTGCTCAGAGGCGCTCCGACTACAGCGAAGACACTGCATCAGAGTTTCACGCCGAAGCGCTGAGCAATTGCGAGTGAAGGACTTGCCCAAAAAAGCAACCACTGAGCAACGGTTTGCGTGGTGAAAAAACGGCGACATTGATGTTCTGTGATTTATAAGATGAAATCAGAGTTAAGAGTAGAAAGGTCAAAATCTTCCGCTAACCTGTCGTTGAGCTTAAATCTCTGGTAGGTGAAATGGTCGAAACCAAATCGTTTGAGGTGAAGGGTGAGGATGTATGGAAAGGAAACGACCTGGAGTCCCTGGAAAACACAAGATCACTGCGTAAGACATAATGCCATGGAAAAGTCTTCATATAAGATTAGATTAGATTAGAACAGCCTTTAACCATTTAATGCCGAGATGGTAGTAAATGGTATAGGGAATCCTATACCCTCCGGCATTAAAGGGTTAACGCAAATCCCCGCTTTCTTTCCACTCCCACCAACGCCAACGCCGTCTGAGGCACATGATGAAGAAATAAAATCCTGAAGAAATAAAATCCTGAAGAAATAAAATCCTGAAGAAATAAAATCATAAAGAAATAAAATCATGAAGAAATAAAATCATGAAGAAATAAAATCAAGTTCTTCCCATGATCATCGCAAAAACACAACCAGTCCTCCAATAACAGCAAACAGAATTTAAAGCCAAAATCAAGCACAATCCACAACACCCATTTTTTTAACTCTCCGTATGGGGACAGACCTTGTGCGCATCGCAATGCTGGCCGCACTTCTCGCAGTAATACTGATTATTCCCGTCCAGAATCTCCGGTTCTTCAAACGCCTTCAACGCCAACTCCTACAATTCAATCAACACAACCATGAAGACCACATTAAAATGGTAGATCACATGCTATGCTAACATAAGTTGAGTAATGTCTAGTGCAAAGTGCAAGCATTAATGTGTGTAAGTATATGAGACATTTAATGTCTAGTGCAAATCAGTAATTAGCAGTTATTTGCATCTGGCAAGCACACATGCATATAAACATAAAAAAACACACCAAAAAACTTTGTCATGAAACGCATGTAAGTCTAATGTTAAATAAGAAAAAGTAATGTTTCATTTAAGAAGATGTTCGAAGTGATGTCCCTTCGCTTGAACGCAGGCTCTCAGCCTTGGCCGCCACTGTTCAATAGCTTTGTCAATGACACTCTGCTTCAACTATGCCCACACAACGATGAGGCGCTCCTTCAACTCGTTGATGTCCCGTATTGCTGTCTGGTAGACGCGTTCCTGTATTAGACCCCAAATTCTGTAGTCAACGCCATTTTTATTCCAACCCTTCTGCGGGAACTCTTTTATCAACTGACGACTAATGTAACCCTTCAACAAAACTCTCCTTAATTCAGTAGCTCACTCCAGCCTTTGGCTTTCATTTTCCATATCTGCCCTTCCTTTATTCCATCCCCTACTCCAGTGGTTTTCAACCTTTTTCTAGTGGCGGAACCCTTCCAAAGCACGTATTCGCTCGCGGAACCCTTCGCGTTTCACTCGTCCAGTATTTCAAGACATAGGCCTACATAGCCTTGTGACAGTAGGCCTACTTAATAATTTGTGAAATGATGTAATATGTAGTAAACTATATAATAGTTACTTGCACTCCTGGTGCATTCTATAGTATCACATCACAAATACTTGCTTTAGACCTAGATTTCTAGAAGCGTAGGTTCAGTGCGCAGAGCACTATCAGAGAACAACTGCATATCTGCTCTATTTCGCCAAATATCCATCTATCTGTAAGATGGATAGAATATTCAAAATTGAAAATACGTTCTATGCAGGATCAGTGTTAAGGACAAGGTGTATTAAAGCATTTTTCAAGTTTAATGCAAATTTGTGCCGTGGACTCGTCGTAGAGAGAGACACGTAGGCAGACGCATAATGATTCATATTCAATATAGGCCTAGCCTAAAAGAATCGTTTCAGACTCAACCGTCATGGCCGGGTGTTGTGATTATATAGTGGTGCTGAGGGGGCTTCAGCTTTTTGGGGGAAATTTCAGCTCCGTTTGCTGGTTACGTCCGTGCACCTGGAAAAGTAGATCCTACTTCTGTCCCGATAACCATGGCATCTAATTCGTGTTTCACACACATCTAATGTGATTTTCCGAGAAGCAAAGAGCGGCCTACAGGCTATGCCTGTCGGTTAAAGATACTACATATAAATATATGCTCGAGGCTCAGCCTTTGCATTTGCAAATTTGCAAAACAATTTAATGTCCGCTATCTCTGGATCTACCAAAATTAACTGACCAAAAGAGGAACTAACCAAATCAAACAAGTCGTTGACCGAGTGCTCAGCGTATTCTGTTTAGTCAGAACAAATCGCGAGCGTCCATATAGTTTAAAACCAATGATAAAAAAAGCTTTGTCCGACTGTCCAGACAGTTGGAAACGTAGGCAATCTATCGGGCCTAAGCTTATAGATTCCCATTTGATGCACGTGCCTTCCGAAAAACAAGTATTGAACGACATAATAATTAATTAGCCTATATAGAAAACAGCAATAGAGCCTACATTCAAGTAGCCTAATAATGGTTTTAGGCAAGAATGACTTAAGTTGGGAAGGAATCTACTCATTGCCAATACTTTTAGGATTTCAGTCGGTGCACTAAAATTTCTACCAAACTGCCGCGGAACCCCTGGCCGACGCCCGCGGAACCCTAGGGTTCCGCGGAACCCCGGTTGAAAATCACTGCCCTACTCTATCTCCAAATAGCCCCCTGCTCCACTAAATAGAGGCGACTGCTTACCACGCTGCCGTATCCGACCTCTGACCCGTGGGGTCGAATGACGAGAGGAAGGTCGAGGTACGTGTCTGGCCTCGCATTCACCGACCCACACTACAACAATGACATTACAACAATGACACTACAACAATGACAAGAACAGTCGTTTCAATGGGGCAGGAAGAGAGACAGACAAAGGCATAGGGAGATACAAACAGGGTGGGACAAACAGAGAGATAAGCACACGAAAATACAGGCACAGATTTGAGGAAGCATACACACACACAGTGCGCACACATATGCAAGAACAAGATGGAATGTTTGAATGAACTAAGATAGAAACAGACAGAAACAAATGCACTGACAAAGAGATAAACAAACAGAGAGAAAGACATAATTATAGGCAGACAAACAGACACCGAGGCAGACAGACAGACAGTCACAGAGACAGACAGACAGGCACAGAGACAGACATGCACATAAAGACAGACACTTGTGGGGCGCGGTGGTGTAGTGGTGGCGCCGTTGTCTTGGAGCCGGAAGGTTCGAGGTTCAAATCCACCTCGCCAGGACCAAGGGCAAGTCCTTCACTCACAATTGCTCAGCGCTTCGGCGTGAAACTCCGATGCAGTGTCCGCTCTGCATTCGGGAGCGCCTCTGAGTGGAGAGAGCTTGAAGGGCGCTATAACAAGTGAACATACAAACTTAAATGAAGAGAACAATTGCCTTTTGCACAGAATATTCAACGGCACCAAACAAATGCACTTTTATTTACACCCTTAACAACAGAAAGCGATATATGACATCTTCTGCTGTTAAGGACGAACACTCAATGAAGTGGAACAGTGCGCTCAAGCATGACCGAACCTTGAGACATTTCACATAGTCCTTCATCCTTCCCTGATACAGTTCGTTGATCAAGTTCTCTTGGTCCGTTGATCGCCACGTCCGTTCAAGCGCGTCGAACATCACGCGACACAACTCCTGAATGTCGTGCTGATGCCAAGCTGCACAGGAAAATCAAAAAGCAAAGTGCAATGTAAAGATAAAGGTTTATAAAAGCAACTTAAGCATAGAACTCCTGTAATGTAGAAGGGAAATCGCTATGCTACCACTGAATAGCCACATGGAGTGTGGTACCATGTTTTTTGTTTGTTTGTATGCGCACTTGTTATAGCGCCTCTTCAAGCTCTCCTACTCAGAGGCGCTCCCGACTGCAGAGCGGACACTGCATCGGAGTTTCATGCCGAAGTGCTGACCAATTGTGAGTGAAGGACTTGTCCAAGGTTCATACGCAGCGACATGAGGTGGATTCAAAACTGCAACCCTTCGGCTGCAAGGCAACGAACATACCCACTACATCATGCACCCCACAATGTTTTATTGTATCTATAGTTTATATCCATAGCACCTTTCCAGTGCACACCAATCAGAGGCACTACCAGTGTAGACTAACCCTAACACCACACCACAGGACCTACTGTCAAATCAATCAATCAATCAATCAATCAATCAATCATTCATTCATTCCAAGAATTTATATAGTGTCTCTCCAGGACAGCTACTCAGAGGCGCTACCAGCCCTGATGGAAATCAGTCAAAGCATCCCATAACCAGAGTGCTATCAAACGCCTGCTTAACAACAGCCTATCATAAACAGATAAAAGGAGCTACAAAAATGCTCAGATAGATACATTACGATGAGCAAGGAACGTACCATCGCTGCTGTCCCACCCGAAACTCCTCGTAATGTCCGTTGTTTCGATCGCTCGTTTTGCGCTCGTCTGAACAGAAAACACAAAGACACAATTTTCAAAAAAAATCACATCGCTAAATTTTGTCAGATTTCTAAAGCACCATTCTACGCCTAAACGCAGGGCACCAGTTTAATCATGAGTGCATGTATCAAAGTAATGTATGTTATTAAGCAACTCTTTCTAGCCATTCAATCAATCAACCAACCAGTCAATCAACCAGTCAATCATTCAAACAGCCACTCAATCAATCAATAAACCAATCACTCAATCAATCAACCAGTCAATCAACCTGTCAATTAATCAACCAATTACTTACTCAATCAGCCACTCACTCAATCAATCAATCGTTCAACCAACCAATCGCTCAATCAATCAATCAATCAACCAATCACTCAACCAATCACTCAATCAATCAACCAACCGATCAATCAATCACCTGTAGCTGAAGAAACAGCCTCTGCAGTTGATACGGAATACTCTTGGAAGCCTCGGACTTCCACCTACAAACAAACCAGGAAACCAGTGCAGGTAAGGTTCACATTGCTAATCAATCAATCAATCAATCCATCAATCAATCAATGCCATGTTAAAATTCTGCCATAAATTAATGCCAATACATTCTAAAAGTGTCTAAAATCCAACCTGTATTGCAGTGGTAGCATCTCTGAATAGATTTCCTTAGGAGCACTATACAAATTTTTCAAATGAATCAATGAATGAATGAATGCATGATTAAATGAATATTCTCCCATTGATCTGGAAAGGAAGGCATATATATCAGCGACAGTGTATTCACCGATAGACGGCATTTCGGAATTCTGGCGTCATGTAGAGAGTTTGAAGGAGACTGTTGAGATAACACGTCATCGCCTGATTAACCAAACCAACGTAACCTGTGTTTGAAGAAGAAGCAAACAAGAACATCATTCACATTAGCAATACAATACAATCACAATACAATACAATAGTGAAGTTTTATGACTGGAGGCAGTGCAAGTCCTTGGGCAAAGCACAAGAGGCAGCCAAAAGAATAGTACTTAGTACGAATGATGAATGTGTGTATATAGAAGTGCGTTCAATAGCCAACGGAGTGGCAAGAAATACAAGGCAATGAATGGCAAGGCAATGCCTGGCAAGGCAGGTAATGAGGATGGCAATCCACGGTAAGGCAATGCATGAACAAAGAAGGCAGTGCATGGCAAGGCAATCCATCATAAAATCACACACCACATAAAAACAAACGGCAATCAAGAAAACAAAGCAGACGTATGAATTCTTGGAAATTCAGCTTAACCTGCAGCTATACAAATTCTCAATTCAAAAAAGGTGTATGCCACCAGAAAACAAATGCATATCATACCTGTATCTGATTTCGGCAGAGTGCCAAGGGTGAATGAGCCGACACCGGAGGACGAAGAGGCTGAGGCTGAGCAGGCGTTGTAGCTGTCCTTGTTAATCTCAGTTGAAATGATTGCGGCCTCACCAACTGGACCTCTAGTTCTTGAGTAGAGTTCGCTGGAATCGTAGATCGCGTTGGATCGCTCCGTCCTTGGCTTCACCGACGGACAATCCCAGTTCTAAAAATCACATGGAGTAAATAACCATCTAGCCATCTTATTCAGATGCACTCTCAGCTTGACAGGCCCAAGAAAAGAGAAAGGTCTTCAAGTAGCAAAGATGCAGGTGAATTACCTTAATAATTCACCAGAATCCTTCTACGAATTTCAGAGGGAATGTGATTCCACATAGAGGGACCCACAATAAGCAAAAGCCCGATGATGGGTTAATGAGGTTCGTGACTAAAGCATAAATAGAACAAGGCGGTCAGCAGAACGAAGAGGGCGAGAAGATGTTACAGAAAGGGGTTTACACATGAAGTAGCAGAGGTACTTAGGTGCTAAGACCTGCATGCCATATAAGCATTAATTCCAATACAGTTTGAGAAATGGTTTCATAAGGGCGGGTGGTAATTCCTCTCCCTAGCCATCTCGTCTTCTCACCGACAGTGCACCACATGTGTAATCATTATAGCTGGGTTGCCTAAAAGGTGCAGGCGGAGCAGAAATCTTGAAGAAATATCTGCTTTTGGTGGAAATTTGAACCCCGAACTTTTAGACTCGAGTCCAGTAAGCTAACCACTTAACTATCAAGTCAAAAAACACATATTCTGTGATTTTGCTACTGATATCATTACATGAAGTAATAAAAACTGCGCTCATGGCTATGGTTATAAATATTGCCTTAGAAATCCCTCTTCCTGGTTGGGATCAAAGGTGACTTGCTGACCTGTGTCCCTTGTGCATCGCTGCCGTGGATGAAGAATGAATTCCTGCCTCTGTCTCCGCAGTGCAGACAGACTTCTCCAAGCGACTTCTCCAGACAATCGTTGATCGTCACCTCAAGTAGACAAGCAAGAAAAAAACAAGAGTTTAACCCTTTATCCACCAAAGTGTAGTACTTAATGGTATGGAGAAAATTCTATAAATGCCCAAAAAGTTAAAAATGTTACTTCACATTTTAGGAGTGTCAACCTAGTTGCTGGGAACGATTTCCTTCTAAGTCGATTATAGGGCTTTACCAAATATTCACTTCATATTCACTTTGAGGCCAAATAGCTATTCGGTATTCGGCTGAGTAGTAGCTGTCGGACTGAATATGAATAGTGCTCACTAGATAATCACCTATTTATTTGGTACAGCCCTGTTTGATTTCCTTATTTAATTTGTTTTGATGACTGGTATATCTACTGATCAATAACTGCTGGTGAATGTCTAACAATAACCTGCACAATGAATGAATGAATGAATGGATCAATGAATGGATGATCGAGTGAATGGATCAGTGAATGGATGAATGAATGGATGAATGAATAAATGTATCGATCAATGGATCGATGAATGAATGGATCGATGGATGGTCGAATGAATGGATCAATGAATTGTCGAAGAGATCAATGCATGCATGAATGACCAATTAGTCTATCAGTAGCAACATGTCACTACATATCATTGACAATCCTCATTACAGCACGACACTTATGAACGCAAACCAAAATCACAAAGTTTTTCAAAAATCTTAATAATTAAATCAACAGCCGTAGAAATATCATCCTAAGCGTATCACTCACTGACGTTGTCACGGAACCCTCCACCGGCTTCTCATACACAATGACAACGTCCGACGGCAGATTGTCAAATTTGGATCTGATTTCGTCGACGAGAGTCTGACACGGGACCGACATCGGCAGATTTATGTTAAACGTGCGTTTTCCTCGGCCATCGTCAGTCGCCGACAGCATGTTGTATATTATGCAGAGAACACGCGGTTCATCACCGGCAGATGCAACCGACTGAAATACAACAAAACATCCATTTTGGTAAGATAGTAGTTTAGGGGCTCTAGCAGCAGTCTAGCTCCAACTTTATCTGATGATACCTAGGATCCTAAGCCACAAATTAATCATTGACCCATGTGTTCTCTGGTATAATCTGTGATTGTAAACACGTGTAAACATGACTGGAAAGAACAAGTTTTACAGATTTTCACAGTTTTTTTACAATCTTAGGATCACTATAGAGATAAAGGCGCTATATAAATTCTTGAAATGAATGAATGAAAGGAACAACGTGTAAGGTCCCAAGTATGCCTATCATCAGGCAAAGTTTGGTTTACATATGGAGCAAGGCCATTAATCTACGATGTTATCTGAATTGCGCTACATCATTGATCCAACCACACTGTAGAAGTTCGGTAGAACGGTTTTACCCACTGACTCGTGACTTTCCAAACCTTAACCAATTCAACTGGCTAACTCGCATTTTCTACCTTACG
>OX243817.1:4961040-4971040 GCA_945859605.1 Lumbricus rubellus | reverse complement strand
CAACACACCAACCCAGTGGACCCCCACCCCATCCAGGCCCCCACCCCACCCCACTTCAACCTCCAACGGTACACCATCGGTGAAATTTTGGTTTTCGGAAAAAAATTTCCTCCCACCCCAAACCCACCCACCCGACAACACTTCACCGCATTTTGACCTATCCACCGGTGCACCACCCGTGAAATTTGTGTTTTCATGAAAATTTTTCCCCACAACACGCCACCCCTAATTCCGACCTCCATCGGTAGGCCTACGCGTAAATTTGCTATAATAGTAGGACTTCGCAGCAAAGCAGATTGGAAGATCATTTACATCAGCTGCTGTCGCCAATCTATATAAAAAACCACGCAAGCGTTTAAAAAGGTGTTTAATAAACTGCCGTTTTCGCCTCCCCCACCGTGACCCCATTGGTGGGGGAGATTCGCCAACCACTCCACTGGGTGGTTTCGATGGCCCTCTGTCTAGGTGCAAAGTTTGAGATCAATACCTGCATTTTATGGAAAAAATTTGGGGGGTTTCGCCCCCCATTTTGGCCCTCATGGTGGGGGAGTTTCGTAAACCTCCCAACTTTGCGTCTCATGCCCAGACGGACACAGTAGTGAAGGTTTGGAGTGAAAAGCTCGAAAACTGTGGAAATGCATTCCGGTCAAACAGACACACAAACACACATAGTTTCTTCTTTATTAATATAGATATCTCTAATTCTACATGTAGCCTACATAGGTGCACTAATAGGCATATATACATAATGTATAATATACTTATCTCATTCTCTCGGTCTCTTTCTCTGTCTCCATCTGTCTCCCTCTGTCTCTGTCCGTCTCTGTCTATGTACATGTATGTGTCTATCTGTATGTCTCTCTGTATCTGTCAAAGGTCGATTCAGAGACAAAGACATGCAGAGAAAGAGAGCCTGCATGTCTCTGTCTGTCTGGCTGTCTCTGTATGTCTGACTGTCTCTGTCTGTCTGGCTGTCTCTGTCTGTCTGACTGTCTCTGTCTGTCTGGCTGTCTCTGTCTGTCTATTTCTGTCTGTCTGTTTATGATGAAGTGGATTATTTTGAATAAACGACGATTAAACACACAAGCACACGCACGCACACACGCGCGCAATCACACACGACGCAAACACAAACACACACGCACACACATGCTTGTCTCTGTTTGCCTGTCCGTCTGTTTCTCGCTCTTGCTCTCCCCTTAGTCTGTCATTCTCCTGTATGTTCTTGTTGTCAGTCGCTAATGTTATTCATTCTTAACTTAAGACTTAGTCTTAGGCTACTTCCTTCAAGTTTCCTATTGTAACACTCTCTCATTTATACCTTAACGGTCTGTCCGTATGGCTTAATAGCGGCGCTATAGCAAGCAGACGTCAGTATAAAGCGAAGGTTTCCACAATCAACGTGGAGGCCAAGTAGCAACAGGTGGTTGATCAAAACGCTTATGATATTAGTTGACCGATATCATTATTTCTTATAAATTTACGGTCGTTCAGCGCAAAATGAGGTCGGTTGTAATTAGCTGCATGGGATGCTACGGCGAGACAGTAAGCTTAGTCCAAGAAAACCATATTATGAGACCGGGTAAGAGTACAGCGTGATGCACGCTTGTCAGAGGCAAATAAGGGCTACTTACTTAGCTACTTACTTATTTACTTACTTACATCAACTATAAATAGGCTCCCTAATAAGGCGTTGATGGCATAAAGACACTTGACATACCAGGCCCGGCAAATGTTTGCTTTACACAAGGAACCATAGATAAGAGCATAGGCGTACGGGAGGTTTCAGAAGTGGGGGGGGGGGGTGGTGGCAAAGATTGAACTTCTGCCCGAAAAATTTATCCGGCCAAAAAGATTTTTTTAGTCGTCCGCGACTATATTTGCCCGAAAAACCAGACTTGCCCGAAACTTGACGACCTTTTTTTTTTTTTTTAGTTGTCCGCGACTATTTTTGTCCGAAAAACCAGACTTGCCCGAAACTTGACGACCTTTTTTTTTAGTCGTTTGGGTTTGTTTTGCCCGAAAAAACCACCAAAATTGCCCCTCTGCACCCCCGCCTCGTACGCCTATGGATAAGAGGTTCGAGGTGGCCGACGTGATTTCCGTGGTCTTTTATATATAATCTGGATGCTGATAAAGTCGTAAGTCAAGATAAAACTAAGCAAACATTTCCCGACTAACTACCTAACTATAGTCACACCTTTTTCGCTTTGTCTGATTAACATGTTTATTGCCTTTCTGTGATAGTTTAAAGGTGTTTCACAAGTAGCTAGATACATATTATCCATACATGTACGTATTTAGATAGACGGAGAGAAAGAGACAGAGAGAGACAGAGAGAGACAGAGAGAGACAGAGAGAGACAGAGAGACAGAGTGAGACAGAGTGAGACAGAGATAGACAGAGAGAGACAGACATAGGACAACAGAGAGACAGAGAGAGACAAACAGACAGAGAGAGCGAGAGAGAGCGAGAGAGAGAGACAGAGACAATCAGACAGACGGCGACAAACAGACAGACAGACAGACAGACAGACAGACAGACAGACAGACAGACAGACAGACAGACAGACAGAGAACGCACAGTTGCACACAGACGTGTAGGGAGAGAGGCAAACAGAACGAATCTGGGGTTGAGATTGGGATTTGGATGGGGGTGGGGTGGGGTGGGGGCGAGTGACGCAGGTGTGTTTGCATCGGATCCACTCACTTCAGTGGAAGAAGTGGGTGACAGGTGAAATGACAAAATACTGCTTATTAGAGGAGGAGAGAGGGGGATGAGGGAGGATATGATATCGGGGAGATAAGGAAAACTAGTAAGAGGAAGAAAAAAGAGGGAGGGATACAGAATAACAGATGGAATGAAAGTAAGAAAGAAAGTGAAATAGATAGATAGATAGATAGATAGATAGATAGATAGATAGATAGATAGATAGATAGACAGACAGAGACGGACGGACGGATGAATTGATGGATAGATAGACGGATATACAGACAGACAACAGACAAACAGACAGAGAACGAGAGACACCGACACACACACATAGACAGAGAGATAGACAGAGGAACAGTGAAACAGAGACGGAGTGTGGCAGCAGCTGCTGCGGCTGACTTCATAATAGAGGTGACTCGAGAGATGCTGAACGCAGTCAATCAGCCCCACACCAGCAGCATCAGCAGCAGCATCAGCAGCAGCAGCAGCAGTCAATACAAATAGATGAACGAGTCGGTTATTAGCGTCGGTTGCAGCGGCTGGCATTTGCCTCTTCGACACCGAACCGTCATCATCACCATCATCATCATCGGCTTAATTACAGCGGAATAAACGGCGCTATATAAAGAAGCGGATGCAACACTGCATACCTGTTTACTTACCTGGAGTATTGTTTGGTTTTCTTCTTCAGCTTCAGCTTCAAAAGGCGCTATATAATAATTCAAAGGATTTATCAACGGGGATTCTAATTATTGGGTCTGTGTTACAAGCTATTATTATTTCCTGTCGTATTATTTGCTGACTGAAGGTGGAGATCGGGCGCTATAGAAATGTTTCTTTGCAACAGTTTCCGGTAAAGATCAGTGACTTTTGAAGACAGCATGAGCTAAGTGAGAACATCTGTGGAGAGGTTGACAAACAGAGGCAGCAACAGAAGCAAAGAGACAGAGGCAAGAGAGAGAGAGAGACAGGCAGACAGAGACAGAGACAAAACAGAGACAGAGGCAGAGAGAGAAAAAGGGAGACGGAGAGAGAGGGGTAGAGATAGATAGATAGAGACAGATAGACAGACAGACAGACAGAAACAGAGACAAAGGTAGAGATAGAGACAGAGACAGAGACAAAGAAAGGGAGAAGGACTTGGAGAGAAAGAAAGAATTGAGAGGAAAAACACAGACAGACAGACAGAGAGAAACAGAGACAGAGATAGAGTGATAGAAAGACAGACAAGAGACAGACAGAAACAAAAACAGAGAGAGGCAGCGCGAGAGAGGGAAGGAGGGTAAGAGAGACAGAGACAGAGAGACAGAGAGGAACAGACAGACAGAGCGATGGGTGGAGTCAATTCTTGCTGTCGACGTCGTCACAAACGTCATCACAAATGTACGTCATCATCATCCCCTCCATCGTCAGCCAATCATCACAAGAATCGACCACAGCACGAGTTCCTCAGCGAGAAGGAGCTTTGCCTCGTCCGCGAGACGTGGGTTCGACTCAAATCGGGCGACACCCACGCGATGGGCATCCGTATCTTCCTCCGCATCTTCGAACTGGAACCGGACACCAAGCTCGCCTTCTCCGCCTTCCGCAACCTCTCCATGGATGAGCTGCGTGGGAACATCATGTTCCGCTGCCACGCGTCCCGCTTCATGCGAGCCGTCGAGGTAACGATGAATCACCTCGATGCCTTGGACCTCATCATCATTCCGAATCTCAAGCAGCTCGGTCGCAAGCATGTCGAGTTCCACGGCTTCCATCCGGAGTACCTGCGCGCATTCGAGACGGCGATGGACGAGACGTGGTCGCAGGAGTTGGGTCGGTCGTACAACTCCCGAGCGAGGAAGGCGTGGAATAAGATCTTCTGTCTGATCACGTCGAAAGTTCTGGAGGGATACAGCGAGGAAGACGAGGACTGTCAGAAGAGGGTCCTTGCGGCTGAGAAGGGGGTTGATCAGGGTGTGGCCAATCCAGCCATTTCCGCTTCGTCGTCTTCGTCCGCTGGACAGATGTTGTGCTCGGACGATGCGAGTGTCGAGGGCAGCAGTTCTCAGGATCAGGTTACGATGGTCTTCGAGGATAGGTGAGGAGGACACTATCCGGCCATCCATCCATCCATTCAACCACCGATCCATCCATCCATTCAACCACCGATCCATCCATCCATTCAACCACCGATCCATCCATCCATTCAACCACCGATCCATCCATCCATTCAACCACCGATCCATCCATCCATTCAACCACCGATCCATCCATCCATTCAACCACCGATCCATCCATCCATTCAACCACCGATCCATCCATTCAACCACCGATCCATCCATCCATTCAACCACCGATCCATCCATCCATTCAACCACCGATCCATCCATTCAACCACCGATCCATCCATCCATTCAACCACCGATCCATCCATTCAACCACCGATCCATCCTACAGACCAGAAAAGATATGCAATTGAACGAACTTCATGCAAACGCTCACTGAGGATTAAAGCTTTATCCGAACGTACATGTATACTGATGATTAGAGCTTTTCCCAAGCAAATACTGGATTAGAGCTTTATCTAATGCATACTAACGATTAAAGCTTTATTCAAATGCACACTAACGATTTAAATCTTTATCCAAACGCACACAGAGGATTAGGTCAAAAGCTTTATCAAAACGCATTCTGAATATTACAGCTTTGTCAAAACGCATTCTGAATATTACAGCTTTGTCAAAACGCACACAGAAGATTAAAGCTTTATCAAAACGCATACTAAATATTAAAGCTTTGTCCAAAAGCATACTGACGATCAAAGCTTTATCTTAACGCATACTGAATATTTAAGCTTTATCTAAACGCAAACTGAATATTAGAGCTTTATCTAAGCGCAAACAGAAGATTAAAGCTTTATCCTAACGCATACTGAATATTAGAGCTTTATCTAAATGCATACTAAGGATTAAAGCTTTATCCAAATGCATACTGACGATTAAAGCATATCGAGGATCGAACCTTCGTCGAAGCACAAGCGAAGAATTAAACTGACTTCTCGCTGGTGACTCCTCGCCGCAAAGCAAAGCAACAGTCCGGGGCTCACCTCGTGCGTCCACGGTAACTACATGTATTCGAAAGATCTGGAATTCACTGCACCACGGATGGATCTGTCAAATCTGTATTGTACGTTATTCAGGGCTACAGTTAACACTCGTGTATTCCAGCTTATGCAGTATAGGCCTACAGTGTACAGTGTATATACTTTTCGTTGCTTGACATGATTTGACTCTTATTTAACCGGATTTCGATCCCATGGATTCTTTTATCGACAATATTAACGCTCACAGCAATTATACATTCGAAGCGATAAACGATTGATAAGCTAATAATAACAGTAATAATAACAACAACAGACTAGCAGTAACAATAATGACAATAATGACAATGATGATGATGATAATAATAATCTTATGATAGCTTTTAAAAACCTGAGGGATCATAAATACCTAGGGTAATTAAAAAAATAAAAAAAATAAAAAAATAATAATGATAGTGATAATGATAATAATAATGATAAGGATAACAAGTGGAGACAACAGAAAATCCATATCTCTGTACCAGTGCTTATCTGTCGCCATTCAGCGCTTTAGAGCATTCGCTTTTAACAGCACAAGTTTTGCACTAAGCACTGCACAGCACGGCTTCAGCGATAACAATTCCAAAATATAATATAGGCCCTATCTCTCTCATTGTTTTAAATCCTGAGGGATTACTTGTACCTCAAGCAAGCAACAAGGATGATGATGATGATGATGATGATGATGATGATGATAATGATGACGGTGTTGTTGCTGTTGTCGGTGGTGGTGGTGATGGTGATGATGTTAATGATGATGGTGTTGGTGGTGGTGTTGGTGGTGATGGTGGTGGTGATGATGATGATGATGGTGGTGGTGGTGATGATGATGGTGATGATGATGATGATGATGATGATGATGATGATGATGATGATGATGATAACGACAACAACAAAAACAGCAACCACAACCGCAACAACAACCACAGCAATTTCTATGTCACCGCTACCCAACCATGTTGATCGCCACAAGGTCGACTATAATATACACAAACTATATAATTATACCATCGAGAGTAGTAAATAAGCCCAGCCTATAAGTGAAAAACGAGCTCAAACGAGGAAAGATACGTGTATTTTGGTGAAGCAGATAAGTCCTTCGTTTGTCCTTGAAGTAAACACTGAACCAATTCGGGAGAATAACGAATGGCCGGGGGTCGGCTGTTCGAGGCCCTGAAGGGACCGACTGCCGCAGCTGAGAAGGCATGGTCGCCGCTGGTCGTGCCTTCAATCGTCGCGCGCACGACGGTCCGCCCTTCTCACGCGATGGTATAGACAGAGGAGCCGTGGTTTAGATGACAGCGTCCCCCCACGGTCATATCCATCAGATTATGACGCTGAAGACGTCTTTCTTCCATGGAGACTGGAGTGCCCTGTATTAAGAGGTGAAATGGACCGGAAGCCAGTGAAGGACATGACGGAGGAAGAGGAGGAGAAGGAGGAGGAGGAGGAGGAGGAGAAGGAGGAGGAGAGAGAGGAGGAGAAGGAGGACGAGGGGAAGGAGAAGGAGGAGAAGAAGGAAGGGTGCAGTGACGCCTTCGAATAAACATTCTTCCTCTTTCTATTCACTTTCTTCGTCTCCTCTCTCGTCGCCTTCTGTTCAGCTTGCTCCTATCGATATAAATTCTCGCATATCCTTCTTTTCCATTCTGCTGTTACTCCTGATTAATTATTTAAATTTATTCACTTATTATCATTTTCTCCAGTTATTCTTCTCCCTCTCGTTTCCTCTCTTCTTCCTTCTCTCCTTTCTTCTCTCTTCTTCCTTCTCTTTCGCCATTCATCCCATAGTTCTTCTCTCATTAAAAAAAGGCAGCAAGAGAAAGAGAGAGACAGAGACAGAGACAGACAGACAGGCAGGCAGGAAGGCAGGAAGAAAGAAAGACAGACAGACAGAGATAGGGCGAAAAAAGGTGAAAGGAAAATAGCGAAGAGTGAAATTCAGATCGAAGGCATGCATAGAAGAAGGAAGGCAGACAGACAGTAAGACGGATAGCGGCGGGAAAGACTGCACAATTGAAAGAAATCCGGAAAACACGGATAGGAGTGGTAGAAACAGGACGGAGAGATGGGGTGGGGGAGAAATAAGGGCGGAGAGAACGAGACGATGGGGTGGGGAAGAAGGTTGCGCGAATGGATTGTGGGGAGAGGGGAATGCTGTCTGGCGCTCAAATAAAAAGAATTAAGAGGACAGACAGGTAGGCAAACAATGAAAGTGAGATAAATGAGTAGACGAAGAAATGAAAAGTGAGAGGGAAAGAGAGAGAGAGACAGACAGACAGACAGACAGATAGGGAGAGAGAGAGGGAGAGACAGAGAGAGAGACAGAGAGACAGAGAGACAGAGAGAGACAGACAGAGAGAGAGAGAGGGAGAGGGAGAGGCAGAGGCAGAGGCAGAGGGAGAGGGAAATAGATAGGTGGAGGAAGGTTGGTAGGGAGAAGGGGAAAAAGCAATCAAGACTCCACGGCATAATAATATATGAATTTATCCAAAGCATCGATTTTCCAGGATGCAGGCTGCATATAAATGCGGCGTTGAAGATCAAACAACTTGGCATGCATTAAGAAATCAATCAGTCCTCTTTCCGTAAACACACGCACCTTATGCCACTTTAATTTCTTACGTAAGGCAAACAAAATCTCTCTCTGTCTCTGTCTGTCTGTCTGCCCCTTTCTCGCACTTTCTCTCTGTCTGCCTGTCTGCCCCTTTCTCGCACTCTTGCACTCTGTCCCATTATCTGCCTCATTTCTCTCTTCTCACTTTTTCTTGCTTCCTTTCCAATTTATCGATCCCTATCTCTCACGTCTCTTTTACCTCTTCTCCTCCTCCTCCTCCTCCTCCTCCTCCTCCTCCTCCTCCTTTCCCTCCTCCTCCTTCTTCTCCTCCTCCTCCTTCTCCTCCTCCTCCTCTCTCTCCATTTCTCTCTGTCTCCGTCTCTCTATGTATATGTGTCTATCTGTCTGTCATTCTGTTCGCCTGCACCTTGACAGAAAATCGTCTAATACGTATATACAGGGTGTCCAGAAAGTTCGTGAACGATTTTGCTAGCTTGTTACAAAAAATATACACAACAAAAATCAATAATTTTTTTACCATTTAATAGGCAATAGTGTTGCCTTTGCTGGCTATAACAGCTTTCATTCGTCTGGGTAAAGATTCGATGAGGTTGTACAAAGTTTCAACCTATATCGAATTCCATGCTTTTCGCAAACGACGTTTTAGCTGAGCAGGAGTATTTGGTGCAGGATCTTTGTAGACCCTGCCTGAGAGTATACTCCAGAGATTTTCAATCGGTGAGAGATCAGGAGAGTTTGGAGACCAGTTTTCAATGTAGTTAGAAATATTTTCGTTCAGCCATGCTCGCGAAACAGCAGATGTATGTGCTCGCGAATAACAACCGTTTGTTCCTCTGAGCGTCTGTTAGCAATGGCGCCTTTCTGCGTTTCCAACTTCTCCACTTTAACTCCTCTTTCATGTAATTTCTGATTGTTTCTTTGTTGTCCTTAAGTCCACCTGTTTTGAGAGATTTTTCTATCTGTCTCAATCCAGTTCCTCGTCTGTATTTCGCCTGTTTGATTATTTTAATAGCAGCCTGTGTCAAAATCTTTGGTCGACCGCATCGTGTATGATCGCCTAACTCGCCTTGCTTGCTTCCTTCAACCCATTTTGCTACCCAACCTTTCGATCATCCTAATTTATCGTCAATAACGGAATATAAATATCCTTCTTCGTCAAGAATAGCAGCTTTCAAGCGTAACTGAACGTCTGCTATTTTCCCCATTTCCCCCCAAGTTTGTTTACGAAAAACAATCGCGAACTGCATAAAATTCGCTAAAAATAGCCCTTCCGCATAAATTGATGACGTCATTTCCTCGTTGCAAAAAACTAACACTTTTTACACTTTTGGTTTCGGGACATAAAGCTCTTTCAAATGATATAAGCATTATTAATGTTTGCTGCAAAACTTTTCTGCTATCTGCAAGCAAAATCGTTCACGAACTTATTGGACACCCTATACATGTATAGATGTATAGATGCTATAGTCTGTATCCAAGAACGCGGCCCATACACACAACAGTACTGACGTCTGTTTATATAACAGCCTCTTGCAAAGCATAAGTTTTATCGCTCAAGGTTGATGCGAATATATTTATTTCTCACTCTG
>OX243817.1:4953540-4956040 GCA_945859605.1 Lumbricus rubellus | reverse complement strand
GGGGGGGTGGTGGTCTGTTTGATGCGTCCAAATTTAGAGCAGGATTTGAAAGGCAACTCCGATAAATGCTAAGTGGTAGAAGACAGGATAGAGCGACAACGGGAACGAGTGAGAACAGGTAAGAGAGAGAGAGAGAGAGAGAGAGAGAGAGAGAGACAGACAGACAGACAGACAGACAGACAGACAGACAGACAGACAGACAGACAGACAGACAGACAGACAGACAGACAGACAGACAGACAGACAAAGGGAGGGAGAGAGAAGGACAGAGAGACAGAGAGAACCTGTCAAAGACAGATAGACAGAGGGAAAGAGAGAGAAACAGACAGAGTGCCTCTCTGTCTGTTTCTCTCTCTTTCCCTCTGACAGACAGACAGACAGACAGACAGACAGACAGACAGACAGACAGGCAGACAGAAACAGAGAAAGACAGACAGAGACAGAGAGAGAGACAGAGAGAGACAGAGCGAGAGAGACAGAGAGAGACAGAGACAGACACACACAGAGGCAGAGCGAGACAGAGACAGAGAGACAGAAACAGAGATAGACAGAGAGAGACAGAGACAGGGAGAGACAGAGAGAGAGACAGAGAGAGACAGAGAGACACACAGACACAGAGAGAGAGAGAGACAGAGACAGAGAGGCAGAGACAGAGAGACAGACAGACAGAGAGAGACATTGAGAAGAGGCTTCAAGCATCAAACGAGACATCGCAGAACGAGGTATAGTGTATACGGTTTGCATTGGAGACAAAGTAGATTGGCATCATCTGTTCTCTGTCTCTTATTTCTCTTATTTATCACCAGCTGCAGTCATCAGGTTTTGTAGGACACGAATCGCAATGAATGAGATCATCAACAACAGTACTGTAACAGTGGCCATCATCACCACTTGCAGCCACACAACATGGCAATCAGCCTCTTCTTAATTAATTCTCGACATCCGTAAACCATTAAGTCTTGATCTCACTGTGTCTGTGTGCCTGTCTGTGAGTCTGTCTATGTGTCTATATGTCTGTATTTCGGTCCATCTGCCTGCCTGCCTGTCTGTCTGTCTTTCGTCTGTCTGTCTGTCTGTCTACCTATCTACCAACCTACCTACCTATCTATCCGTCTGTCTGTCCGTCCGTCCATCTGTCCATCCATCTCGGTTTCTGTATGTGTGTCTCTGGGTATCTGTCTGTATGTCTTCGTTTGTCTCTATGTCTTCGTTTGTCTCTATGTCTTCGTTTGTCTCTATGTCTTCGTCTGTCTCTATGTCTGTCTGTCCGCGCATATCCGTCTCTGCCGTCAAGAGCATGCACTTTAAATGCATCTACATGTACAGGGTGGGCCATAAAAAGTAACCCCCTACAGTTTGTTGCCCATATCTTGGCCAGTAGTAAGAATTTCGAAATGAAATTTTACATGCTCAAAGACAATTCATATTTACACATGATGGCCAGATTTTATCAAAATATTTCATACAGACCAAAAGTTATATCACTTTTAGTAAGGCCTCCCACCGTTTTTTGACGATTCAAAAACGCGATGCAACAAAAAGTTTAAAAAATCAATTCAATTATTCTGGCCAATATCTTGGCCAGAAGTAAGAATATCAAAATGAAATTTTACAGGCTTAAATACAATTCATATCTGCATATGATGGCCAGATTTCATAAAAATATTTCGAACAGAACAAACGTTATACCACATTCAGCGAGGCCACCACCGTTTTTGACGATTCAGTAGGGTAACGCAACAAAAAGTAGCAAAACACGATTTTTATTAAGTCTCATCTCAAATAATTGTTATCAAATAGCCTTCATATTGACAGATGATCATTAATATTACTATTTAAAAAAGAAAGAGGGTACCAGCGTAGCTGCACGTCACTGAGAAGTCACTTAGCAAGATGACAATCAAATTGGCAAATAAGGGATTGTCAGATTGATCAACAGGTCCATCAAGAACTTTGCAAAGAGACTCAAAAGAAGTTTTGGCACTGGTGGTGGGCACATTGAACACAAGTTGTGAATCACTGCCAAGTTCTTTAGACAACAGTTATTTGAGATGAGACCTAATAAAATCGTGTTTTTGCTACTTTTTGTTGCGTTTCGTTTTTAAACCGTCAAAAACGGTGGGTGGCCTCACTAAAAACGGTATAACTTGTGTTGTGTTTGAAATATTTTTATTAAATCTGGCCTTCATGTGTCAATATGAATTGCCTTTAAGCACGTAAAATTTCATTTCGAAATTCTTACTTCTGACCAAGATATTGGCAAACAACCTAATTTTTTGCGTTTCGTTTTTGAATTGTCAAAAAACGGTGGGTGGCCTCACTAAAAGTGTTATAACTTTTGTTGTGTTTGGAATATTTTGATGAAATCTGGCCATCATATGTAAATATGAATTGCCTTTAACACTGTAAAATTTCATTTCAAAATTCTTACTTCTGGTCAAGATATGGGCAGAAAACCGTAGGGGTTACTTTTTTTATGGCCCACCCTGTATATTATAAC
>OX243817.1:4943540-4948540 GCA_945859605.1 Lumbricus rubellus | reverse complement strand
GAGACGTGGAATGAATGGTTCCGTTTAATCTAACACTTACAACCAACAACGCATTCTATCTGATCTCCTCACACATTCATCTATCATATATACATGTAATAAACAAACATATTGTACTACAGAATTATATATAGACTATAATTATATATTATATATGTTATGCATATACTGTATATGATATAGGCCTATGTGTAGCCTGTACGCTGTACTTTATGTAGCGCATCATGCATTATATAATATATACTTTATGAAGTTTTATATAGCGCCTGTTTAAAGTTGTCTGTCCAGAAGCGCTCCCGGCACAGCAACGGCTAAATACGACCGTTTTGAGCTTCTTAAGGAATAGAGTGGAGTGACCTCTGGGCATTTAGCGCTGCAGCGTAACAGAGAACCCATTCCAGGTTGTAGGACGAGCTGCCGCGAGCGGGGAACCAGAAGCTGAGTTTAATTGGTCAGCCGTGGATCGACTCTGGACACCCAAGGTGGAAGAGCAGAGTAGGAGACAGGGAAAGAGACAGAGGCAGAGACAGAGACACATATAGAGGCAGAGACAGACAGACAGAGACAGAGAAATACAAAGAAAGAGACACCGAGAGAGAACGTGAGAGACAAACAGACAAAAACAAAAACAGAGAGAGCACAGAGGCAGACAAATGGTAAGACACCGAGAGAGACAAACAGATAGAGAGAGACAGAGTGAGAGACAGAGTTAGACAGAGACAGAAACAGACATAGAGAGACAGTGACAAAGACAGTGGCAGATATGAAGACAGACAGACAGAGTGAAGCGGAGGGAGATATTGTCTGGAATGCGATGAGCAATGGTGTTTGGAATTGTCGGCGTGAAAAAAGAGGTTCCGGCGGAACTGAATAATTGATGATATTATTAATAGGTCAAGACCCAATTCCTGTTGATTCAGTCTGGATTTTTCGTAGTTGAAGTAGATCTATATATAATATATAGTTGTCAAGAACGACCTCATCATCGTCATCGTCATCGTCATCATCATCATCGTCATCATCATCATCATCATCATCGTCATCATCATCATCAGCAGCAGCAGCAACATCAGTTGCAGTAACATCACAGCAACTGGTGCCATTCACTGGACCAGAATCATATTCCACTAGGAAAAGGCCAATCGGACGTCCAGGAAATAGATCTACAATTTATCCTCCATGACCACGTCTGTCTCTGTCTGTCTGTCTCTATCTGTCTTGTCTGTCTGTTTGTCCGTCTAAGTCTGTCTGTCGATTCGTCTCTGTCTGCTTCTGTCTGTCCACGTGTCTCTGTCTATAGTGACATGCATGTGTCTACGTTGAATGTTTGTACCATGATCGTTTACCACGTCTGTCTTGTCTCTATCTGTCTGTCGTTATCTGTCTTGTCTCTCTATCTGTCTGTCTTTATCTGTCTGTTTCTGTGTGTCTGTCTGCCTGTCTGCCTCTGTCTATCTGTCTCTGTCTGCGTTGAGTGTTTGTCGACGGTGCAGTTACGAACTGACAAAATAAGTCAACATTTGATAAGCAATTCGTGACAGAATTAATTAATGAGTCATTGAACTATAATTAATAATTATTAATCAAACCATCTTCTTGTCTTTCCGAGTTTTTCTCCATTTACTATTCTCCACATAATTATAATATAAGATACAAATGATATATTATATGATTTGTATCTTGGTCTTCGTCACATTATCTAGGCTATCTCCTCGGTCTTCGTCTCTATTTCTATTTAACCTTATAATATTATTATAAATTAATTATCTCCTTCAAGCTGCATTTCACAAGTAGAGCTCATATATTATATTTATAATTTATACATGTATATAATTTACATATAATTACATATACATTTATATATAATTATTATATGCATGCATATTACGTCATTCATTTTATATAGCGCCCATTTAAGGCGACTACTCAGAAGCACTCCCCTCCCAGGTACGGCTACAGAAAGAATCGGAGTGAAACCTGGGAATTTGGAAACAAGCGACAAAAGGAACCCATGTAAAATTGAAAAGGCCAAGCATCTATTATTTTCATCTAAGCAACTAAAGACTGTTATTATTAGCAATAATTTTAATCAATGTTAGCAATGACGTCTTTGCAGACAATTGCAAACGGTTTCTATGGTAATGGCAGAGGACTTAACTGATTAAGAGCAACAAAAATGCCGGCTTCGCACGGTAGGAGTTTAGGCTGAAATTGCTATTGTCTTAATAGAATTGGCATCCTATTATTGTATAGGGCCTAGAATAGTGTGCTACATAACATCAAGGCACAGTAGGGCATAACTATAGTATCGGGGACCGACCTGTCGGTTAGGGCTCTGGTTAGGCGTCGTGAGAGTCGGTTAGGATCAGGTTAGGCGTCGTGAGAGTCGGTTAGGATCAGGTTAGGCGTTGTGAGGGTCGGTAAGGATCAGGTTAGGCGTCGTGAGAGTCAGTAATGGCTCAGGTTAGGCGTCGTGAGGGTCGGTAATGGCTCAGGTTAGGCGTCGTGAGGGTCGGTAAGGATCCGGTTATATAGGCGTCGTGCGGGTCGGTAAGGATCAGGTTAGGCGTCGTGAGGGTCGGTAAGGATCCGGTTATATAGGCGTCGTGCGGGTCGGTAAGGATCAGGTTAGGCGTCGTGAGGGTAGGTTAGGGTCCAGTGATATAGGCGTCGTGAGGATCGGTTAGGGTCAAGTTAGGCGTCGTGAGGGTGTATGTTATGGCTCAGGTTAGGCGTCGTGAGGGTCAGTAATGGCTCAGGTTAGGCGTCGTAAGGGTCGGTAAGGATCCGGTTATATAGGCGTCGTGAGGGTCGGCTAGGGCTCAGACTAGGCGTCGTGAGGGTCGGTAAGGATCCGGTTATATAGGCGTCGTGAGGGTCGGCTAGGGCTCAGACTAGGCGTCGTGAGGGTCGGTAAGAATCCGGTTATATAGGCGTCGTGAGGGTCGGTTATGGTCAAGTTAGACGTCTTGAGGGTCAGTCAGGGTTAGGTTTTGTGTCGTCATTAGATACTGTCCAAAGATATTGTATAGGTCTAAGTCGGTCCTCTGATACTATAGTCTTGCCGAAGCAGGTTTTGAGAAGACAAAAGGAGGAGTGATTGCCGCCAAACAGAATAATTGCAGTTTTACTTTGCTTCACTAGTCTTGATTAAAATAATCTGCTTCAGTTTAATTTAATGTTTTTAATTTTTCGTTTTTTCGCTGTCTTCTTATTTTGATTTGATTTGCATCGTTTTCTTCTCTTGCTTCATCTTGTTCTTATCCAAGTTACTTTGCTTTTGGCTTTGATTTTCTTTTGGCTTTGATTTTCCCTTGGCTTTGATTTACCCTTGGCTTTGATTTGCTTTTGGCTTTGATTTGCTTTTGGCTTTGCTTTGCTTTTTGGCTTTGATTTGGTTTTTGGCTTTGATTTGCTTTTTGGTTTTGATTTGCTTTTGGCTTTGATTTGTTTTTGGCTTGATTTGCGTTGCTCGGTTGTATTATTGCCTTACGTTGATTGACATAACACAATCCATTAATTGTCTCTCATAAAAAGCACTAAACACTCTCTTAAGATCATTTTATGCGTTTAGAAAAGTTGCCGCGAGTGTCCGAGGAAGAGCTTCCACATTATGGCCTATCAGCCAGCGACTATCCACACCACTCCAGGTATTGAGCTTTTTCATAACAAAAACGATCTTTGATGATATACCTGACGCAGATGACATCTACAATCTACATGTAACTTCATGACTGTACTGTGTACCGATAAGAACTAGACCCCACAAAAAGTGTCATAAATTCGGTCAAAACGTTTAGCAGTTGCCTGCAATTTTTAAAACAACAATAGTATAATAGCCATAATTATTATTACCAACAAATGGCAACGTCGTTTGAAAATGTTGGTTAGTTTGTCAAGTTTATGAGGGTTTGAGATGTCGTACCGAAAAGAGAAATTTCCAATATACATGTATACAAATTAAAGCCAAAAGGGAGTGAAGTTTAACTACAGCAGGTGTTCAAAATAACTTCCTTGTTCTGCTTGGAACTGGCATCACATCAATTAATCAATCAATCGATCGATCGATCGATCGATCTATCAATCATTCAGTCATTGAGTCAATCAACCAATCAACCAATTAATTAATCAATGAATCAATTCGTTTTTTAGAAGCACTAAGCATTTATAAAGCGCTTCTGTCTGCAGAAAGAGCTTTTCAGAAGAGCTCACTGATAATACGAATGCCATGAAAATAAGAATGCTATGATAATAAGAACACCATGATGATAAGAATGCCATGATACTGAGAATGTTATGATAATGAGAATGTTATGATGATAAGAATGCCATGATAATGAGAGTGTTATGATAATAAGAATGCTATGATGATAAGAATGCCATGATACTGAGAATGTTATGACAATAAGAATGCCATGATAATGAGAATGAAATGATAATAAGAATATTATGCTAATAAGAATCCTATGACAATAAGAATGCCATGATAATGAGAATGCCATGATAATAAGAATGTTATGCTAATAAGAATCCCATGACAATAAGAATACTATGACAATAAGAATGCTGTGATAATAAGAATGCTCTGAAGAACCTAAGCCTTAATTCTATATCAAGTCATTCTAATAATAATTTTTCAGGCGATCGCTCTTCTTCGTCGATCGTCTGCCTCCACCAAAGGGAAAAGATGGATTAACGACTTTCGGTAAGCTAAACTTCTTAACATACTCTTAACAACATAACATACTCATCAGCTTTGATGCTAGTACTTTGACGGGCGACGATGGGTACGAATACATGATCAGCATTGGCATTGGTCATTTGTGGCTCGACACACCAAAACCAGTGTTAAGTTGGTTTTGAAATATGTTGAGTTTGATACATAATCATTTCAACAGTCTTGCGTCAAGCTTCAAAATGGCACTATATACTGTTGCTTTGTAATTTTATTCTAATGTAAAGCAAAAGGTGATCCAATTAAATTAATTAGTTCATTCAAT
>OX243817.1:4921040-4938540 GCA_945859605.1 Lumbricus rubellus | reverse complement strand
AGAGCAAGAGACAGAGAGAAAGAGACAGATATACACAGAGAGAAAGAGACAGAGACACACATAAAGAAAGAAACAGAGACACAAATAGAGAGACCGATAGAGACAGATACACACAGAGAGAAGGAGACAGAGAGGAAGAGGAGGCATAGATTGCAATCATCAGTCACTCGAACTTGTAGACTCAACGAAACGAGAAAAATTGCATGTATACAATGACTTCGCATGAAACGAACAGCAAACCGGAAGCTGTAATCGCTATCCTTATCGTAATCGTCAGTGGCGGCGCTAGGGGGGCTAAGCCCCTCCTAAACGTGGCTCAGCCCCCCCCCAAAGCAAAACGCTGAAAATGTCTAAAACGGCTTACTTCGTAATAAGGAAACTAAACAATGACCAACGGCAACGAAATCAACTATATTATCATAGTGTAGAAGCTTATGCCATTGGCGGCACCAAGGGAGGGGTTAGGGGCTAAGCCCTAAATGTGACTCAGCCTCATCCCAAAGCAAAAGCCATGAATGTCCACGTATCGGCTTAAAAGTTATTATTATTATCTTATTTTCGGACCTCAACTGCGCGGACGGTCATACATCGACTCACATGTGAGACATCAATTGCGACTGGGCTCGACTCCCGGACATCGACTCTCTCTGCGACTCAATATTAGCAATTTAGCATGCACAGTCCTCATATTTATATCCTAATGGAGCTGCAGGGAACAGAGGGGCTGAGAGGGCCGAGGTCCGGGCTGGTCTGAGGTCCGAACCGGCCTGGCGAGGGAAAGGAGCAGACATCCGTGATAGCGGGGCAGGGGTTGTGGAAGATGACTGGAGGGTTTGAACTGGCGGGAGAAGGGGCTGAGATCCGGACCAGTCAGAGCCCGGGCTAGCGGGGGAAGGGGGCTGGAGGTCCGAGGCGGTGGGGGAAAAGAGGCTGAGGTCTGCGCGGGGGGCAAGGGGACTGAGGTCCGGACCGGTGGAAGTCCGGGCTGGTAGAGGAAGGGGGCTGAGGTTCGGCCTGGTGTGAGTCCGGGCTGGCGGAGGAAAGGGGGCTGAGGTTCGGCCCGGTGTGAGTCCGGGCTGGCGGAGAAAAGGGCTGAAGTTTGGCCCAGTGTGAGTCCGGGCTGGCGGGAGAAGGGTGTTGAGTCCGGGTTGGCGAAGGAAGGGGCTGATACTGATCTATGCCTACACCAAAAATATTTTTTACTCTATCCTAGCATTTATCAGTAAAAAGAAATTAAATTGGAAAAATTTACCTTTGAAACATGGAAATCACACTGACTTCAAGGTCATAATAGTAGGACACAATTTCCACAAAGATGGTTCCCAGGGCAATAATTACCTTTAGCCATCATAGATGTTGCAAATGCTGCTTCAAATTCGGTTTTAAAAACCTTACATAAGAAAATAATATCTTTAATTAGCTGTGTTGCCATATGGATACAAGGGACACGAAAGGGTTAAAATATATGAAAGCACCCCAAAGTTTACCGTAGGCACCCGTCGATTCCACAAAATGTAGGCCTATACTTTCGCATAAGCAAAATATTAGATTCTGTGTGTTTTTAACATAATTTATTTAATTAAGAATAGTTTACATATAATAAAGTCAAATATTCAACTATAAAAACTAGTAATAAGTTAGTTTTAGTTACAATAAAAAGAGAAAAAACATGTAAAACATGCTGAAAAACGTTTACGCAGACTTATCGGTTTGCGTTGTAAAAAAAACCCAACATTTTCACACATTTAAATTTATTTTGAGCACTTCTGGTCATCAAATGTCAAATTATTTGGTATAAAAAATAGCCCTAAATGCCCTCTATGGAATGACATAATTTATTTCTCTTAAAAAATAAATTATGACTAATTTGTAATAGGAAAAACATGAAAATTTTATGAAAATAAAACACCTTTTTATATATTTTAATTTATTTTGAGCACTTCCGGTTATCAAAAGACAACTCTGTGACCACCACAATGTAGCCCCACATTCCCTCTACAGAATGGTGTAATTGGTGTCTCTTCATGTCTAAGGACGGATAAGATACATCCGATAATCTAAGGGGGGTGGGATCCACCCCCCCCTCTGGTGCCTCGGGTATATCGGGTATAACTTTTGAATGGTATGGTATATCATCACACATTTTAGCTCAAAATGTGTGCAAATGAATCCTCTACAGCTACCTAAAACGTCAAAATTTTATTCCTAACGAAAAAAGTTTGATTTGGGAAAAACCTAGGGGAGGTGGATACCACCCCACCCCCCTGGTAGCCCGAGGGTTAAGTGGAGGAGCGACTGATAAAGGAGATGGACTCTGATGGAGGCAGATGATGATATATGGCTGGCAATGATGGTGGAGTGATTGAGAAGTTAAGAATTCAGGAGGCAGATTTTCGGAGAATAAAATGGCTGCATGCAATGTTAGATATAGGCTGTAGTCACGGTTGAACGGCGCTATAACAATTACTGATTATTTATTATGTCATCTTTACAATACCAGTTTCCTTGCGCATCTCTTTCAAACTGTAAGTGGCATGCAGGTTGGAATATTCTTTAAATGGGTTAAATCCTCAAGCGGTAAGCCTGGGGAACTATGGGTAACCTAAATGAGATTTATTAAATTTGTTGGCCACAGAACAATATCCTTAATAAACGATCGCTCTGTGTTTTCTTGTTGTTTCCCATCAGAGAGACCCCCGTTTGGCCAGTCAGCAAGGCAGCCATGAGGTACGGTCCAGCGTCCGAACGCATCCAGAAACTCGCCACCCCGAAACCTCTCCACCTCAACTACGAGTTCCAGCGCAACTGCTACATGTGCGTACGCGAGGCAGCGAAGAAGGCAACGGCCTCCGAACGGACCCGGCGTCTAGCCCAATCGAACCCCCACAAGATCTGGCCGAGTACGGACGGCTACCTCGACCCGGGCTTCACCTACCCCGGCAGGAACATCAGTCCAGCGGCACTGGCAGCCGCATGCAGTCCTCAAGTGGTCCAACTGGCGGAGTACCGACCCCTCGACGAAAACTGCCTACCGGAGCGACCTCTGCCCCTCCCCGTCTCGCAGGGAGCCCTCCAGACGACGGGCACCCCTCGGCTAGGCGAGCTGAGCCGTCCGGCAAGGGGGGCTGCGCGTAAGATGGACCCTGGGGAGTTTGAGCGTGAAGAGGAGGCGGTCTATCGTGTGTCAATGCCCGCTCTGACGTGCGTTGCTTCGAGGAGGACCGTCGAGCTGGCAGTTCCCAACAGGGTCAAGGGAGTCCGCGTCAGCGTGACCTAGGGTACGTGTAGACGATGACGTCACTCTGACGGTCGTCATGGCAACAACATTGCGAGGTTCTGTACATCGTGACGATTGGTTTGTACAACAGCTGTGGAAGCGCGGTTCTGTAATTACATGTATCTGGTCCATCTATGTCACATCGAACGGTACAGATTGGTTTCTCGTTCAGTTTGAAAGTGAAACTGAAAGTGAAACTAAAATCGAAAGTGAAAGTGAAACTGAAAGTGAAACTGAAAGTGAAACCGAAAGTGAAACCGAAAGTACAATTTCACTTGGCACTACACACGTTGGTACAGAACATTGTCTCCCAGGTGTAATTTCAGTCGACCTTAATTTATTTATCATATTATTGAATCGCTGTCTACTATCGATGAGCCTAAAATATTTGCATATTTGTAATTGCGATTCAGTATCTATCGCAGTTGATCATGTTATTTCTTAGAATGCTATTCAAAACCTAAACTTAAGCTTCGTTTAACTTGAACTCTTCATCATCTCATGAAACTAACTTAGGTCTACTCGAAGTAGTAGTAGCCTTAGACCAACTTGTATAGTTTCTCTATGCCAACGTTATTTGCAGATTAAATTTTTATTTTTTAATTCAG
Source organism: Lumbricus rubellus (assembly GCA_945859605.1). Lineage (NCBI taxonomy): Eukaryota > Metazoa > Annelida > Clitellata > Crassiclitellata > Lumbricidae > Lumbricus > Lumbricus rubellus. The sequence goes on along the minus strand of OX243817.1, from coordinate 4,934,655 downwards.
TTCAATTCAATTCGTTTATTGATCCAAAGAAACAAAGCAACTGAAATTCACAGAAATAAAACACAATCGGGCCCAAGGGCGGATCCAGGAGGGCTTATCCGGCCATGGTCCCCCCCATTTAGAATTCCCATGTATCGTGGCCCCCCCATTTGGATTGAACATGCCGTGGAACAATGTATATATTGTACAATTTGGCCCCCCCCTACTAAGAAATGTCCACGCATTGCGGCCCCCCCCCCATTTGGAAATGGCATGATGACTAAAAAAAAGGGAATCAACTTTTTGGGCGGATAAAATAGTATTATTTTCCGAAAAATTTCGCCGGATGACTAAAAAAAAGGTCATCAACTTTTTTGGCGGATACGAAAGAAAAATTTTCCAGACCCGGAAGGACAAAAATTTATCCCTGACCCAAGACCAACCAAGAATTTTTGGCCCCCCCCCCGTCCAAGGGCGGATCCAGGGGGGGCCAATCCGGCCAAGGCCCCCGATTTAGAAATGCCATGTATCGTGCCCCCCCCCCCCCCATTTGGTTTCAGTGGCTGCTGATATGGTATGATTTTCCCGAGAATTTGGGCCAGATGACTAAAAAAAAAAAGGTCGTCAACTTTTTTGGCGGATGAAATGGTATAATTTTCCCAAAAATTTGGCCGGATGACTAAAAAAAAGGTCATCAACTTTTTGGCGGATAGGAAAGAAAAATTTTCCAGACCCGGAAGGACAAAAATTTCTCCCGGACCTAAGACCAACCAAGAATTTTTGGCCCCCCCGTCCAAGGGCGGATCCAGGGGGGCCAATCCGGCCATGGGCCCCATTTAGAAATGCCATGTATCGTGGCCCCCCCCCCCCATTTGGTTTCAGTGGCTGCTGATATGGTATGATTTTCCCGAGAATCCCGCTAGATGTTTTTCAAAATAGAAGCCCTCAATCAATTATGTTTTAGAATTTAGAGAATATCATAATGGCGTCTGGCCGGGTTAACGTGGGAACAGAGTTCCCACTGCTCTCGAAATGCTTTGCTTGCGTTCCCACTGCTCACCATGCATGGAACCTTGAAAGCACAATCATGCGTCCCAATAAAACTCTTCTTCAGCGTTCAACCTGCTCATTCATTCGACGTTCCCACTGCACACCAAAACCACTTTAAGCACTGAAAGACTTTATAGAGTCCTTGGATAAGATAGCATTTTGATAAATGGAGGGAAGAGTATTAGTGAGAATAATACAAAAGTCATAATGCAGATAGAACGTGTTATATTCTGAAGGGTTTTCAAAAATTTAGTAGGCTAGCAGTCTAGATCCTAAATAAGGCGAGACGATTCGCAATGTATTGACGTGGTAACCAGCCAGCCAATTGCCCAGAACGCATTGCGGCGCAGCGCCGCGCAGAAACACACGACTCGATGAAGCGGAATTCGACGCACGGCTGAGCCGAGACTATTAGAAGCAATGATCCAATTAGAAGCGAAATAGAATCAGCATATTATTGATAAGTTGCGCGTTCCTTTACGATCAAGTTATTACCATGTAGCCTCGTCTGCTCGAATTATTCGACCCGACACACGCACTTCTTTCATTCTCCTCCTGTGTTTTATGCTGGGGCCGTAAAAGCCTTATCGACCGGTTCGTTATTCCCCTACTGATAGCAACCGGCTTTTTTTAGTCCACAGTTGGCACGCATGACACGCACGGGCGCACGCACATAGGCCTAGAGGCAAGAGGGGCGCTTGCCCACCCCAACTCCCCCCAAAATTGACACCTAGGCCATAATTATTTTTCACTGCTAATTTTGGTATTTTGAAGGACTTTCTCCGCAATAGAGCAGAACAGTTACGAGTCCCAATTCCCAAGCTATCTCAAGGCTCAATTATAAAAAAATTAAAGCAAATTAATTGCTGCAAATTTGAAGCTTGAACTGACTCTAGGCTTACATGCAGGCACATTTTTCTGCAATATTATAGGCTTATTTAAAAAGGCACAAATCATAAACGTTTCTATATATTTATAGCTACCTATCCTTTAGCCCTAACCCATAAAAGTCGCCGAGCCCCTGCGCATTTTCCCTCCGCCCTCCCCCCTTGTTCTTCCAGCGGCCCTGCTAGTCTGAATAAGCAATCCACAGCGAGTGTATCGATCTGTGGATTTATGTGAACTGGTGGACGATTACGACTACCTGTAGAAAGACGACACGACATACGTAGTACTAGGCCTATATGCAGTGGAGCTAAATTAGATGGCTGGCTTTTTATGATCTCTTTGGAAACGTTAATGACCAAAGAACAAGGCAGTGACAACAGGATAGGCAAGCTATGGTCCACGATCGATTCATATTCAGAGTAATATTTAGGCCTATAGACCTCGCATTGTTCGCTTCTTTAATACGGTTATTATTAGAATTTATGACAATACGATCGTAACAATGTTCAGCGTCCTATTGTTGTGCGTGTGTTGTCATGACTGCATGCACTGGCCGCTTTGTCTTCGATGATAAGCCCTCTGGCACGACACAATAACGCTCGTGAATAAGCTGGTGCTCACTCAGCATTGGCCCATTCATTAGTGCTTTAGAAGTTCAGAGTTTGCAATGAATGAGTTCAGTGTCATTGACTTCGCATGTCGTCATGACAACCGATCTATAATCATGTAAACATAAATATATTTAGGTTATGCTTCAACTCCCCAGTCGTTCTTACAGCCCCATAGTATAAAGTCTATTTTCACACCCCAATTCCAAGTGAATCTTTGTTTGTATGTGCACTTGTTATAGCGCTCCTTCAAGCTCACTACTCAGAAGCGCTCCCGACTTACAAAACAGCGCGGACACTGCATCGGAGTTTCACGCCGAAGCGCTGAGCAATTGCGAGTGAAGGACTTGCTCAAGGTTCCTACGCGGCGACTTGAGGTGGATTCGAACCTGCAACCCTTCGGCTGCAAGGCCACGAACATCCCCACTACATCACTGCACCCCACATCATAGTCCAACCCGCAGTTATTTTTCCACAATTCTCCTACTGGGAATGAGAGCAATATCAAATGCATTGTATTGTATTGCATTGTATTGCATTGCATTGTATTGCATTGTATTGCATTGTATTGTATTGCATAATTTGCATTGTATTGTATTGTATTGCATTTCACGTTCATCTCCAGAATCCAAATTCACTGATGTGTATTCTAATTGAGAAATTTAATTATTAAAGTCCATCAACAATACGAAACTTTTTGGAGGACAAAGACTAAATCTTAAAAACAATTTATACACAACTGAAACGCTAAACTATATAACAATTCTCAGGAAATTGCATACAATTGCATCATGTTATTTGTTTAGTAAACAAAACACATTTATCTACCTGAACATTTACAACATCAGACAGGATTAAAGTCGCAGGTAATGGCATTATAGAATTGGCCATACAACGTCTAGCCAACAGGTGGTCAAAGGAAACACCATAGTTCCAGAACAACAGTCAAACATGAGTTACATGAAAAACTCTTTCAACGATTATTTCATCAATGTCTTGAACGTTTATTGTGTTTCGTAAGTTTGTAACGCAGATGGGACTGGGTGGCAGGTGGGACTGGGTGGCAGGTGGGACTGGGTGGTAGGTGGGACTGGGTGGTATGTGGAACTGGGTGGTAGGTGGGACCGGGTGGCAGGTAGGACTGGGTGGTAGGTGGGGGTGTTTTCCTCATTCTTCCAGTTCATTCACTTCCATTTCAAGGTCTTGAAGCTGGTGAGTGACGTTGCAGATGCGTTCCTTCAGTTTTGCCTGGTCCTCGTAGAGCATGCTCTGTATGAGCTGCTGGTCACTGCGAATCATCTCCAAGTCTTTCCATCCTCCATCACCAGTGCCAACCACAGCACCAGCTGCTGAATCTGCACAAGCAAAAAGAGAAGCATTCTGTAATTTACAGTGCACTGGTCGATTTCTGAAATGAATAACGCATGCAGAACTTGGTATTTGCACTTGAATACTACTCTAGTACCATATTCAACAAGTGCTCCTACTATGGTTTGCAGTTCAAGGTACTATGAAAATGTTAAAATAAATAATACTCACAAGATTGCATACAACAAAGTAATTAGGTCCACCTTGCCTTAAATGTTTTGAACCTTCCTACTGGAACAGTCTTCCATTAACAATTTGTGATACTGCACTGCATGTATTTCATGAAACATTCTCAGTCACTTAAGTCGCACATATTTAGAACAGATGGTTAGCTACGTTAAGCGCCTTTGTGAGGTTACTGTCAACCGCTATATAAATGTCCATATACATACATACTTATACAATATATACGTACAATACATTCACCCTACATAAACACCTGAAATTTGTATGGCATCCTTTAGCAAGGCTGGACTACGAGGATCACTTCTGAGCTGAGAAATGCGCTATATAAACTCTCTGAGAAATAAATAAGTACCGGTAATGTGGCAGACTAGTTGTTAACAAACGATTTAGATTTGTTCAGATTTACAACTGCTGGTATAGGGAATAAATGTGGAAATTCCACAGACTAAAATACAAATCACTTAAGTAGCGAAAAATCACATCAAAAGGATCCATTTGTACCACATCGTGTAAACAACTGAAATTGCTCTGTAAAACCTTTGCTGTTCTGATAAAAATTACACTAATACATAAATCCCAAACATATACATCGACACGATACTAGAAGGAGTCTCTCGAGAAAAGTTGTCACAGCGTAGAAATGTTCAATTACAAATTACAACTGGTACAAATTGGTGCATACCACAATCTCCTAAAAACGGAAATTCAACATTCATTTACGAAATTCATTTACAATGTATCTGTCTTAAAAATAACAGGAGCTCTCTTTAATGTCGTGTTTTCGGTTTATTACCTATCCATCTGTTTGCAGGACCTGCAGAACATGCAAAAAATGACAAAATACAGGAAGCGGCTGCAGGGCTTGAAGTCTGATTCGCAAACACCAATTATGGACAATTTTTTCATTGTTAACTGGTGGGCCAAGTGCTTCTTTTCATTGTCTCAAGACCACTTTTTTTGTCTCAAGACAACTTTCTTTGTCTCAAGACCACTTTTTTTGTCTCAAGACCACTTTTTTTGTCTCAAGACCACTTTTTTTGTCTCAAGACCACTTTTTTGTCACAAGACCACTTTTTTTGTCTCAAGACCACTTTTTTCTCTCTTGGTCTCATGCACCGGCAGCACCTCTGATTGATGTGCACTGTGAGAGACCCTATATAAATTTCTAGATACAATATAATACAACACAATACGCTAGAATAGATTTCTGCCTCTGAAGCAACAGTTTGCTGACCCTAGTCAAAACTCCAGACAATGTGCTCAGAGGTCAAAGTAAGACATGCACGTAGGCCTACTCGTAATGCATCACTCAAGCGCTGTTAATTTGCTTATCTCGAGATAAACGCTTAGACAGAAATAAGATCCGGAAACCGGGAGAAAAATCGGAATGCCTGTATACTGCGAATCGAGGCACTCGAAACAGTGGAAGTAATTCTTTTTTTTAGAACAATGTAACAGCAAACACAATTAAGATTAGCACTCACCCTTAGGCCGCCTTAGATAAGTCTTGTACGAACACCGCGCTGCTGAACGCAACGCCTTTAACGTGTAAGCTGCTAATTTTATGAATGCCGCTCCAGATGGTGATTTTTAAATAAAAATTCAATTACATAATTTTTACAGTCAAGCGGTTTATCCGTGGCGGCTCTGCAGCAGGGCAAATGCCCTAGTAAAAAGCCTTTGCCCTGCCAGAAGACCGCGATAATTTTTGCCCTCCAGATATTAAATCACACTGCACTGGTTAGTTCCATGACTGCATGCCCTGGATATCTGATACATCTCGGTTACATAAATTGCCTGGCGCCAACAGAGTTTATCACGCGTCCTGGTGCAAAACATTAAATCATTCATGATGATAAACATCATTCATCATCATAATTATATTCTATCGTTCATCACCATCTTTGTCATCCTCGTCACCATCACTTCATCATCGTCTTAGTTCTGCTGAACATACATTGCACCCTCTCCACTCTCCAGACCTTACACAGAGAGCCCTAGCCATGCCTCAGGTCCCTATAAGTGCTACCCAAATACGCAAACAGACACAGACAGACAGATACACACACAGGGCCCCTATAATTGCTACCCAAATACACACACACACACACAGACAGACACACACACACACAGGGTCCCTATAAGTGCTACCAAAATACACACACAGACACCGACAAACAGACAGACACACAGGGTCCCTATAAGTGCTACCCAAATAGTCACACAAATACATAGGCCTACATTCATAGACACACGAGAATGTGTCCACACAATTATATATGCACAAATATATATACACAAATATACAAAGATGGATCATTGCTATCAACCATTTCCAGTTTTCAGCTTGTCCAACTTCTGTTGAAGTGTTTTGGCTCTGTGTCTTTCAGCGGACGTTTGGACTTTGAGGCGTTTGATCTGTTCGTCTGTGTTCTGAATCTGCGATTTCAGCTCGTCCGGACTGTACTGGCTTTTCAGGTCCTTCAGACTTTGGCCGATCGACTCCATGACGTTCTCGTGTTCACTTGCAGCCTTCATCTGTACTGCTTTCTCTTCCTCAATCTGGTCAAAATGATCAGTAAGTTATTTATGAAACAATTACGTTATTTTGCCAACAAGGATGAGACAATGTTTTGAGACATACATTACATCGTACAGACTACCAAGTGAGCAGTGGCCGCGTTACCATAGGTCACAGCAAGTAATTTGACCTGCCTACTTTACTTTTGTCCTGTGACTCCTGTCTTATGACCTGCCAAAAATTTGGAATTTAAATATCTTATTTAGGCTACATGTGATTTCTTTGACCTGCTGAATAACTCCCATGACCCTGACGTGACCTGCTGAAATTGTATAGCTGGCCACAGCAAGTGACTGGGCTAATGGATGATTCTCAATCTAAGAACTTAAGAAGTTGGAAAGTTAAAAAAAATGTTCTTCTTGAAAATCGAATTGCACAGACCTGTTTATGTAAGTTTTTTACAGATTCGTTTTTTCGATCGAACAGCTCTCGCAGAGTATTAAGCTTCGCGTGCGACTGTCCAAGTTCATTCTGCGCTAGATGTAGGTTTTGGAGCGATCGGGCTCTTTCCTGGGACGACTGCGAAAGGTGAAGATGCCAGACGGAGTGGGTGTCCTCCAGGCACAGGCGTCTCTGCCTGACTTCGTCCAGGCGACTTTCCAGAGAGGATTTCTCATTTTCCAGATCACGAATGCTATCCGTGATCGTCCTTAGACAAGCGTCACTCATTTCGATGATTTTTCAATTATTTTATATCGTTTTAACCAATTTTCTGCGAACAATTTAAGCAAATTCGGAACCAGATATTTCAATTTTACTTTCACAAAAAGGAGACGACACGCGGTTGCTAGATTCGTAAAGTAATTAGTCGCCAGATCACGTACAAAAAGTAGCCAAAAAATTACGACATCAACAGTGAAATGAAGATTGAACAAATTGTTTCAAATGCATTGCGGTTTCATGAAGTTTAATATTAAATTATTGTCGATAAATTTATTTTTGCAAGCGGCTAAAAATTCATCGAAAACCTAGGCCTATAGGCTATAAACTTAAATAGTAATTTCACCATGCATGAAGTGAAATTATTTTCCACTAACGTTTACTGTTGATGTCTTGAAGATAAGAAAATCATATCTAGCCTAGAAGATAAGAATTTTTTGACAGACTGGTATCCGCAGTTTTTCAAGGCATTGTAGTAGAATTTTGTAGTCAACCATAAGGGTTGCAGAGACGTCGAAGAAAGCCACAAGAGTAACTTAATTGAGACTTGTCAACACTCAACAGTAGGCTACATGTCAGAAAGTGCAGAGTGGAGAGCTGTTTCCGTTTTAGAACACAAAGAGATTACGACCAGACGACTCCAAAAAGGTACATTTTGCTGACATTTCGGCCGAATGACTAAAATACAGGTCATAAGATTTTTTCGGCGAAGATCACCGAAAATGTTGCCCCCCCATTCGAAAATTTCTGTATCCGTCCCTGTTCCGTTGAGTGGTTAGCCCTATAACTAGACTGATGTGAAGGAAGAAGTCATTTACTAGAGGCGCCACACGACAACTAACAACACTGGTAGACAAACAGTAGCACATGCATGCCCTAATTAGGCCTACTAATACGTACACCATGCCGTAAACCACACCAGTGACACCACATAGCTATTAATTAATGGTAACAGCAGAGGTGTGACTAGAATTCTTATTTTATATTTTAATCTGTATGTATTGTTTTGCTTATTGCTGGAAATAATAATTATGTGAGAATAAAAAGGACACCATAACTAGTGATGGAAAACTAAAATGTGGTCCAATCTCGCAACGTCATAAACAAGAAATTTTCCATTGGGAGTATATTGAAAAGTAGCCCAATTCACGACGACCTGGCAACCCTGGATGATGGATGACGCCGTTGGGCTGTTCCAGCAAAATCATCAATACCACAATTCATATGACACATTAAATCAGTGAAAGAGTCTGAAGATCTGGCAACACAACATTATTGCTTCATTAATATTATTTTATTATATCTTCCAGAGTAACAAGACATTGATAAATTTGTAAACAATTTCAACCTTCACCCGCAGTTAATAATTCACCAGTATTTTCAAAACGATTGCAAGAATTCAACAAATTCACATGAAATACGTCACTAAAACAAAACAATAAAAGCATCTCAGCAAAAATATTCGCTTATAGTCCATCTGCAATAGTTATTGGAATGAATAATTGACAATGTAGAAAATTGTCGATCTGCCGTCACAGGCATTTCAATGCTAATCACCACCTAGACGTGTAAAATATTATAAGGCATAATCCAACAATTTCAGACTAAAATTAAAGCTATACAGTCACACCTAGAAGAAACACAACATTTAATCAAGAATTATTGCTGGAATCTTTCAACAAATAACAAAATAATCAACATATTATAACATCGTAACCAATTGTAACAGTGAAACACAAATTAAGAAAATATCATGTACGCTTCTAATTCTAGACGTCAAAATTTGAAAACAAGAAGCCAGATTTTTTGATTGATTGAAAATAGAATTTAAAAAATAGAGTTAAACAAATCTAATAATGCATTAATCGCATGAACAAAACAACGTCTGTAAAAGACAGTTGAACAGCTAAACTATCATGCGTAAACAGATTTTAAAAAAATGAACCGTAAATAATTCCTCGTAAAGCAACACACTTCAAGCGGATCTGTTTTGAGCAGAGAAAGAGATTCGAAGCACATCGTAACAAATGTCAAACACATCATCAAACAAGAAATTCTCGCACTGTCAATCAACATAGCAAAAACATATTGAGAAGCAAAACAGTCACATGTCATCAACAGAATTGTGGGGCGCGACGGTGTAGTGGGCATGTTCATTGCCTTGCAGCTGGAGCGTTGTAGGTTCAAATCCACCTCGAGTCACCACGTAGAGACCCTGAGCAAGTCCTTCACTCACAATTGCTTGCAAGCTTCGGCGTGACACTCCTCTGCAGTGTCCGCGCTGTAGTCGGGAGCGCCTCTGAGTAGTCATCGCTTCAAGGGGTGCTATAACAAGTGCACATACAAACAAATCAATCAGAAGAGTCGAGCGACGTTACAAAAAACATTCACAGCAAGTAAAAGATCACCAATCATAGTCAAACGTACATTCGAATGAAAATATTCGCACGAGCTGTCCGAGCAAAAAACACGGTCACACGTCGCTTTCCGACGCCGGTTTCGTACAGATGTTTACGTCAACACCGGAAGCGAGCAGCACTTCGATCACGTCCATGTGGTTCGCCTCGACGGCCAGATGCAGCGGTGTGACACCGGTCACACCGCGGACACACATGGTCGCTCCCACCAAAGCGCCGGCGGCAATCAGCACCTCGACGACTTCGCGATGTCCGTACTGAGCCGCAAGGTGAAGGGCACTGACGTCCGAGCAGTCGTTGAGGTTCGCCGATTTCTGGATGTCGCAGAGCGCCGTGACCAAGTGCCGCACGATGACCGGATGGCCTTTCTGCGCCGCGAGGGTGAGAGGCGTGGAACCGTCGCGGCTCGTGATGTCGACGTCGCATCTCGCCGATATTAGAATGCTGCACAGCTCGTCGTAGCCGTTCCAGGCGGCTAGATGGAGCGCGGACCAACCGTTCTGGGAAACAGGAAAACAAGGGAATGTTCGTATATCTGGTGTTTGTACTATATGTATGTATGTGTGCATGTATCAATCAATCAATCACTCAATCAATCAATTCTTCAAACAATCATTCAATCAGTCAATTAAACAAACAATCAATCAATCAATCAATCAATTCATCAAAAAATCAATCCATCAAACAATCAATCAATCAATCCATCAAACAATCAATCAATCAATTCATCAAACAATCAATCAATTCATCAAACAATCAATTCATCAAACAATCAATCAATTCAACAATCAATCAAACAATCAATCAATTCATCAAACAATCAATCAATCAAAAGGCCTTTAATGTATAACCAGTTGTAACAGTCACGGTCAGTCGAGCACGAATTAGACAATAGTAAATACAATACTGGCTGTGATGTGAGGAAAAACTAGGATCATGAACCTGCTGGATAGGTCTAGCCTTGAGTAGCGGCTATCACGTACTAGAGTAAAGACAGCCAATTACAGCAGAGAAATGCTTTGGAAAACAGAGCGAATAATAATTGTCCTTAATTAATATGGTTATTTACTTAATAAATAACTAATTGTCATTTATCTAAATCAGTTATGTATATAATAATATTATGTGTGCAGTGTGCAAGCATGCGACGGTGAACTGACTAGGTCATAATACACTTAAATAATCATAATTACTGAGATGAATAATACAGAAACTATGTTGTCGTTACTTGTTCGTGTACAAACAGTTGGCTGCAATAAAACGATTGATTGATTGATTGATAACAGGACTCGAGGAACGTCTTGAAGAAACAAACTAAGTTTGAGCTCTGCGAAAACAGTTGGATCCATTCCTTATGGGGGGAGGGGATTGGGGTAGAGGAGAGAGGTACTGAACAAAGACTGTCTGCTCCATTCCATAAGAACCAATAACAGTTACACATCATTTCAAAAGACCTGCTGAACCCAAAACCCTCATACTTTGAACAGGCAGTTGCTGGGAGTACAAAGAGAAACAAGCTGCTAACAACCGCTAAAAGTGTCATTTTTATAGACTTTGTAGGCCAGACAGGCCATAATGTTACACTTCACACATGTTATATATAAGCGCAAGCATCTGCGCATTTCTGAATGATATTTATTAAATACCTAACAAGAGCGATAGTCAATGGCAGCCCAGACACCAGACAAATCCAGCAAATGCAATAAATATAGAACCAGGCCAATGGGACCATAGTAGTCAGACTACGACGAATGTTCAACAAAAGTTTACAACTCAAGAGAAGTCGCTGACGCATAAAGAAGTGCAGCCAAGCGTAATCCTCGACATCCCAGGGTAGCGTGGAACACAATCGGGGTCGGAGGTCGACAGATTTTCCCACGAGCCACGCGTCAACAAGAAGTAATTGTAAATCAACATTTATATAGCTCCACTACAAAAGCAAACTCTTTGTGCTAGCCTGCATGATGGGAAAATTCCAAAAAGAAATTTCTGACGTATTTGATAACAAAGTAAAGCAATGCACAGAAAAGTAGAGGAGTCTCCAGTGACAACATTTCAAATTCAAATATGAAATCGAAGTGTCACAGATGACGTCAGTCACGGAGACTGATGACATAGGTTACACTCAACTGCACCTGCCAAGAATTTTCAAAGAACCTTATTAAAGATGTCAAAATTTCACTGAATCAGTGTCTATTCTCGACAGTGATTTCAAAGAATTAGTGTTTTTAGCAATCACTGAACATTGCCATGTCCAATATTCTTCATTGCTGTGGAAAGGCTTTGTTCTGGAATGGCAGGTCATTGCAAACAGTTTTACACCTCTGAATAGTCTATGCTGCATGAAGTGCTCAAAAAATTTGTAGAGCGCTTCATGCAGCATAGACTATTCAGAGGTGCTTTCAGCACAGAAGCCCCAGAGAAAAAAACATCTTGAGAGAGAGAGCTCCAGAGGATGCAGGGAAGAGCCCTGGTTATGATAACCCTGCTCTTTCCTGCATCCTATAGAGCTCTCTCTCAAGATGTTTCTTTTTGCTTGGGTCTTCTGTGGTGGATCTGAGAGGATGAGTATGAAAAGGAGGAGAAGAATGTGATAAGAGAGGAGAAATTGTTTGAGACGCACTTTGTCTAAAGTGTTTGGATAGAAGCCATTGGTGATGAGTTCCTGAATTTTATCGACGTTGTTTTCCCTCGCTGCTTTGAACCACTCCTTCCTCATGTTGTCCTGCGTCGGTGTTGTGATCGTTGCGATCGGCAACATACCAATTGCACCGTTTTCCATCTCCTGAAAATATACAGAGTGATAATCAAAAACTGCTCAAAGAAATTAACACAAATGAAACGCTCTTTGAAGATTTTTAGAAACATGTTACATAATTATACATTCAGATACATAGTACAGACATACATTCATACAAAAATACATACACATTACGAAAATACATACATTCATACATAAATTACATACATACACAATGCACAAATACATAACATAGGCTTTTTTTATTGCTCCCAAAAGAACACAACAAAATACAATTTCAACATAAATACATACATAAATTTATACCAACAATGCATACATACAATACATGCATACAAACGTACACATATACGTGTACACACAAAAAGTTCTTAATGGTACGTGTTTCAGCTATAAATCGGTAAACTCTTTTATTCCGTCGTATTCAGTGTGATTAATATCACACTAAATATACACAGACAGGAACACATCACATTGATAACAATCATCACATAACATGAATAACATCACACGAATAGCATAACAGAAGTTACATAACCACGGGTAACAAACATAATGATACAAATCATTCACTTCCGCGTGGCTTTGAGTCACGGCCTCATATAAAATAATTATGATGCCCGGATGTATGCAAACTAATGCAAACACAATTATCAATTAGCACAATTAAATGCACAAGAGCAAATAAATCATGATAAAGTGAAATACTTCTTTCTTCTTGGAACAGTAGATCGCATTGTAAAGTCGTGAAAACACTTTGACGGACGAATTTCAAACTCGTTTCAAAAGAACCGATAACAGCTGGCCAGAATGTCAATAATTCTCAGACGTACTTACACGATTAAATTATTAAATAATATTAAATATTTACAAACCAAAACATCAGAATAACAAAAACAATCCACGCCTGCCGCACAGATCCGTAAGAAATAGAAAACCTGTGTATAAACCTAGACTTAAAACAACTAGAGCAACACTTGGGAATTGAGCCACACCATCTAGTGGTGGCAGAGTTACTTTAAAATTGCTGAATAATATTATTTTTATTCCTGCAAAGCAAGATGTTTCATCAATGAGTCAGCTTTTAATTGAAAGTGCATAAGGAACCTCGTTTCCT
>OX243817.1:4908540-4913540 GCA_945859605.1 Lumbricus rubellus | reverse complement strand
TGTCCTCGAGACGGTTGAAGACTCAAGAGCAGACAGAAACAGTAAAGCAGACAGACAGACAGACCGACGGACGGACGGACAGACAGACATACACATGCGCACACTCACACACTCACACACACACACAAACAGAGTTGCCCACAAAAGACAGATTATATACTTAAAACATTGTGATCTCCGAACCCTAAACAGTTGCTAGGCAACGTCGGTATAATCAAGCAAGCAATTCGTCTGTTACCATGGGTTGTAATGGAAGTTGCTTAGCGACTGTTGCTAAGCGACGGTTGCTAAGCGACGGTTGTTCTGTCGACGAAGTGGAGATAATTATTATAATAGAAGAAGGATCAAGATGAGGAGTGGGAGAATATTAGTGGAGGATTGAAACTAAGAACGAGGAATTACAGAAAGAGAGTGAGAGAGAGAGAGAGAGAGAGAGAGAGAGAGAGAGAGAGAGAGAGAGACAGAGAGAGAGAGACAGAGAGAGAGAGAGAGAGAGAGAGAGACAGACAGACAGACAGACAGACAGACAGACAGAGCCAGAGTCAGAGCCAGAGACAGAGACAGGCAGACAGAAGCCAGAGACAGAGACAAGAGAGACAGACAGAGACAGAGAGACAGAGACAGAGACAGAAACAAAGACAGAGAGAGGAATAAGAAGGAAGAAGTGGGATGAGGAAAGGGGAAAGACACGAGGCGGACTATAGAAAGAATGGTTTGAGCAGAAAGATTAAGTGAAAGAGGAGGAGAGAGAAAACAAGAATGAACGATGATAGAAAAAAGCCGAAAGAGAAGGAAAGAGAAAGAATGCGGGAAAGAATGGGGGAGAGGGGGCGAGGATGGGTCGGAAGGAAGGAGGGTAGGGTAGGGCGGTGTGTAATCGGAAGCAAATAATCGGGACAAACGCATAACCGTGTAACAGCCCGTAACCATGGCGACAGACCGTGAAAGAACCGTTAAAGAGATGCATGTTCCGTGTACGACATAGGGGAGGGTGGGGCAAGTGTGACACGGATAAGGATCAAGGAACCCTTCCTTCTGTTCCTTCCCCGACCGAGAAGGAAATAATGGGCAGGCAGATATATCTGAACTGCTCCTTTTTGGCAGCCTCCACTGAGCTCTGCCTCTGCCTGTCTGTATGTCTGTCTGTCTGTCTGTATGTCTGTCTGCCTATCTCTGTCTCGCTTTCACTTTGTGTGGCTGCGTGTGTGCCTATGTATGCGTCTCTATATCGGACTCGAAGTATTTCATCTGTCCCTTCGTATCTGTCTCTGTCTCTGTCTCTCTGTTCGGACAGAGTGTTTATGTGACCATGTCTGTTTGTAAATATGTGTTCTTGTCTGTTATGTCTGTCTGTTTGTCTCTGTATATTTCTTTAAAGATGGAAGAGGAGGAGGAGGAGGTGGAGGGAGGAGATATTCGAGGATAAAATATTGAAGAAGAAGAGGAGGAGGAGTGGGAGGAGGAGAAGAAGAAGGAGAAAAAGAAGAAGACGACAAAGAAGAAGAGGAAGAAGAAGAAGAAGAAGAGGAGGAGGGGAGGATGAAGATGAGTAAGAGGAGGTGTAGGTAAAGGAGGAGGAAGAAAAAAAGAAGAAAAAAAAGAAAACGACGACGACGACAAAGAAGAAGAATAATTAGAGGAGAAGAAGAGGTAGAAACCGACAACAAAGAATATTATGACAAATGAAAAAAAAAACAGACGAAAGTTGTGAAGAAGGCGAACGAAGAAGAACGTAAAAGACTCTGAAAGGCAAACACACATAGAACAGAATGAAAGAAGAAGAGAAAGTCAGCGAAGAAAAGAACAAAGAAGGAGGAGGAGGAGGAGGAGGAGGATAGACAGATGGAAGCAACGTATAGGACGCGACGACACAAATTCCTCGGGCAAACAATCAACTGGAAAATTGAAGAGGCAAGCTGACACAACACAGAGACTCCTTCGCCCAAGGAGGTGGACAATGGACAATGGACATCACTCTCTTTCCCTTTGCACCACACTCTTATTCCCTCCTCTCCGCTCCCAACTCCATCTTCCAACGGACTGACCCACACCCCGCGAAACACGATGGCGCAGGGGGGGAGAGCAAGGTCCCCTGCTGCTGCTGCTGATGATGCAGGAATGCAGAAATTCAGGAGGATGGATGGATGAAAAAAGAGAGGGAGGAAGAGAGAGGGAGGGAAGGAGGTATGGAGGGATGGAGGGAGGTATGTAGGGAGAAAAGGAGGGAGAGGAAAAGAGAGAGGAAGGGAGGGAGGGATGCGCATGATCAGCATTCGTGGAACGAACGGAATGTCGTTTCTCAGACGATCAGCGAAGACAAAGTGAAAACGATTTCGACTTTAAATCACGAATCCGTTTACACACAAAAGAAGCACAGCAGACAAAGGCAGACGGATAAAGAGAGACGGACAGACGGACAGACGGACACAGGAACACGGATGGACATATACAGGCATATGCAGACATATACAGACATATATACAGACATATATACAGACATATATACAGACATATACAGACATATACAGACATATTCACTGTTATACAGACATATACAGACATATACAGACATATACAGACATATACAGACATATACAGACATATACACTGTTATACAGACATATACAGACATATACAGACATATACAGACATGTACAGACATGTACAGACATATACAGACATATACAGACATATACAGACATATACAGACATGTACAGACATAATTATACAGGCATGCAGAAAGAAATATTATGAAGATTATGAGCAAACACAAACGAGGCACACTATGTCTGTCTCTTTTTCTGTTTCTGTCTCTGTCTTTGTCTGTCTGTTTCTCTGTCTGTCTGTCTCTGTCTGTCACTGTGTCTGTCTATATATCCCTGTCATTGCCCGTATGTCTGTATTTCTCTGTCTGTCATTGCCTGTCTGTCTCTGTCTCTGTCTGTCTGTCTGTCTGTCTGTCTGTCTGTCTGTCTGTCTGAAATAATTTACCTGGGTCCGACGCCTTCGACGTCGAAGTACGGAAAGGTGATGTAGACGATTTCGTTGTCTTTGCCGTAGAAGAGATAGTGACATTCCGTGTTTCGTGGGTAGAGACCGGGAAAGTTGGGGGAAGTGAAGGTGCCATTGGGGGCCGTCTCACTTCGAAAGACAAAGCCACATGCTGCGAACAGACAAAGGCATCGATGATGACGACGACGACCACGATGATGATGGTGATGATGACGATGATGACGTTGACGATGATGATCATGACGATGATGATAAAGATGATGATGATGATGATGATGATGATGATGATACTGATGATGATGATGATGACGACGACGACGATGATGATGATGAGGAGGAGGAGGAGGAGGAGGAGGAGGACGATGATGTTGTTGATGATGATGATGATGATGATGCTGATGCTGATGATGACACTCGCAGGACATAATATACACGATGTCATCAGCAGTAGGCCTAGTTAAATCTTTATTTATTGTGAGGCGTGAAAGCAGAACATTCAATTTTTTATACATTTTTGCCTTATCTGTTATTCACAGTGATAACGATGTTCTAGCCCTAAAAGACAGACAGACAACGGGAGAGAGAGACAGACAGACTGACAAAGACAGAGAAAGACGGAGACAGAGACAGCCTGTCAGACAGAGACAGACAGACAGACAGGCAGACAGATAGACGGAGACAAAGACAGAGACAGGGAGAGATACATGATAGATGACCAGAGAGACAGAGAGGATGAGTTTGTGTACTAACTGAGATCTTTCGTCTTCTCTCCAGATTTTATTCCGAAATCTACAAAGACAAATAATTATAATAATTGAGTGAATCAGTGAAAGAATATTAATAAGTTAACGAAAGATCTTAAAAAAGTAATTAATTATGTTTATTGATGAGCAGGGCCGTGTTTAAGGTTCTCCGAGTGTCGGTGCAAACTGTTACCGCAGGGGGCATAGTGTCGTTCGAGCGGCCGCTGGTTTGCCAAAATCTACGGCTATGTGTAAATAAGTATATAGGCCTAGCTTATGATTATCATAAAGAAATTTATTTTGTCCTATAGGGCTTTTATGGTAGCTACACTTTTACTCTCTGTATGACCTGTTCACTGAGTCAAGAAGTTTTTTATTCATATTCCACTTATGATCATATAGGCGTAGGAGACATTCCAGCAGTGGGGGGGGGCAAAATGAGACTTTGCCCCCAACAAATTTTTGTCATCCGGCCGAAATCTTAAGAAAAATTGTCGTTACGTTTGCCCGAAAATTCTGACGACCTTCTTTTTTTAGTCATCCAACCGAAATCTTCTGAAATTTCACGTTACGTTTTGCCCGAAAATTCTGACGACCTTTTTGTTTAGTCCTCCGGTTTGCCCGAAAAGTTGTTTACACTTTTTTTCATTTTTCCGGGTCTGCTTACTCGAAAAATCAGACGCCCGAAATTTGGGGGGGCATTTGCCCCTCTGGACCCCCGTCTCCTTCGCCTATGATTTATCCCTGGTCATGCCCAAATACTTAATACAGAGTAGTAGGCTACTAGAAGGCACAAAGTATCTGGCCTGACTGTTTTGAGATTAAGAGTAGGCATAAGCTTAATAGACTTCATATAGAGCCCGTTAACACTTTATATTCTGAAACAAACCTGATCTTAAAAAAATAGTCATTTTACAAAAACCTGCTGATCGATAGGCTAGCCTACGTGGTTTGTCGGCTGTTGCTGGTCAGCAAGCAAGCACGCAACGTCAGTGAACTTAGTTAAATTAATTGGTTTCTTACACTTTATTGATTTTACAAAAGGTTTAGGTAACACTGAGACTCGCAAAAGACATTTTGGCCAATAGCAATAAAACTCTCTGCTCAGGGGCATTCGGTGCACCGCACCGAATGGACCTATGTTAAACACGGCCCTGTTGATGAGTGAGTAAACAAATAGCTTCACGAAAGTATGTACAAGTGAATAATTTGTTCAGTGAATGAATATCACGAATGAATGGATG
>OX243817.1:4893540-4903540 GCA_945859605.1 Lumbricus rubellus | reverse complement strand
CATCTTCAAGACTTCATCTCGTGACAGCGTTGATGACAAATAAAAGAGGAGGAGGACGAGGTGGTGGAGGAGGAGGAGGAGGAGGATGCATTTGAACAGGAAGAGAATGGAAGAAGGTATAGCAAGAACTGGCTGAGTAGGAATAAGGATTGAGCATTGGGAGGAGACTGCATGTGGAATTCAACTATTATAGAAAGAGGTGATGTTAGGAGGAATGAATTTACAGGCATGGTTTCCAATTCATTCCTGTTTCTTCCTCATCCTCCCCAATTCATTCCTTTTTTCGTCATTCTCCCCCATTCATTCCTGCTTCCTCCTCCTCCTTCCCAATTCATTTCTGCTTCCTCCTCATCCTCCACCATTCATTCCTGTTTCCTTCTCATTCTCCACCAATCATTCCTGTTTCCTTCTCATTCTCCCCATTCATTCCACTTTTCTCCTCCTCATCCTTCCCCATTCCTTCCTGTTTCCTCCTCCTCCTCCTCCTCCTCCTCTTCCTCCTCCTCCACTCGTCAATACCGAAGAGGATGACAGGGGAACGCATTCCATCACAGAAATCAATAAGCGAAATCTCACGCAATCATCATAACCTCACATTGCAAAGCAAGACACAGACAGATCAACAGAAAGACAGAAACGGAGAAAAAGAATTATTTGCAAGTCTATATACACACAGAAACAGGTAGACGTATACAGGCAGGAAAGAAGAGAAATATGTGCGCGTAGACAGACACACAAACAGAGAAGCAGACATACAAAGACACACATACAGAAGCAGACATAGACATACATGCGCACAAACAGAGCCAAGAGAGCTGCATATTTTGCTCTAGTCAGCAGCAGCAGCAGCAGCAGCATCAGCAGCAGCAGCATCATCATTATCATCATCAACAGCAGCAGCAGTAGCATCATCATCAGCAGCAGCATCAGCAACAGCAGCAGCAGCATCATCAGCATCAGCATCAGCAGCAGCATCAGCAGCAGCATCAGCAGCAGCATCAGCAGCAGCTGTAATCTCTGATAAACGATGATCTGGCGCCTCATCATCAATTGCTACAGAAGAGAAATCAATTCCTGGAAGCAGCAGCAGCCTCGTCATCCTCATCCTCATCCTCATCCATCCTCTCTTCCTCGGACTCTTGATCCGGATTCGCTGAAATCCTTTCCAGAATACATTCGATAATTTAGTCTCCTAAGATCAGCAATTGCACTTCGCTCTCCTCTTCAGCAACACGCAGTCACGCCACAGACAGACAGACAGACAGACAGACGGACAGACGGACGGAGAGACAGACGGACGGACGGACGGACAGACGGACAGACAGACAGACAGATAAACGGACAGACAGACGGATGGACGGACAGACAGACGGACGGATAAACGGACGGACAGACGGACTGACAGACGGACAGATAAACGGACAGACAGACGGACGGACGGACGGATGGACTGACAGACGGACAGATAAACGGACAGACAGACGGATGGACGGACAGACAGACGGACGGATAAACGGACAGACAGATGGACAGACAGACGGACGGACGGACGGACAGACGGACGGACGGACGGACAGACGGTGAGATAAACCCAACCCCTACA
Organism: Lumbricus rubellus; assembly: GCA_945859605.1. Taxonomy (NCBI): domain Eukaryota; kingdom Metazoa; phylum Annelida; class Clitellata; order Crassiclitellata; family Lumbricidae; genus Lumbricus; species Lumbricus rubellus. The sequence goes on along the minus strand of OX243817.1, from coordinate 4,901,937 downwards.
AAAAACTTCAGTCTCTTACTTTTATTCACTTCACTCTCTCATCTATGTCTCTCTGTCTCTGTTTGTCTCTTTTTCTGTCTCTCTATGTCTCTTTTTCTGTCTCTCTCTGTCTCTTTTCTGTCTCTCTGTCTCTTTTTCTGTCTCTCTGTCTCTTTTTTCTGTCTCTCTGTCTGTCTCTAGCTGTCTCTATATATCTCTCTCTGTCTTTCGCTATATGTCTGTCTGTCTGTCTATCTCTCTCTCTCTGTCACGTGACACGATCAATGAATATTTAATTAGCATCGGTCTATTCGTCGGGTTTTGCTTGATTACAACCCACCCACCCTTCTCCCCCATAACACAACCCAGCTGACCCCAATTGACCCCATCACTTCAGCCCCTCCATCACGTCCCCGTCGACTGCTGCGTATACCCTCCATCACGTCCCCGTCGACTGCTGCGTATAGGCAGGGAGCGTTCTCTCCATCTTCTTTATATTTCTCATTACCAATTTACCACACCCTTTTCATCCTTACCTCTTGCAGTATATATAGACCTGAAACCATGTTTATTATGATAGTACTTTAACTCGCGTGATCGTCATTTATTTCCTATTATCATAGAATTAAGTACAAAGAGAGCACCGCAAAAGCAGCGGCTCTTAAACAGAGTTGGGCCACCATTTCTAGTATGCAACAATAACATGTTAGATGCAAGCGTGAAGTACTCTGTAAGTAACGGAGGAAGCAGTATCGCATACTTGAATTTATACACTGCAAACTTTGAGCATAGATCTATACTACTATAGGTTATATTATCAGATAGTTTCTATAGCGCATTTTAAGGAACCGGAACTTCTCAAGGGTGCTTCATGACAAAAATCTTCAGGTTCGTTTCGTGTACAGATGGCGCTCTTGTCGATGGAGAAGGTCTCCACAGACAGTCACTCGCAGACGCGTAGGGACCTACCTAAAAATTCCCAGTCACGGCTTAGGCACGTCTGCCTTACTTATTCTTTTTTTCGTTTAATATCTTTTCGCAGACCAGTTCCTCTTTATCGATGCAATGCTTTCCTCTTATTTCAGGTTCATTTTCTCTTTTTGAATCTGATGTTCCTGTGGGAAATGGCGCCGCCGCGTGGGGATTATTGCACGGAGCCGGGTACTTTAATCGCGCATGCGCACATGCGTCCTGCATCGACGGAAAGCCCACTGTGCTCCAGTGTACCCTATCTCATCTGCGATCCGTCCTGACCTCTGCCGTCTCGAGGGAAGCTGTGCGTGGAGTGGGGGGTGGGGTGGGGAGAGGAGAGGGGAGAGGGTGGTGGAAGAATGGAGGAGATGAAGTCGGAGGATGTTCAGCAGAGGAGAAAGAGCGAAAGAGTAAAGAGGAAAGAGAAAGGGAGAAGAGGTTGGAAAGAAAGATGGATGAATTTGTGAATGGATGGGTGGATAGATGGATGGATGGATGGATGGATGAATGAATGGAGGGAGGAATCGATGGATGGATGCATGGGTAGATGGATAGATGGAAGGATGGATAGATGTATGAATGGATGGATGTATGAATGGACAGATGGATAGATGGATGGATGGATGAATGAATGAATTTAATGAATGAATGAATGAACAAATGGATGGATGGAACGATGGAACGATGGATGGATGGATGAATATATGAATAGATTGATAAAATGTATGGATGAGGGAAAAGAAACTAAGATGGCGGTTGGGCTACAGTAGTAGAAGGAACGTATCGAAGGAGGAGAGTGATTGAAGGCGGTGCCTTTGATCCGATTCGGGCGGTTCCTTTGATCTGTCGTCTGATTCACTGCAACGAATGAATGAATGAATGAATGAATGAATGAATGAATGAATGAATGAATGAATGAATGACCAATGACATCGTTGCCTTCTGCGACGACGACGACGATAATTAATGTTGCGTCAGCAGTTGCTTTCTAAAACGCCACAAACAGCAGCAGCACCACCTCTGTATGTCTTTCCATTTGTCTGTCTGTTTGTCTGCCTGTCTGTCTGTATGTCTGTCTGTGTGTCTGTCTGTCCATTTGTCTGTCTGTTTGTCTGTCTATTCATTTGTCTATCTGTTTGTTTGTTTGTCTGTCTGTCTGTACTTTTGTCTGTCTGTTTGTCTGTCTATTCATTTGTCTGTCTGTTTGTCTGTCTGCCTGTCTGTCTGTCCATTTGTCTGCCTGTTTGTATGTCTATCCATTTGTCTGTCTGTTTGTTTGTCTGTCTGTTCATTTGTCGGCCTGTTTGTCTGTTTGTCGATTTGTCTGTCTGTATGTCGATCTTTCTGTCTGTCTGTCTGCCTGTCTGTCTGTCCTCCCTCTTTTCCGTATGGCTCTCTTGTTGCCGCTCCATCTTTTCATCTGTCAGTCTATCTGTCTGTCGTTTTCTGTCTGTCTTTGTCTCTATATGTCTGTCGATTTGCGTCTTTCTCCATGTCGATTCATCTTTTTGTTTGTTAGCGTATCTGTCTGTCTGTCTTTCTGTCTGTACATCGGTTTGTCTGTTTGCGTATGTATGTCTGTGTGTCTATATATGTCTATCTGTATGTCTGTCTGTTTGCCTCTGAGCGTCGGCATTTAGTCGTCCTTTAATTAATTCTGTGGCATTGGAGAAGTTTTTATTTGAGGCAGATAATAGACAAGAGTCACGACAAATGACGAACAGTCACGCCTTACAACGATCGCCTACCCAACACACCCCACCACACCCCATCCTACTCCATCCTACCCCACCCCACGCCACCCCACCAAACCTCATTCCAACCAAGACCCTACCTCACCTCAAAGAACTCACCATTCCTCATCCCAACTTACCACAACTCACCCTACCTCATGCACACCAACTCACCCCAACTCACCCTACCACACCCCAACTCACCCTACCTCACCCCAACTCACCCCAACTCACCCCAACTCACCCCAACTCACCCCAACTCACCCCAACTCACCCTACCTCACCCCAACTCACCCCAACTCACCCTACTTCACCCCAACTAACCCCAACTCACCCTACCTCACCCCAACGCACCCCAACTCATCCCAAATCACCCTACCTCAATCCAACTCACCGTACCTCAATCCAATCCACCCAAACTCACCCTACCTCACCCCAACTCACCCCAACTCACCCCAACTCTCGCTCCATTTTCGCTCTCAGACCCATTCTAAGGCCACCCATCCCCCTTCTCAGTCCTCGTCCAAAAAATCTTCTTCTAGTGATGTCCCTCTTCCAAAATTCCTCACGAGTCCTCTTCTCTCTTTTACTTGCTGTTCCATTCTTGTTCCCTCCGCATTCCCCTTCCCAGTACCCTTTCTATTCCCCATTCCCAGTTCTATTTCTCTTCCCACATTCTTCTCCTTCAGTTCTTCCTCCTCTTCCTCCTCTTCACCTTCAATCTCTTCTTCTGCATCCTTCTTTTCCCTCTTTGACTTACCTTTCTTCTCCCACACTTCCACTTTCTCCTCCCTCCATTTCTCCCATAATGCTCCTCTTCATCTTCCGCTTCTTCCTATTTTCTCTTCAGCTCATAAAATATTGCTAGGCGTCACAATGCATTACGACGCATTTCGCTGTGTCACGAAGCACAACACGGCGCCATATATAAGGCGCAGCGTCACAACGCGTTTCACTGCATTAAAAAGCGTAACTCTCCGTCACAAAGCGTAAAATTGTGTCACAAAGCGTTACACTGTGTCACAGAGCATGACAGTACGTCATAAAGCGCAACACTGCGTCACAAAGCGCAACACAAAGTCATAAAGCGCAATACTGCGTCATAAAGCGTAACACTGCGTCATAAAGCGCAACACTGCGTCATAAAGCGTAACACTGCGTCACAAAGCGCAACACTACGTCACAGAGCGTATCAGTGCGTCATGTAGTAGCATGACACTGCGTCATAAAGCGCAACACAAAGTCATAAAGCGTAACACTGCGTCATAAAGCGCAACTCTGTGTCATAAAGCGCAACACAAAGTCATAAAGCGCAACACTGCGTCATAAAGCGCAACACAACGTCATAAAGCGCAACACAACGTCATAAAGCGTAAACTGCGTTATAATGCGTACGCTGCGTTTCGCCCAAATACGAATCGTTGCATCAATATTGTGCTGCGTCACGTACGAAGGGGAGGAGGGTTGTTCGTCGGTTTAAAAGGAGCGACGATGCGGAAGAAAGGAAGAGGAGAAGAAGGAAGAGGAAGAGGAGGAAGAGGAGGAAGAGGACGAGGAGGCCGAGGGGAGGGGAAAAGGAGGAGGAGGGTGAGGGGAAGAAGAAGAGGAGGGTTAGGAGGAGGAGAAGAAGGAGGAGGAGGGTAGGAAAGAAAGGACGAGGACGAGGAGGAAGAGGAAAAAGAGGACGAGAATGAGGAGGAGGAGGAGCAGGTGGGGGGGAGGATGAGGTTGGGGAGTAGGAGTAGGAGCAATGAAAGCGATTTTGCAAGTGACGACGAACTGTGGCCGAAGAAAGGAGCTGATCGATGAGATGAGGAGGAGGAGAGGAGGAGGAGGAGGAGAAGGAGAGGAGGAGGAGAAGGAGAGGAGGAGGAGGAGGAGATGAGAAGGAGAGGAGGAGGAGAAGGAGAGGAGGAGGAGGAGGAGGAGGAGAAGGAGAAGGAGAGGAGGAGGAGGAGAGGAGGAGGAGAAGGAGAGGAGGAGAAGGAGGAGGAGGAGGAGAAGGAGAGGAGGAGAGGAGGAGGAGAAGGAGAAGGAGAGGAGGAGGAGGAGAGGAAGAGGAGAAGAAGAGGAGGAGGAGGAGGAGGAGGAGGAGAGGAGGAGGAAGAGGAGAGGAGGAGGAGGAGGAGTTCACATCACCAGGACGAAGACCAGAGTCGGCTATAGCAGCAGCAGCAGCCGTAGCATCATCTGTTGAGACTAGAGAGAGAGAGTGACAGACGGGGACAGACAGAGAATGACGAAGGAATGGAGGGAGACAGACAGACACAGACAGACAGACAGACATACAGAGAATGAGGGAGGGAAGAGGGAGGTAGCGAGGGAGGGAGGGAGACAGACAGACACAGACAGGCAGACAGACGGATATAGAAAAAAGAGAGATAGAGGAAGAGAGGGAGGCAGAGGGAGAGACAGAGACAGACAGACAGACAAACAAACAGATTGTAGAGGGTGAGAGCGAAATAATTCACGGAGTCGTTTATTAGTTTGGCCGATGAGAGTCAATTAATTGCGCCATTCAACAGAGCTAATCAAAGGCCAACAGAGACAGATGGACAGACGGACAGACAGATGGACAAACAGACAGACAGACAGAAGGACAGACAGATGGACGGAGGGACAGACAGACAGGCAGATGGACAGATGGACAGACAGACGGACGGAGGGACAGACAGACAGGCAGACAGGCAGACTGACAGACAGACGGATAGAAGGACAGACAGACAGTCAGACTGACAGACAGACGGATAGAAGGACAGACTGGCAGACAGACAAACAGAACCAGACAGAATCAGACAAACACACAGGTCGAGCACAAAGATGGGACAGAATCAGACAAAAAGACAGAAACATGGACGAAATACATTTGCCAAACGGGCAGACAGACAGACAGAGACATAGACAGAGATATAGACATAGACAGACAGAGATACAGACAGAGACATAGACAGAGAAAGAGGTACATGTAAATTGATGGTCGAGTGGGGCGTTGCTTCCGCCTTCGTTCGTTCGTTGAATGTAACAATCGGTTGGACACCTGTTTCTTGACGTCGTCTGCCGCAGGAAATGATTGACAGCCGGACGGAGGAGGAGAGGAGGAGGAGGAGAAGAAGAGGAGGAAGAGGAGGAGGAGGAAGAGGAGGAGGAGGAGGAGGAGGAAGAGGAGGAGGAGGAGAAGAAGAGGAGGAAGAGGAGGAGGAGGAGGAGAGGAGGAAGAGGAGGAGGAGGAGGAGAGGAGGAAGAGGAGGAGGAGGAAGAGGAGGAGGAGAAGAGGAGGAAGAGAGCGCAATATCGACGCACGGCATCAACGAGAGATAGAGAGGCATACTTAGAGACGGACAGCGGAGGAATGGATCACAGAGAAGGAACACGAAGGAACACTTATTTCTCAAGTCCCTTAAATCTTTTTTCTTTAGTCGTGGCTGGGCTGGGAGCGCCTCTGAGTAGTTTCTAGAAGAGGCGCTATATAAATTCTAATAATGAATGAATGAATGAATGAACGAAGAGAGGAAGACAGAGAGGCAGATAGAGACAGATAGATAGAGAGACAGACAGAGACAGACAGAGACAGACAGAGACAGCCAGAGACAGATAGAGACAGACAGAGACAGACAGAGACAGACAGAGACAGACAGAGACAGACAGAGACAGACAGAGACAGACAGAGACAGACAGAGACAGACAGAGACAGACAGAGGCAGACAGAGACAGACAGAGACAGACAGAGACAGACAGAGACAGACAGAGACAGACAGAGACAGACAGAGACAGACAGAGACAGAGCAGAGGACACAGACAGACAGTGTTGGTTACGGAGGCAAAGAAGAGCATACGAAAGATCTTTTGAGACCGACCGTCAGGTAGGTGGATAAGCAGATTTTTACCATTTCTGTCTATTGATTTTGTCTTAGACTGAGCGACTTTCGAGAAAAAGATGGTCTCCCAACTCAGCTTCTTTGGTGCTATAGAAATCTCGAAATGTAATAAAAACTACATTTTTTACCGCATCAGAAGGGGATCTACGGTTATTCTTTACCCTTTCAACCCATTCAATGGGGCGAACAACGGACCCACCCAACACCCCTCCCCCACTCCCATCACCCGAGGGAGGTCGTCACCTGGGTTGGTGATCACACCTACCTGCGTGTTGGATCGCTGAGGCAAGTAATCCGGTCGCCATGGCTACGCGGAGCATGCGCAGTACGGTCGGCGGCGGCGGAACGTTCATCGGTGGCATGACATTACCGTTCGATGGTTGCCTAGCGACTGCCTCCTCGTGAGCAGCCGCAGCAGCAGCAGCAGCAGCCGCAGCAGCATCTTTGGCATCCGCATCAGTTGATGCAGCAGCAGCAGCAGCAGCAGCAGCAGCAGAGCATCATGTGGATGATGCTGGGCGTCAGGCGGTGGCAGCGGTGGTGGCATCGTCAAAGGAGGAAGATGGTCAGCGAAGGAAGAGGATGACCACCAGCTGCAGCAGCAACTCAGCCGCCAGGGAAAGAAGAAGGAAGGGAAGGAGGGAAGAAGGGAAAGAGGTGAGCTGATGGAGAGAAAAAAATGTAGAAAGAGAGGGAGTGTGAAGGAGTAAGACCTACAGTGTAGCTAGGAAGCAGAGAGAAAGAGGGAGGGAGGCAGAGAGGGATGGAGAGAGGGAGGGAGGGAAGAAGAGAGAGAAGAAAGAGGGAGAAAGACAGGGAGTGTGATGGAGTAGGACGTAGTGAGTGGAAATAGAGAAAGAGACAGAAATATGGAGGAGGGAGAGGAAGTAGGAAAGGAGAGAATGAGGGAGGGAAGGGAGGGAAGGAGGGAAGTAGGTGAGATGATGGAGAGAAAAAAGGGGAGAAAGACAGGGAGTGTGAAGGAGTAAGACCTAGCTAGTGAGCAGAGAGAAAGAGAGAGAAATATGGTGGAGGTAGGTAGGTAGGTAGGTAGGTAGGTAGGTAGGTAGGTAGGTAGGTAGGTAGGTAGGTAGGTAGGTAGGTAGGTAGGTAGGTAGGGAGGGAGGGAGGGAGGGAGGGAGGGAGGGAGGGAGGGAGGGAGGGAGGGAAAGGGAAGAATTGAGACAGAGAGTGAAATAGAAAGTTAAAGATAGGTTTTTGTGCTCAGTTGTCAATGACATACTGATATCTGAAGACAGACAGACAGACAGACAGACAGACAGACAGACAGACAGACAGACAGACAGACAGACAGACAGACAGACAGACAGACAGACAGACAGACAGACAGACAGACAGACAGACAGACAGACAGACAGACAGACAGACAGACAGACAGACAGACAGACAGACAGACAGACAGACAGACAGACAGACAGACAGACAGACAGACAGACAGACAGATACCGACAAGCAAAGTCATGCTTTACCGCAACTGTGTCCGTTAATCGTATCAAGACAACATTGTGCTTTCTTCTAAGAATCTAAGATCTTCTTTTTTAAAAATGCTTTTACAAGAAAAGTAACTTAATGGGAAATTTGTTCAACAACGTGTACTCCGTACTTTTCCATATTCATGAAATTTTGATCCCGGAAGACATTAATCAATAATCACTAAAGCTAAGCACTACAGATGTTTGGGGACACCAGACACACAAATACGTAACTTTCATGGTCAGTGTGGACGAGTGTTAATTCAGGTAACTTACAGATTGCTAATAAATAATTGATCTGTGATGATGGTCCAATTATCATTCTATACTCTGCAGTCCACTGAT
>OX243817.1:4876040-4888540 GCA_945859605.1 Lumbricus rubellus | reverse complement strand
TATATATATACACACATCCTCTTCACCTTCCACATCCTCTTCACCTTCTCCATCCTCTTCACCTTCCACATCCTCTTCACCTTCTCCATCCTCTTCACCTTCCACATCCTCTTCACCTTCTCCATCCTCTCCACTTCACCATCCTCATTCATTCATTCATTAGTTCGTTCTTTCGTTCATTCATTCATTCATTCATTCATTCATTCATTCGTCCATCCAATCCTTCATGGAACTATTCGTTCTTTTACTTCTTCTTCATACTTTAATCAACACTTTCGTCATTGTTTTCAATAATAAATTTTTATCCCACTTCATGTTACTGTTCGTTTCTTTCCTTCCTATAAATTCATTCTTTACAGCACGTTTCATCCCTCTCCGTATACAAAAGATGCATGTCATACATGTACATTGTAGACAGACATTATAGATGATTAGACATAGATACAAGTATACTCAAATACGTACACATCCACGGAGTGAGACAGAGACAGAGAAGGAGACGGACAGAGACACATACAGACGGACAGAAAGAGGCGGCCATACATTGAAACAGAAAGTAGGAAAGCGAAACAAACAGAGTGCCCACAAAATACAGCCACTTACACTGTGTCACTCTGCGTGACAGATAAACGTTGTTCCTCGGGTCACAGACCCAGACAACGGCACTGACAGACAGTTACGCACACATGCAAGCAGACGTATAGGCAAGGACAGGCAGGAGGATGCAAACAAACATGCAGGCATACATACATGTATATGGACGACATGCAATAATAGATTGGAGAGATGATGTTGAGTGTGGCGAAACATCAGTCACACGATGATAGCATGAGAAGTATCGTATATCCTCCAAGACAACTATCTTCTCCATGCATCTTCTCAACCGTTTCTGCCTTCTCAATCCTCACCACCTTCCCCATTCTCTCTACCATTCCCATCCACTCTACATTCTCTATCTTCTCCACCTTCCCCATCCTCTCCATCTTCTCCACCGTTCACCATCTTCTCCAATTCACCATCCTCTCCATCCTCTCCATCTTCTCCACCACCTTCTCCATCCATCAAACCTCAACTGCAACCGGAGCAATAGTAGCCAGGTCCCTGGAGACCTTGCTCCACTCCCGAGTCTCCATCCACAGCAGCTCTTGTCCTGCGCATGCGCATCCGTTCATTTCCACGCTGTGAGCTGGAAAGGGACGAAGATGGAATGGTCCGACTGCAGAGAGGAAGAGAATGATGGAGAGGCTCTTGTCCTACTCTTGTCCTGCTCTTGTCCGGCTCTTGTCCTGCTCTTGTCCTGCTCTTGTCCTGCTCTTGTCCTGCTATTGTCCTGCTTTTGTCCTGCGCATCCATTCATTTCCTCTTTTGTGAGCTGGAAAGGGAGGAAGATGGAATGGCCCGACTGGAGGGTGGAAAAGGACAATGATGGAAAAGCGGAACGACGAAAGTTGACGGTTGGTAAATGGAAAAGAGAAAGAAGATCGACAGACTACGCGAATTTTATCGGCGGCGCACAGCAGGGAACCATGTGAAAACCGTGTTTTCCCATTAAAAACAATCCCTTGACCACAGCGCATGCCATACAATAACGTACCGTACCATTCAATAACTTCCCGTACCATAAATGCCATTCCATAACGCACCGTACCATTCAATAACGTATACCGTAAATGCCATGCCATAACTTACCGTACCAAACCACAAAATTTCGTTCCGTATCATAAGCTACCAGAGCAAGCCATAAAATCATTAAAAAAGTTACCATACCATTTACCATACCATTTACCATACCATTTACCAGGCCACGTCGTACCATACCATGTCATATCATACTTCCCTATTTCCTACCGTCTCTCCTTCTTTCCTTTTTCATCTTCTTCATGCATTCATTCAATCATTCACTCATTCATTCAATCAATCAATCAATCAATCATTCATTCATTCATCATTCATTCATTCATTCGATCATTCATTCAATCATTCATTCATTCATTCGTTCGTTCGTTCATTCATTTATTTATTCATTCAGTCATTCAACCAATCATTCATTCATTCATTCATTCAATCATTCATTCATTTATTTATTCATTCATTCATTCAACCAATCATTCATTCATTCATTCAACCAATCATTCATTCATTCATTCAATCATTCATTCGTTCATTTATTCAATCAATCATTCATTCATTCATTCATTCATTCATTCATTATTCATTAATTTATTCAGCACTTCTACACTTCCTTTAATATTTTCCTGCCATCCTCCCGCTCTCATTCCACTGTCTTTCCATCCTGCTTTCTTCTTTTCCTCCATTATTTCCTTCCTTCTATCCATCCTTCCTCCCTTCACTGCTTATACCTCCTTCCGTTTAACCGAACGAACTCCTGACCCCGTGTGACCTCTAACCATAGAGGTCAAGTGATCGTGATCATCTTGTCGGCGCTTAGTCCAACCCATTGAATATGAAGAAAGCTGAACAGAATCAGTCGCTTGCATCAGTAACAATTTGGCGGGCGTGCAAAGAGAGAATCCGCCATAATTAATTAATTAATTAGTTAGTTAATTAATTAATTAGTTAATTAATTAATTAGACAATTAGCCGTAAGGGCGCCTCACAAGCAACCAACAGATATTAGATCATATTATCATGCGAGACTAGATTAAACCCCCTCCCCCCATCTCCTCCCACCTCCAGTCATCCGTGACGACGCTGGATTCGGCCAGATGGCGTTACTCGTCACTATATCCGGTCTGAGTTGTTCCGCACTGGTGAACGTCGCTCTGGCTTCGAACCCCTGACTCTGTCTTCGACCATCGACGATGAAATCGATGTAGAGATGTTCTGTGGATGAGACGATTTGCTCGTGACTAATCGATCGACAGAATTGAGCGATGACAGAAGATGATGCGTCGGAACCATCACGAACGACGATGTAGTCGGGACTGTCCGAACAACTGAAGACAACAACGAACGACAACCGTCAGACAACCACCAGGCAACCACCAGGCAACCACCAGGCGACCACCATGCAACCACCATGCAACCACCAGGTAACCATCAGACAACGATCGAAACAACGATCTAGACAACCATTAGACAACCATTAGACAAAAATTAGACAACCATCAGACAACCATTAGACAACCATCAGACAACCATCAGACAACGAACGATACAACCTTCGCACAACCATCAGGCAACCACGTTGCAACAATGATGCAACCATCAGACAACGATCGAGACAACTATCAGACAATCGTCTCAATCTTCCTTCTCTCTGTAACCAGCATTTACAAGGTGGCACTTTCCGGGAAAAACCCACAAAGTCTGGGAAGAGATGGAAATGCAGGGAAGGGAAGAAAAGGAAGATAGGGTAATAGACTCAGGATGGACACTGAACGGAAATAATTGTGGGAGAAGCGAAACTTTGCTCCAATCGCTAGATGGAGTGTTACAGATTAAATGGTTGCAATATCAATCGCTAGGTGACAGTGCGTACAACAACTCTAGCGCGCGAAAGTGGTGTTGGTGGGGCAGTTGCGGGTTGGGGTGGTGGACCGGTGGTTGGTTGGGGGTGGTGGAGGATGGTGAATTTGGTGGTGAAACCACATTAAGAATTGATTGATTTGATTGTACTGAAGGACAATAGCACAATGCGACGATGCCTTCTATGATTCATTTCGGTGTGTGTGTGCGTGTGTGTGCGTGTGCGTTGTGAGTGATAGAGAGAGAGAGAGACAGACAGACACACAGACAGACAGAGATAGAGACAGTGACAGAGAGATATACAGACAGACAGAACGAGAGAAAGAAATGATTCTGCCTTTCTCCTATTTTCTTTGATAACCAAGAAGACGTTGCTTTTCATTAACGGAGTGAAAGCCAGAGGACAGCGAGAGACAAAGACAGAAACTCAGAGAGACAGAGACAGGCAGATACGGAGAGAGAGAGGTGGAGGGAGAAGATGAAGAGGGATAGAAAGATACAGACAGACAGGCAGACAGGCAGACAGGCAGACACATAGGCGTAGGGGACATTTCAGCGTTGGGGGGGCAAAAATGAGACTTTTGCCCGAAAAAAATTTTTTCGTCCGGCCGAAATCTTAAGAAAAATTTCCGTTACGTTTGCCCGAAAATTCTTACGACTTTTTTTAGTCATCCGGCCGAAATCTTGAGAAATTTCCCGTTACTTTCTGCCCGAAAGGTCTGATGACCTTTTTTTGTTCGGGCAAGTCTGATTTTTCGGGCAAGATGACCCGGAAAAATAAAAAAGTAAAAAAATGTCAATTTATTTTTTATTTTTTCGGGTCTGCTTGCCCGAAAAATCAGACTTGCCCGAAATTTGGGGGGGCATTTGCCCCCCCTGGACCTCCGTCTCCTACGCCTATGGGCAGACACACAGACACACAGAGAAAAAGGGAGAGAAAGAGAAAGAAAGAAATAAATAAATAAAAGGAGATACAGACAGACAGTGAGACAGAGACAGAGACAGAGTATTCGTCATAGTATATATTTAGATCTATATATTATTTAGATCTAAATATATATATTTTTAGATCTATATATATTTAGATCTATATATTATTTAGATCTAAATATATATATATATTTAGATATAGGCTATATATTTTTAGATCTATATAGTATTATTTGTTCACGTTTTGATTCACTGTCAACATTCGTTTCCTGCTTTCGTTTGTCTTTTGATTCGTCCCATCGTCGCTTGGTGGCCACACAATGCCACCGTCACCGTCGTCATCGTCACTGTCGTCATTGGTGACGGTGGCTCCATCTTTTCAGCTCATTTATCGTCTACCATCATCGTCGTCGTCGTCGTCATCATCATCATCATGATCATCGTATACCAGACGTCAATCAAAATATCTCACTCACTGCTAATAAATCTCCAACAGAAAATAGAATAATATTCGTTCGTCCCTCCATGTCATCACGTCTGACTTTTCTGACGTCTTAACAGAGCGGTGAAAAGGAGCATCATCAATGGGCGAATCAAAATAGGGACCTACTTGCATATAGGCCTAGACCATGCAGTAACCATGAAACAAACTTCTATAGGAATGGACCATACAAAAACCATGCCGAACCATTCCGAGACCATACAGAGACCATACAGAGACCATACAGGACCATTCAGAGACCATACAGGACCATTCAGAGATAATACAGAGATCATGCAGGAACCATACAAAACCTCCAAACTTCGCAAGCACCAGTACAGCGAAAGTCAATTAACGAACAACATAGTTGCCGCTGATGATAATGATGATGACGACGATGACGATGAATACGACTACGACGACGACGACGACGATGATGATGATGATGACGGCGATGACGACGACGACGAAGATGACGACGAATACGACTATTACTACGACGACGACGATGATGATGACGACAACAAAGAGCACAGAGTGAAAGTGATGCTGATGACCTTAATTAACAACACGATGTTCGACCAATTAGCTCAGCGGCTGAACTCAGCTGTCTGACCTGGCATCGGTTGTTTCGAGCTGAATGTCCCGAAAGGTCACCCGTACTCGCTCGGATGGAAGGCCGTAGAAGACATACTGGCAGTTGGCGCCTGCGGGATAGTTCTGCGGGTAGCGAGGTGAGAAGAACTTGGCCATCTTCGACGTCCGCGTGCTGTAGAAGTCATACGCGCACTGTGTGCCCCACCGCCGTGAGCCTCCCTCGACCTGGTACTGGGCTGCAACGACAACAGCTGCACCACGTCAACAACGACTATTGTAATCGTAGTCGTTATTATCATCATCATCATCGTCATCATCGTCATTGTCGTCGTCGTCGTCGTCGTCGTCATCATCATCATCATCGTCATCGTCATCGGCGTCGTCTTCGTCGTCGTCGTCGTCGTCATCGTCATCATCGTCATCGTCATCGTCATCGTCGTCGTCGTCGTCATCATTATCATCATCAGCATCATCGTCATCATCATCATCATCATCATCATCATCATCATCATCATCATCATCATCAACAACATCATCATCATCATCATCGTCGTCGTCATCATCGTCGTCGTCGTCGTCATTATCATCAACATCAACAGCAACAGCAACAACATCATCATCATCATCATCATCATCATCAACAACAATTTCATAATTGTTAGAAAACACAATAATCATCGATGTGGTCCTAGCTGTCGTCATAAAAAATCATCAAAACTATCGTCGTTATCATCATCATCATCATTAACACATTCATTTTCATCGTTCTCGTAATGATCAAGGCTGCTGTCGTCGGTATCATCGTTTCAATCAGCAACGTCATCACCATACTCGCCGTCATCATTACCCTAATTGCCGTCATCATTACCCTAATTGCCGTCATCATTACCCTAATTGCATGTCGTTGCCATCATCACCGTCATCGTCGTCGTCATCATCATCATCTTCCCCCTCCAACCCTCACGTCGAGCCTTACACTTTGGAAGGAAAGTGTAGAGTCCTTTAAATCCGGAACTATTCGTCTGGATCGGATCCGAGTGAAATTCGAGAACAAGGCTTCCGGTTGAAGAGTAATGTTTCGTCAGACCCTCTCCTCCTCCTTCTCCTCCCATTCCTCCACCACCACCTCCACCACCTCCACCTCCTCTGTTTCCGCTTCCACCTCCTCCTCCTCCTCCTCGTCCTCCTTCTCCTCCGCCTCCTCCTCCTTTTCCGCACAGTTCGTACGTTTCGCTGAATCGTTCGTTTATCTCAGCGCTGTCCAGATCGAGGTAAAACTTCAGGTAGTCGGAACATCTATGGGTGGAACAGAGAGAAAGTCCTGGTTACTCAATTAGTCCGGTGTACTTAATTAGTCCGGTTACTTAATTAGTCCGGTGTACTTAATTAGTCCGATGTACTTAATTAGTCCGGTGTACTTAGCTGCATCCATCAGTCCGTGTACTTAATTCACACAGTGAGTTAACGCGTCCTGTGTAGCCAACATAATTCGTCCCGGTCACCCATTTAGTCCTTATAGTTCTTATAATTAGTCCTTATAGCACTTGATTAGCCATGTGTACTTATATAGTTCGAAGTACTTGTTTATTCCGCTGCAGTGCTTAATGAGTCTCGTGTATTCAATTAGTCAAGTATACTCACACAGACTTGGATTCGTGTTCCTCTTGCAAAGAAATCACTGCTCTCAGCATTTAATTCGTCTGTGCACTTAATTTGCAGTTCTAAGTACGTCGACGCACTTAGAACTGCAAATTAAGTGCACATGACATGAATAGTACACGTTCCCGTGAAATAGCCTATTCAGAAGATCTGAAATAATAATAGCGGACTAAACAAATACCCAAGTCGGTTAGAGACAGACCAACAGACAGACAGGCAAAGAAACAGAGACTGAGATCCAGACTGGTATTAACTATTTTACACACACACTCACACACATACACAAACAAGCACACACACATACACACAAACAAACACGTGCACACACAACACACTAATAAATCTTGCAACTGTGCAAATATCCAACAAACGATGAATATCAGAAAATCTCAAAATCTTGGGCATTTACAACAGACTTATTCAACAGACATTCGGACCCCCATCCCTCCGTGGCAGACGTGTTGGCACTGACTTGTTCTTGAAGGGCATCTGAAGGTCAAACGTGACGAAATCCAGTTCAACCAATTCATCCGCATCACCGACAAACGAATAGAGAACACAGTTGACGTTTGGATGGTAGATTTCCGGAAAGTTCGGTGACGTGAAAACACCATGTGAACGCCGAGAACTCTCATAGCGCACGCACTCACAAGCTAAGCAGAGACAAAGAGACAGAAAGAAATCATTAAATAACATTTGAGGGCTAATATTATTGTACATTGTTAAATATGTAAATGTTAGTATTCAGCTGATGTAAATTTTATGTATTTCTGGCAGAGCGGAAATTTATGTAAATTTTAGCATTCAGTTATAATGTAAATTTTCTATATTTCTGGTTGAGCTAAGATAGATGTAAATAAAATAGGCTATCAATACTAAGCTCATGTAAATTTTCTATAATTTTTGGTGTAATCTGACTGACCTCAAATTGATATGGAGGAAAATGTCTATAATTTCTGACTGAGCTAAAATTTATATTAATTTTAGTATTCAACTAATGGAAATGTTGTGTATTTCTGGCTGAGCTCATATTGATGTGAAATTATATTAAGTATGCATGCATACATACATGCATGTATGTATGTGCGTACGTACGTATGTATACGTACGTACGTATGTATGTATGACATTGTATGTACCGTATGTATGTACATAGTATGTACGTATGTACGTATGTGTGTGTGATTGCATCTAAACATATGCATATATGTATGTGTATATATATATATGCATGTATACAAGTATATATGCATGCTGACCTGGATTGACGGCAATAATTTGAACCGGAAGTGACGTGACGATAGAGAAAAGAAGGACCAGATGGCGCTCCATATCTAAGAAGAAGAAAAAGAAGAAGAGAACTATCATCATCATTTTTCATTGAATGAATCAACGGATCAACGTATTTATATAGCGCCTTTATAGAAACTGTCAGATGAGTCAACAGCGTCGTATTATATTGGTCAAGTCATATTTTCGTCTTTCAAATCGTCGTTTGCACGTCGATAGTATGGGTGAATGGGTGGGTGAATGGATGGGTGGGCATGTTGAGAGTTGGAATGGCCGGGCGAGTTTGGGAAGACGAGTTGTTGGTTAAGTTGGGTCGGTACTCTGGGTTAGTCTGGTTACTTATCTTTGGTAGGGTGGATGAGATGGATGTATAGATATAAGTAATCGTAAATTTCTAAAGCGCCACCCGAAAGCCAAGCGAGGGGCACCAGCTTATTCTCGTGTGCTGCGTTGGGTCAAAAGGGTTGTCGGTAAGAGTAGTCCGAGGTGGTCCGGGTCGAGATATTAGGATACCAATATGCGAACCTCTGGACATTCGGATCGTCGGATAATTGATATTAAGATGTTAAGATATTCGCAACACAGACCTTTGGATATTCAATATCTATAACGTCCTATATACATGTAAATGCATGTTTATATACAATTATACAATATACATGTGTGCGTATATATTTTTATATATACTCAATAATTATATACTGTGTACATGTATATACGACGATCTGTGTGTGTGTATGGAAAGGTCTATGTTGTAAGTGTCCGAAGATGCGATTAGCTAAATCTCCAAGTAATCTTCAAGATCAAATGTCCCTTCTTCCTTATACAATAAATTCTTTGTCCTATTTTCATTGTAGAATGTCCGCTTACCCGTCTGTCTGCCTGTCTGTCTGTCTGTTTGCCTGTCTGTTTGTCTGTCTGTCTGCCTACATGTCTGTCTGTCTGTCTGCCAGCCTGTATGTTCGTGTGCCTTCGTTTGTGTATTTTGCGATAGTGCAATTATACGAATGGACTTTTGTTAAATAGATTAAACGGACGAGAGATGGCAACGACCATTTGCTCAATGAAAACGTCCACTTTAGGCAGACAGAAATAGAGACATACATACAGACAGACATAGAGACAGACAGACAGACAGACAGACAGATAGACAGACAGACAGACAGACAGACAGATAGGCAGACAGGCAGACACACTGACAGACAAACAGACAGATACACATACAGACATACAGACAGACAGAAATTCATGAACATGCGAGAAAACGTGAGAGACAGAAAATAAACAGATAGACATACATACATACATACATACATACATACATACATACATACATACATACATACATACATACATACATACATACATACATACATACATACATACATACATACATACATACATACATACATACATACATACATACATACATACATACATACATACATACATACATACATACATACATACATACATACATACATACATACATACATACATACATACATACATACATACATACATACATACATACATACATACATACATACATACATACATACATACATACATACATACATACATACATACATACATACATACATACATACATACATACATACATACATACATACATACATACATACATACATACATACATACATACATACATAAATACATACATACATACATACATACATACATACAGATAGACATACAGGCAGAAAGACAGACAGACAGACACGCAGACAGACACGCAAACAGACAGACACACAGACAGACACGCAGACAGGCAGACACACAGACACACATGCAGACATACAGACAGACAGAAATTCATGAACATGCGAGAAAGCGAGAGAGACAGAAAATAAACAGACAGACAGACAGACAGACAGACACACAGACAGGCAGACAGACACGCAGACAGGCAGCCAGACAGACAGACAAAGGTCGGGCTCAAGTGCAGACAATGATTGTCGTCGGTAATCAAAGGTCAGTTGCCATGACAACAACGACAGCACAACGACATCACTGGTTGCTATGGTAACCGATGCAGGAGTCATTTACGTTGCATAGAATGGTGGACATCATCAGCATTGATTTCGATAACTTTCACTTTGTTGCCATAAGAACAACCGCCATTTTGCTGCATGCCCTAAGTCGCCATAGCAACAGCCGCCATCTTGTTTGGCGTTTCAATTAGAACATGAAACCCGATTTCTTTTGCTCTTTCAGTTTGCCATTGTTTATTTCTATTGACATAGCTGTAAATTTTTACATTGCCATAGCAACAACCGAAGCATTAGTAAAAATTCCTTAGCCATAGCAACAGCCGCCATATTGGTGTAGATCCCATTATCATGGTCCAAACATCAGGGCTGTTTTTAAGGAATTTTTAGAACGGCACAACCCCCTTCCTTCCTTTCCCATCCTCCATGGGGAAATTACTTCCAATCGGAGGACAATGACCTTTCTTTGGTAGTTTTAACTGTACAGAAGTGCTTCTACAATTGCACAGATCCATTTAGAACTGCACATTTTGTGTACAACTGCACGTTAAAATGCCCTGCCAAACATTTCATTGCCATAGCACCAGCCGCCATATTGGTGTAAACTTATCCACTGCCATGGCAACAGGCTAACAGCCGCCATATTCTCGTGCGTATTAGACCAAACGGACGTTTGGCTTTACATCTTCGCCTGGTTATCCATAGCACATGACTCTATTCCTTTAGCGCATTTTTACGTTGACATGGCATCGGAAGCGGCGGCCATTTTGTTTATAATAATATGCGCTGATGTCGTCCGAAGTGCCACTCCTTCTTTCGTCTTTCGTTCGAAGGGTAATGATGATATAGCGCCAGATGACCTACGTCACTCCTTGCTTTTGTGTCTCCCTCGACGATAGTTGATGACCAATGCACGGTCTCGCATTGCCATCGCACTTATTGGCAATCGGAGGAGGAGGAGGAGGAAGGGGAGGAGGAAGAGGAAGAGGAGGAGGATGACTAACAGAAAAATTGGAGGCAGAGAGAAGGAGGAGAAGGATGAGGGGGAGGAGGAGGAGGAAGGAAAACAGGAAGAAGACAAGTTAGAGGGGGAAATATGAAGGAAAGGGGGCGGAATGAGAAGAGGAAGAAGAAGAGAAGGCTGAATTCGAGAAGAACGAAGTCGGAAATGGAAGAAGGAAGAAGAAGATGTGGAAGAGTAGAAGAAGGAGAAGGAGGCAGTCGCTTATTCGGAGAAAGTTAGGGTAAGAAGGAGTGAGAAGAGGAGAAGAGGATATGGAAGCGGAAGAGTTGTAAGAAAACGACGAATGGAAACAGTCCAGGAGAGTATAGGAGGACGAGGAGGACGTCTACGAGGAGGAGAAGGAAGAGGAGGAAGAGGAGGAAGAGGAGAAAGAGGAGGAAGAGGAGGAAGAGGAGGAAGAGGAGGAAGAGGCGGAATGTGAAAAGAAAGAACATTGATAAATTGGTGGAGGGAGGGTGAACTAATTCACATGAGTGGAAGCAACGGAGAAACAGATGGGGGTGATGGGAGGGGAGGGGGAAGAACAAAAGAGGGAGGAGGAACAATAGGAACGGCGAGGACGATCATGGAGGAAGCGGAGAAATTGGGAAGGAACATAAAATTTAATAAGACGGTTGCATGGAAGAAAGAGGATGGATGGTAAGGAGTAGTAAGAGGAGGTAGAGGAGGATGGTGAGGAGTTGTAGGAGAAGGAGGAGGAGGAATAGGAGGAGGAGGAGAATGGTAAGGAGTAGTATTAGTAGTAGGAGGAGGAGGAGGAAGAGGAAGAGGAGAAAGAGGAGGAGGAAGAGGAGGAGGAGGAGGAGAATGGTAAGGAGTAGTATTAGTAGTAGGAGGAGGAGGAGGAGGAAGAGAAAGAGGAGAAAGAGGAGAAGGAAGAGGAGGAAGAGGAGAAAGAGGAGGATGGTGAGGAAGTAGAAGAGGATGATGGTAAGAAATGAATGGATGAGGCGTTGGAAGTGATTTGCTTTGTAGAGTCGACATCGTCGTCGTCTGTTCGATTAGTTGAAATGTTGGT
>OX243817.1:4841040-4863540 GCA_945859605.1 Lumbricus rubellus | reverse complement strand
CCGCAGCTAAAGGTGACGTTTGCATCGAACACAAGCAGCAAGGAAATAATAATTATTAGTGAGGCCTTCGAACAAGATGGCTGCGGCTTGTTGCCTTCAAGGATGTTATTTATATCGAAAACTGTCTGGATTCGAACTCTGACCTCTCGTGTCGTCGATCGCTCTCTCTCCCCCCCCCCCACACCACCCAACCGTTGTCTGTGTCTCTGTCTGGCTGCGTGTCCCTCTGTGTCGCTGTCTCTATCCTGTTGAGTATTGTTGTGTTCCTCCGGTGTGACGAAGCCAAGGTGGCTGGATGCTGATGGTAGAAGTTGCTGTCATCTCTGCAGGTCAGTTACGCATCGTATGTGATACGCTACATTGAACACTGCCTCTCTGTCTATGTCTGACTATGTCTGCCTGTCTATCTCTATCTCTCTCTCACTCTGTCTGTCTATGTTTGTCTGTCTGTGTTTATCTCTGTGTCGAAAGTAGTATTTGTTGAAGCAATGGAAATACATTCGCATACGAAAAGAAATCTATGGTGTGGTTGTAATCTCATTATGGTGATGAATTATTAGTGCACCATGTACAACTGGAGTATTGGTAGATGTATTTTGCGGTTACAAGTCGTAGATTTACTAAATGTTTTTACCCGAGGTATCTCAGATCCCTCGGGATTTCAAAAAAATATTATTATTATTATTATTGTTGTTGTTGTTATCGTTGTTGTTATATTTATTATTTATTATTACTATTATTACTATTATTACTATTACTATAGTACTATTATTATTTTTATTATTATTACTATTATACTATTATTGCTGGTATTTTTATTATTGTTATTACTACTGCTGCTGCTACTACTACTACTACTGCTGCTGCTGCTGCTGCTGCTGCTACTACTACTACTGCTACTACTACTACTACTACTACTACTACTACTACTACTACTACTACTACTACTACTACTACTACTACTACTACTACTACTACTACTACTACTACTACTACTACTACTACTACTACTACTACTACTACTACTACTGCTGCTGCTGCTGCTGCTGCTGCTGCTGCTACTACTGCTGCTGCTGCTGCTACTACTACTACTGCTGCTGCTGCTGCTACTACTGCTTCTGCTGCTGCTACTGCTGCTACTACTACTACTGCTACTACTGCTACTATTACTACCACTGTTATTATTATTATTATTATTATTTTTATTATTATTATTATTATTATTATTATTATTATTATTATTATTATTATTATAATTATTGTAATTTATTATTACATACATGTATGTATGTACGTAGCCAATGTTTGTATGTATGTAGGCCTATGTATGTATGTATGTATGTATGTATGTATGTATGTATGTATGTATGTATGTATGTGCTACTCAGAGGCGCTCCCGACTACAGCGCGAAGGTTAAATCGGACTATTGCGCCGAAGCGCAGTAGCATTTTGGGGTGACGGACATGCTCACTTGCTCAGGGTCCCTAAGAGGCGGCTTGAGGTGGATTCGAACCCACAATCCAAGGAAACGAACATACCTCTACTCCACCCCGCCCCATAATTATAGTGACAGTTATGACGTGGTTTTGACGGTGGTGTTGGGGTTTTGGGGTGGGGGTGGTGGTGGTGGTGGTGGTGGTGGTGGTGGTGGTGGTGGTGGTGGTGGTGGTGGTGGTGGTGGTGGTGGTGGTGGTGGTGGTGGTGGTGGTGGTGGTGGTGGTGGTGGTGGTGGTGGTGGTGGTGGTGGCGGCGGTGGCGGTTAGTGAATGAGGAAGAAGAGGAGGAAGTAGAGGTGAAGGAGGATTTGGGGAAGAGTATAATGGAGAATGAATAAGTGTTGTTAAGTGGTTTGTTTTTGATGTATGTGTATACTGTATATATTATATCGGATATGAAGGACATAATTCAACTCAATTGGCTTCATCTCGTGCACCGTATAGTTATGTACGGCTTTCTCTCTCACTCTCTCTCTCTATCCGTGTCTGTCTGTCTGTCTCTGTACCTATCGTTCTATCCTTTCTGTTCTGTCTGTCTCTCTGTGTCTATTTCTGATTCTGTTTATGCATGTATGTATTTGTGCATGTATGCATGTATGCATGTATGTATGTATGTCTCTGTCTGTCTGTTTGCTTGTTGTATAATTATGTTTGCCAATGGACGTCCATATTCTCATTCCTGATTGCCTGTCTCTCTCTTTATTTGTTTCCGTCCGTCTCTTTTGGTGTTTCTCTCGATTTTAGTTTCTCTGTCTGTCTGTCTGCTTGTCTGTCTGTCTGTCTGTCTGCCTACCTGTATGCCTGTCTGTCTGTCTGTCTGCCTCTCGTTGTGTCTCTCTTGGCCGTTGATCTATGTTTCTGCATAGAATTGCTCCACATTCGTCTTCAGCTTGGACCAGAAAAACAGAAACAAAGACAGAGACAGAGAGAGATACTGACTGAGTGAGAGAGACAGAGACAGACAGAGAGACACAGAGACAGAGACAGGCAGAGAGACACCGAGACAAAGACAGAGACAGAGAGAGATACTGACTGAGTGAGAGAGACAGAGACAGAAACAGAGAGAAAGACTGACTTAGTGAGAGAGACAGATAGACAGAGAGACTAAGAGACAGACAGACACAGAGACTAATGCGATGGTGATTAGCAGGATCGCCAGTTGATCTTCTGACCTTTACAGTCGCTTCATTCTCTTCGTATACGATCGTCATCGAAGGCGATTGGCTCGCACCTGCGTCACGTGACAACGACACGTGACCGGGCATGAGTATGAGGAGGAGGATGAGCTGCCCATGCAGGTGTCTCAACGCTTGGCACCGTCGGCTTCTTTGAAGTTGGTCTTCACTCGCAGACATCAGAGTCTCATGTTGCAGTTGCACTCAACTCTTACATGTATCTCGTCGTCAATTCCAGTTTCTTGTTTTTGATTCCATTCTAGAAGTATCAATTCCAATTCATTATTCATACATGCATGTTTTGCTGTTCCGTATACAAATTATTGAACGCAAAACCGATTCTACATGGTCGATTCTATAATCTATTAATAGTATGTGTAAATGTCATCTTCATATAATTTATTATTTCAACTCTGTTCCCTGTTGCCATGACAACCGGGATATTCAGTCAATTTGAAAAAGAACTTTGCGCCTGCATGCATTGATTGATTGATTATTGATTGATTGATTGACGGACGGACGGACTGGCGGACAGACAGACAGATTTATAGAGGGGTGGATGGATGAATTGATAGACTAACGGTCACTGACCGACTGACCGATTGATTGATTGATTGATTGATTGATTGATTGATTGACTGACCGATTGATTGATTGATTGATTGATTGGTTGATTAATTGATTGATTGATTGATTAATTGATTGATTGATTGATTAATTGATTGATTGATTGATTGGTTGATTGATTGATTGATTGATTGATTAATTGATTGATTGATTGATTGATTGGTTGATTGATTGATTGACTGCTTGATTGATTTTTGCATATGTGATTATGAGCAAATTTTATTCTTTGTTAATTCGCAAATGTTTAGATTAAATAATGCAAATAATGTCAATAACAAATGTTTAGATCGCATCGTCAAAGGGGACTACTTTTCAAAGGCGCTCCGTATACCTAGACACAACGCAGATTTTTATACATAGTCATTGTACGATTGTGCGCGTGTACAAATGTATGCATATTATGTTTATGTATTGTGTATGTACGCGTGTACGCAACGTCTACGTGTATATGTTTGCACCTGTGTATGTATGTATGCATGTATGTATGTATGTATGTTTGCACCTGTGTATGTATGTATGTATGTATGTATGTATGTATGTATGTATGTATGTATGTATGTATGTATGTATGTATGTATGTATGTATGTATGTATGTATGTATGTATGTATGTATGTATGTATGTATGTATGTATGTATGTATGTATGTATGTATGTATGTATGTATGTATGTATGTATGTATGTATGTATGTATGTATGTATGTATGTATGTATGTATGTATGTATGTATGTATGTATGTTTGTATATATGCATTGTATTCTGCGTGCGCATGTGTTTATATGGGTGCGTACTTATGTGTGGGCGACTGTATGTGTATGTGTATGTGCAGCATGGTTCAGTAAGTATTTCGTGCACGGCTATTGATATAGCGCCTTTCAGACTTGACTATGGCGCGTTCCTAATTGATCTCGTCTTTGTTTAGCACTATACGTTCGTATTATCTTTGACGTCATTAGCTCACGCATTGTGACGTCTTTGCCGTAGATCCTTTCCGTACGATTGTCCACAGTTTCCATGGCAACCATTATCTAGCTGCATCACAATCAGGGTCCGTCGTCATGGTGATAATTGTGTAATAATACAATAATTATTATACACCGTATTAACGGTGATGATTTGTGACAAGAATAATTGCTGTATGGTTGTCATGGTGACTATTTTCTATAGAAAAAGAAATTGCTTGCTGTTTCCATGGTAGCTTTTGTTACAAAGGGTCCATTGTTTGGTAATTGGCAAACCAGTAATAGAGTTGTAGCAAGATATCAGAACGGAGGTGGGTGGGGGAAGACATTGATGCATGCGGAGTTGTTGTGTTCAGGGATGACTTAGCTATGGGCCTCAAGAAGAACTGGGGTTCAAATCCCCCACCTTGCAATTCTCGCCCTGAGCAAACCTGTTCTTTTATAATTTCAATTCAATATCTTCTAGTAAACTTTTATTCTAGTGAGATCATAACTAACATATGTTATTCCATGATTAATATTAGTATATGTTATTCTATTATAATAACCTATGCTATTCTATATCTGTCTTTCATCTTCCTTTCTTCTATCCGAAATGCTCAGGATTAGTTTCGTTCCGACGGTTCTTGCTTTTACTCGGTTTGTTTCCAGCCTCAAATTATTCCCAACCTTTCTCTTCCTGCTTTTCCTCCATCTTAAACTTCACTCCTCGCGATCCTGCCTCTCTGTTACACCTGCTTTTCATAATATTCCGCTATTCGTTCTCCTTAATTCGCGTATTTATTATATATTCTGTATTCGTCCTTCTATACCGCTTCCTCATATATTCCTCCTGTGCGTATATATTTCCTCTTTTCCAATTCCTCCTGCCGTATACCATTCCTCCTCCTCTTCTTACTTCTTTACGTATTTCTTATTTTCCAATATTATTCATCTTCCTCCCATTCCATATCTTCTAATTTCTTCTGTCCTCCTGTTCTTCCTGCTCTCCTATTCCTCCTCCTGCCCCTTCTCCTCCTCCTCCTTCTACTCCTCCTCATCCTCCTACTTCAGTCCTTCTCCTCCTCATCCTCTTTCCCTCCCACGAGATCATAAAAATCGACATATTATTATTTTTTATTATTGTTATTGTTATTATTATTATTATTATTATTGTTCGGCTGTTCTGAGAAGCGTCTCCGCGCATTGACCGTCTGCCCTACGCATAATAATTTAATCACAATCTGGAAATGGAAGTTGAACAAATCACGCATCTTTCCCTCCGCAGCCAAAATTTCTCAATCCTTCCGCGATATCATAATCGTAAAATCTTCTGATCTAAGGTTAAGTGAAGGACACCAGCTTGTTAACGAGCGCTGCCTCTTGTCAAAGTCATTGTTTAGATATGTTGTGGGCGTGGGGGAATCAAGAACGAGACGTTACGAGAGAGAGAGACAGACAGACAGACAGAGACACAGAGAGACAGACACACAGACAGAGAGACAGAGACAGAGAGACAGAGGAGAGGCTGAAAGAAAACGGTTCTGGGTATGGGTGAATCACACTCTTCAAAATTTCCACAAAAGGCGCTATATCAAGCAGCTGCTACTGTACGATTGAAATGGGACATAAACAGATTTCAGAGAATTTGTGAAGACCATATTTAATGTAACCTACTAATGTACTGTGATGGTGATGTGGTGATGGTGATGGCGCACCATGGTGTTAGCGATGATGATCATGAAGGCAGTGGTAATGATGGTGGTGGTTGTGGTGGTGGTGGTGTTATTATTAGTGGTGTTGGTGTTGGTAGTGGTGGTGGTGCATGGTGGTTGTCGTGGTGGTGGTGGTGGTGTAAGATGAATGTACTCTGGCTCTTATTCAGATCTGTTTCTTCGTCGTAAGCTGGAACGGCAGAAGCGATGAGTCATGATGTCTATCTCTCTTTCCGTCTCTGTCTCACTCGATATATTTGTCTGTCTCCGTCTGCTTGTCTGTCTGTCTGT
The DNA here is from genome assembly GCA_945859605.1 of Lumbricus rubellus. Classification (NCBI taxonomy): domain Eukaryota; kingdom Metazoa; phylum Annelida; class Clitellata; order Crassiclitellata; family Lumbricidae; genus Lumbricus; species Lumbricus rubellus. The sequence continues at coordinate 4,857,293 of OX243817.1, read as the reverse complement.
CTCTGTCTGTCAGTCGGTACAATGTGTCCTTCACACGTTGCTCTTTTTTGCCGTATGAGACATGAGAAGCATTGGACGAAGGAAGCAACAGAACAGGAGGAGGACGCAGATTAGGAGGAAGAGGAGAGGAAAAGAAGTAGAAGGACAAGGAGAAGGAGAAAGAATAGGAAGAAGGTAAGTTGGAAGGAGAAGAAGTAGGAGGAAGAATATGAGGAAGGTGGGAGGAAATGAGAAGAAGTAGGAGGACAAGGAGAAGACGGAGGAAGAGGAGAGGAAGGAAGAATAGAGGAAGAGGAAGGGAAAAGAAGCAGGAGGAAGAAAGAGGATGAGGAATAGGAAGAAGAAAAGTAGGAAGGAAGAAGAAGGAGTAGGAGGGCGAGACGGAGGAAGAGGAGAAGGAGGAAGAGGAGAAGGAGGAAGAACAGGTGGAAGGTAGGCGGGAAAGAGGAGGAGTAGGAGGACAAGAATACGGAGGAAGAGGAGAGGAAGGAGTACATGTAGATGTAGGAGGAGGAGGAGGAGAGAATGGGAGGACGAGGAGTAACGATATGAAATCGAGGGTTGACTATTGTGGATAATCATGGAGATAGAACGACTGAAGAACAGTGTGCAGAGAGTAATAATAATAACGAGGCCGGGGTTTAATGGAGCGCGGCAAAAGGCTCTTGGAGACGAAGTTCTGGTGCAGTGGCTGCATCGGTCTATTTGTGACGATGCTGTCGGCGTCCTTTCATGTTCGTTGGCATCGGTCTTTTGATCTGCCGCCGCCGCCACTGCCTCATACGCACCGCCAGAATGTTACAGACCTCGTAACTGGTCTAATCATCACTTAATTTTTTATATTCTGGCTGCCTGTCCGTCTGTCTGTCCGTCTGTCTCTGCCACTGTCTCACTTTCTGGCATTCTCTCGCTGTCCGTCGTTTCTCTGGATATCTATGCTGCTTCCCACTGTCTCTGTAAATATATCATCTCTGTGTGAAAATCTGTGTCAACGCATCCATCCATCCATCCATCCATCCACCCACTAACCAACCCACATTTCTGAAAATTTTCCGCAGAACTATCGCTAATCGGCGATGAAAAAAATCGGATGACCTTTTTTTAGTCGTACTTTGTCATAAGTGTGTCCCACATTTTCCCAGAAATGTTGCAAGTCGCCGCAAACAAAACCTGATGATGACCTTTTTTCAGTCGTCCACTCGAAAATTGTTTTATTTCGCCTTCCTGCTTATTTTTCACGGCACACGTCCTTCGTTCTTCCGTGGTGAACTGCTGCAATTACCTTTTTCTAATTATTTTCGCTGCACAGAACTGCTTTTACAACTGCTCGAATTCATTTACAACTGCACATTTTGTGTAGAATTGCAAGTTAAGAAAAGCCCTGTGCAGAAGGAGGGCTTCTGTGTAGTTTTAGAAGGTCATTCTCGTTCGATTGTGAGTAATTTACCACAGAGTATGGAAAGAGGGAAAGAAGGGTTGTGCGGTTCTAAAAATTACTTCAAAAGACCCTGCTGAGTGGCTGTACTCACCTGTTTGTTTTACCTGTGTGCGTAGGACGCTTGTATAGGCAACATTTAAAGGTGTTATTTCTTATAGCTTCAATGCAGGTGTATTATCGCGTATATATCAGATGTCTACACCTGAACTGAAAGTACGTAGGCCTATATGCGACCTGAGGCAGTTGAAGTAGGCGTATAATTATTATATCCTTTCACCAGACGTCTGGACGCTTTTAAGTAGCTATTCGCGTTCCGAAACATAGACTCGGTCAAACGCTTACACTGTATAAGTGCCAGTCCACAGATTAAGCCTTGCTAATAGAGGAGGGTCCTATTATAAAAACGAATTTTTGACTCCTTTACTTTCTAATTGTCACTTTATTGCATTTGTGAATTTTGGAGCGAGCGCTGTGTCATCCAAGCGTTTCATTTGTGGGACGCGGTGGTGTAGTGGTGGCGTCGTTGTGAAACTCCGATACAGTGTCCGCTCTGCACTCGGGAGCGCCTCTGAGTAGCGAGAGATTGAAGGGGCGCTTTAACAAGTGCACATACATACATATATACATACATATATACATACATACACAATAAAACGAATAATTTTATATATAAATTCTAATTGTAACTGATTAGGAATTTTATTTGACAAATCGTGCGCATCTCTGATCATGCCGAATATTTTGTCAAGCGTAAGAACGTTGATCTATCAAGTTTCGCGACTTGCATTCAATCTTCCAAATTATTGCCAGCCGTCGCTAATGTCGTTGCAATTCCACGGTTCAGTTTTGATGATGACGCTTTTTTGTCTCGGAATATTATTGTGAGCACGCATTATTATGACAGAAGCATTGCAAGTCTTAAAAATGCCAAATGCGCTACTTATACTGCCCAATTATTTGCTTTTAGTTACAAACAAGATTCTGAGAAACAGGCAATAGTCTGTTTACATAATGATTACACTGCATTGCGTAAAGCAGAAATCTAAACTTGCATTGAGAGTTAGTGGGTACGGGTAAGTAATAGCAAGGGTCCTGCTGAGCCCCCCAAAGCTACCTCGCACACGTTAATTTGTAGCGTACGCAAACTCAGACAGCAGTCCCATATAGGCTACAGTGTAGCGCTGTGGTGTAGTGGGTAGCCTATGTTTGTTGCCTTGCAGCCGGACGGTTGCAGGTTCAAATCCACCAAGTTGCCGTGTATGGACCTTGGGCAAGTCCTTCACTCGCAATTGCTCAGCGCTTCGGTGTGAAACTCCGATACAGTGTCCGCGCTGTAGTCGAGAACGCCTCTGAGTAGTAACCTTGAGGCAGCGCTCTAACAAGTGCGCGTACATAATTCCATAACGCCTGTGGCTACAGGGGAGATGGTAACAACTAGGGAGTTGAATCGTCACTGAAAACTAAGCATGCGGAAACCACCACTGATTTTATTCCAGTGACACTGGAAAGTGGAAACCCAATTGGTCCATAAACGCCCATACAGGGCCGTGAGTTCCTGTCAGAACTATAGGTCGGCGTTTGACCATTATTTATGGGGACCCGCTATTATAAACCCCATCGACCGTAGCACACGACTCGATCGACTGCGGGGTATATGACCCGCAGCCGCAGGAGGCTGCAACAGGCTTGTTTCAGCGGCTTTCAATCTACACGCAGAAGCTTAATGCCATAGTTGTTTAAAACGGTTTTTTCGTTTTTTATTCGCGCCTCAAAATCGTGGTTTTTCAAAGTTAAGATGCAGTTTAAGACATAACAAAGTCAAATTATTTTCCGTTTCCGTTTTTTGTCGTTTTTTTCCGTTTTCTATTTTTTCGAATCGGTTTTTTCATCTATGCTTAACGTTGTTGCGTTTCAAGGCATGTTTAAGCAATAGACTAATCTAATCGATCGATGAGGATGATGACCATAACTCCAAAACGACATAGGTCTAGCAGCACTTTGTTTGTTCTTAGAACCTGAGGGATAAATTTTGTCTCGGAGGAAGAAACAGTAATAATACATGTAAGCTTAGTAACCAACATTCGACGGCTTATGTATTCAGCCTATAGCTTACAATATTATTATTATGCTGCCAACTTCCGCATTCCCTGTTAACCCTCGGGCTACCAGGGGGGGTGGTATCCACCCCCCCTTGGTAGTCAGTGTTACAAAAAAGCTTGGTAGCCTGAGGGTTAACCCTTTCCAATGTCTTGAATTGTAAAGATTGATTCGATTTATTCACACAAATAAAGATCTATCTAAATATTATATTACAGGTTTTTTTAACCTACATTTCTGCAAAAAATGTGCAGTTGTAAATGAATTTGTGGGGTTGTAAAAGCAATCGTGTGCAGTGATAATAATAATTATGAAAAGGTAACTGCAGCCGGTTTATCATGGAAGAAAAAAACGCAACAAAGGGTGTGTGTAGTGGAAAATACGCAGCAGGATGGTTAAAATCAGAAATTGAAAGTGGATGACTAAAAACGGTCATCATATTTTATACTGCGACTTAGGAGATTTCAGGAAAAATTCTGCCTAACGACTGAAAAAAGGTCGTCAGATTTTTCTTCGGCCACATCCGACATTTTTTGGAAAAAATTGTCACAAACGTCAAAATATAGGCCTACCCGGTTGTGCAGTTCTACAAATGTCTTTAAAAAGTCCTTTTATTATAAGACTAATTTTTAGGGATTTTTAGAGGAATTTCTAGAACTGCACAACCTCTTATTTCCCATCCCTTCCTCTAAAGTACATGTAAATTACTCCCAATCGGATGACAATGAACCTTTTTCCTGTTTTTCCCTTACTGTACACATCCATTTAGAAATTAGGACTACACATTTTGTCAAAAACTGCACGTTAAAATACCTGGACTATTCTAATCCAATTTAATCTAATATAATCTAATATAATGTATTCTAATCTAATCTATTCATATTGAAAGCCTTATCTAATCTAATCATATCCAGGGATTAATCTAATCTAATGTATCTAATCTAATCTAATATCATATGATACTTGTCCTATCCCGTGTTGCGGCGTTCCCATGTGGATTTTGACACGTTCGTTCGTTTTGAAGTGGACTGGGGAGTGGGGGAATGGGTAGTGGGGGAGTGGGGGGGCGGAGGTGGGGGTAACCCACATTATGTCCTCGATTCGTTCAATCCACTTCGCTTCCATTATTCCAACAACGTTCCGGTGGGGACATCTCCCATGGCGCTAGAATTGCTGGTCGTTGGGGGGGGGGGGGCAGTCGCGAGGAGCTGTGTTAGCACCGCCTGGTGATCAACTGATTTACAATCGTTGATTCTACAAACAATGCAGACGGACGAAACGGTCGTCCGCCCGGACGGACGGACGGACGGAAGGACAGGCGGGCAGGCGGACAATTGGAAGGACGAACGCGGACAAAAAAACGGACGAACGGACGAACGCAATGATCGAGTATTGGCTCAATCTATACAACATATTTCATTTCTATCTGTCTGTCTGTCTCTCTCTGTCTGACTGTCTGTCTCCTTCTGTCTTCCGTCTGTCTGTCTATCTCTCTGTCTGTCTGTTCGTATGTCCGTCTGTCTATCTGCAACTCTGTCACGTCGTTTGTCTGTCTCCTTGTGTCAGTGTCTGCTTGTCTGTCTGTCTGTCTATTTGTGTGTCTGCCTTTTTCTCTGGCTGTCTGCAACGTTGTCACGCTGCTTGTCTGTTTCATTCCTTCATTAACTGTCTTTGTGTCTTTCTGCATGTGTGTGTGTCTGTCTGTCTGCATGTGTGTGTATCTGCCTGTCTGTCTGTCTGTCTGCATGTCTGTCTATCTGTCTGTCTGCATCGCTGTTATGCTTTTTATGCGTACCTCTACCTCAGTGTCTGTTTGTTTGTTTGTTTATTTGTGTGTCTGTCGGTCCGTATGTCATCTCCATTCCTACCCACCCCTCCCCACACCACCACAGTCCCTTCGTCGCTGCCCATCGTTCCCCCGCCCACCTGTTGCACACAGCACCAGCATCAGCATCAGCATCAGCATCAGCAGCAGCATCAGCATCAGCATCAGCAGCATCAGCATCAGCAGCAGCAGCATCAGCAGCAGCATCATCAGTAGCAGCAGTCGGGTCCGGCGCTTGCTCATCCTCCGTTGGCGTCATGGGATGATGACCGATGACGATGACGGTGACGCGGAGGCGGGGACCGAGTCCCAGAAGTCATTGCTTTCAGAATTACCCCCGTCCATCCTCTCTCTCCATCTCTCTCTCTCTCTCTCTCTCTCTCTCTCTCTCTCTCTCTCTCTCTCTCTCTCTCTCTCTCTCTCTATCTCTCTCTCTCTCTCTCTCTCTCTCTCTCTCTCTCTGTGTCCCTCCCTCACCTCCTCCTCCTCTCTCTCTGTCCATGCCTCTCTGTCGCTGCGTTTTTCTGTCTGTCTGCCTCTGTCTTCATCTCTCCCTCTATCTCTGAATTTGACATTCTGTCTTTCTATGGTCATGCTTCTGTCTATCTCCATGTGCATGTGCGTGTGTCCCTGAATTACTTCTCTGTCGTTCTCTGTGCTTGAATTAAGGGTCTACCATTGCATCACTCTATCTGTCTGTCTGTCTGTCTGTCTGTCTGTCTCTCTCTCCATCACTCTGACTCTGCTCAGGCTAATTTCCAGTATCTCCGTGTCTCTCTGTCTCTGTCTGTCTGTCTGTCTGTCTCTCTCTGTGTCAGTCTGCTTGTCGCATACCATCGCATTCGTCGCATTCGTCTGTTTAGCAAAAACACGTTATCAATAAACTAATAGACTGCTGCAGTGCTCGGTTGAAGTGTTCCATGTACAAACAGAACCACACTCACCAGATCCCACTCCCACCACTTCCATTTCCACCCAGTCCCAGTCCAGCTCCGTCCACTGCGTCCTATCACAGACCTTCCTGCAGCGACATTGTTGCTTCCGCCAAGGCTCTCTCCGATGGGTCTCCTGCGCTGGCTTCCCTCGCTGGCCTTCTTGCACTGGCCTTTTTCGGCTGGCTTTCCACCGCTGCCTCTCCTTGGCAGGATTTCGTTAGCTGGCTTTCCATCGTCGGTTTTCATTCCCTAGCCTTCTTCCAATGGTTTCCTTCACGGCTTTCCTACGCTGGCTTTCCTCTGTTAGCTTTCCCTTTTTGGCTGTCTTCCCTGGCTTTCTTCTACTGGCTTTCCTCTGCTGGCTTTTCTCTGCTGGTTTTAATGTCCTGGTTTTTCTCAACTGGCTTTCCACTGCTGGCATTCCTCTGCTGGCTATCCACTGCTGGCTTTTATCTCCTGGCTTTTCTTCACCGGTTTTCTTCTGCTGGCTTTTCATTGTTGGCTTTCCTCCACTGGCTTTCCACCGCTGGCTTTTCTCTGCTGGCTTTCCACCGCTGGCTTCCTCTGCTGGCTTTCCTCTGCTGGTTTTCTTCTGCTGGCTTTTCTCTGCTGGCTTTCCACTGATGGCTTTCCTCCACTGGCTTTCCTCTGCTGGCTTTCCTCCGCTGACTTTCCTGTGCTGGCTTTTCCCTGCTGACTTCCCTGCGCTGTTTTTCTCCACTAGCTTTCCTACACTGGCTTTCCTCTGCTGGCTTTCCTCTGCTGGTTTTCTTCTGCTGGCTTTACTATGCTGGCTTTCCACTGCTGGCTTTTCTCTGCTGGCTTTCCTCTGCTGGTTTTCTTCTGCTGGCTTTTCTCTGCTGGCTTTCCACTGATGGCTTTCCTCCACTGGCTTTCCTCTGCTGGCTTTCCTCCGCTGACTTTCCTGTGCTGGCTTTTCCCTGCTGACTTCCCTGCGCTGTTTTTCTCCACTAGCTTTCCTACACTGGCTTTCCTCTGCTGGCTTCCCTCTGCTGGTTTTCTTCTGCTGGCTTTACTATGCTGGCTTTCCACTGCTGGCTTTTCTCTGCTGGCTTTCCTCTGCTGGCTTTCCTCCATTGGCTTTCCTCCACTGGCTTTTCTCTGCTGGCTTTCCTCCACTGGCTTTCCTCTGCTGGCTTTCCTCTGCTGGTTTTCTTCTGCTGGCTTTTCTATGCTGGCTTTCCACTGCTGGCTTTTCTCTGTTGGCTTTCCCCACTGGCTTTCCTCCACTGGCTTTCCTCCACTGGCTTTTCTCTGCTGGCTTTCCTGTGCTGGCTTTCCTCTGCTGGCTTTTCTTCACTGGCTTTCCTCTGCTGGCTTTCTTCCACTGACTTTTCTCTGCTGGCTTTCCTCCACTGGCTTTCCTCCACTGGCTTTCATCCACTGGCTTTCCTCCATTGGCTTTCCTCCACTGGCTTTTCTCTGCTGGCTTTCCTCTGCTGGCTTTCTTCCACTGGCTTTCCTCTGCTGGCTTTCCTCTGCTGGTTTTCTTCTGCTGGCTTTTCTATGCTGGCTTTCCACTGCTGGCTTTTCTCTGTTGGCTTTCCCCACTGGCTTTCCTCCACTGGCTTTCCTCCACTGGCTTTTCTCTGCTGGCTTTCCTCCACTGGCTTTCCTCCACTGGCTTTCCTCCGTTGGCTTTCCTCCACTGGCTTTTCTCTGCTGGCTTTCCTCCACTGGCTTTTCTCTGCTGGCTTTCCTCTGCTGGCTTTCCTCTGCTGGTTTTCTTCTGCTGGTTTTTCTATGCTGGCTTTCCACTGCTGGCTTTTCTCTGTTGGTTTTTCCCACTGGCTTTCCTCCACTGGCTTTCCTCCATTGGCTTTCCTCCACTGGCTTTTCTCTGCTGGCTTTCCTCCACAGGCTTTTCTCTGCTGGCTTTCCTCCACTGGCTTTCCTATGCTGGCTTTCCTCTGCTGGTTTTCTTCTGCTGGCTTTTCTATGCTGGCTTTCCACTGCTGGCTTTTCTCTGTTGGCTTTCCCCACTTGCTTTCCTCCACTGGCTTTCCTCCACTGGCTTTCCTCCACTGGCTTTTCTCTGCTGGCTTTCCTCTGCTGGCTTTCTTCCACTGGCTTTCCTCTGCTGGCTTTCCTCTGCTGGTTTTCTTCTGCTGGCTTTTCTATGCTGGCTTTCCACTGCTGGCTTTTCTCTGTTGGCTTTCCCCACTGGCTTTCCTCCACTGGCTTTCCTCCACTGGCTTTCTTCCACTGGCTTTTCTCTGCTGGCTTTCCTCCACTGGCTTTCCTCTGCTGGCTTTTCACTGTTGGCTTTCCTCTGCTGGCTTTCTTTCAATGACTTTTACCACATTTTTGGTCAAGTGGCCATAGTTTGGACTAAATTAACCACAATTATTTGAATCAACTTAGCGATAAAATTATATTGAGATGGAAAACCTCTTTATGTAGGTTGGCGATCGGCGAAGAACGGGTCATAAGCTCATTGATGCGAGGAAGACAGTTGTATAACACACGTCCACACACACACACACACACACACACACACACACACACACACACACACACACACACACACACACACACACACACACACACACACACACACACACACACACACACAATACAACTATTTAGAAGATGGATAAACAGACACACAGACAGACAGGCGGATGGATGGATGCATAGACAGACAGACAGACAGACATAATGTGGGTTATTTAGATTGTGCTCCTTAGACGAATGATTTCTTACTTGGCGTTTCCTATTTTAGAAAGTCGATGCTGCACCCCACCCTCCCTTCCACCCACTCCACCCTTCCGCTCCTTCCACACCCTTCCGTTATCCTCTCCCTCTGCCACCTTCCATCCCTCCCTCCCTCCTGTCTCCCTCCCTCCCTCCGGCCAACACCGGCCGTTGACACTTGCTCTCCAGCCACCTCACCTCACGTCCCACCCTTCCATCCCATCCATCTTTCCCCCTCCTTCCTTCCGCCCTTTCTTCAGTCCTTCGTCGTCGTCGCCGCCGCTCGGTTTAGACGCCGCCGGTCGCAGCTCAGCAACGTGGCCACCTTCTTCTTCTCCTCCTCCTCCTTCTCCTCTTACTCCTCCTCCTCTTTCCATCTTCTCCTTCTCCTACACCTCTCCTTCTATTCCACCTCTTCCTCTTTCTCTTTCCCCCTCCATTTCCGTTTTTCCTATCCTTCCTTGCTCCCGCTCCTCAACACCTCCCTCTCCTTTTCTTCTGCTTATCTGCCTACTCTCCTCCTTCACCTGCCCTCCTTCTCCTTCTCTCCTCCTCTTTCTTCTTCTCCTCCTTCTCCTTCTTCTCCTCCTTCTCCTCTTTATTCTCCTTCTCCACCACCACTTCCTTCTTCTCCCTCTTTTTCTTCTTTTCCTTCTTCTTCTCCTTCTCAATCTCCTTCTCCTTCTTCTCCTCCTTCTCCTTCTTCTCCTCCTTCTCCTCCTTCTCCTCCTTCTCCACCACCACTACCTCATTCTCCCCTTCCTTGCTCTCGTTTGTCTTCTCTTTCCAACCCATTATTTCGCCAACCATTCGTCCTCTGTTGCTTCTATCCCTCTTCCTCTCACCTCTGCCACTCCCTCTCACCTCTGCCACTCCCTCTCACCTCTGCCTCTCCCTCTCACCTCTGCCACTCCCTCTCACCTCTGCCACTCCCTCTCACATCTGCCACTCCCTCTCACACCTGCCACGCCCTTTCACCTCTGCCACTCCTTCTCACATCTGCCACTCCCTCTCACCTCTGCCATTCCCTGTCACCTCTGCCACTCCCTCTCACCTCTGCTTTCTCTTTATCCTCATCCGCTTCCTCATACACGTCCTCAACCTTTTTCCATTTCGTATCCCATTCTTCATATCTCCAATTCCTTCGTTTCCTCTTTTCCTTCTCCTCCTTCTCCACTTCCTCTTCTTCCCCTCCTCCATCTCTCTTTCCTCCTCCTCCACATCCTCTTCCACTTTCCCAGCATCCTCAACATCGCAAACAATTTCAACAGTTTTCTCAGCCAGCTATCCCAAACGTTCCCTCTTCCAACTCTCTGTTCCTTGCTTCATTTTCCTCTCTCTCTTTCTGTCTCTGTCTCTGTCTTTCTTTCTCTCTGTCTCTGTCTCTGTCTCTATCTCTGCCGGTCTGTCTGTCTCTCTCTGTCTCTCTCACTCTCTCTCTCTGTCTCTCTCTGTCTCTCTGCCTGTCTGTCTGTCTGTCTCTCTCACTCTCTGTCTCTCTCTCTGTCTCTGTCTCTGTCTCTCTTCCTCTATCTCTCTCTCTCTCACTCTCACTCTCTCTCTCTCTGTCTCGCTGTCTCGCTGTCTCCGTCTCTCTCTGCCTGTCTGTCTGTATGTCTGTCTCTCTCACTCTTTCTCTCTCTTTCTCTCTCTCTCTTTCTCTCTCTCTCTCTTTGTCTCTCTGTCTCTGTCTCTGTCTCTGTCTCTGTCTCTGTCTCTGTCTCTGTCTCTGTCTCTCTCTCTCTCTGTCTCTCTCTCTCTCTCTCTCTCTCTCTCTCCTGCTCCTCCTCATTCACCACAGCCGACGATCAGTACATCATTCAGCTAAACGGAGGACGGGGAGGAAGAGAGGAGGAGGAGGACGACGACGACGAGGAGGGGGGGGTTCAGTCGAGGCAGATGGCCGACGGACGGACGGACGGAAGAAACGGCGCTGGGCCACTGTCGCTTTGACGGACACATTCTGCGGCTAACAGCGAAGATCAATATATGCTCTGCTCTTTCCTCCTCCTCTTCCTCCTCGTGCTCCTCCTCCTCCTCCTCCTCCTCGTGCTCCTCCTACTCCTCTTACTCCTCCTACTCCTCGTGCTCCTCCTACTCCTCCTACTCCTCCTAATCCTCGTGCTCCTTCTACTCCTCTTCGTCCTCGTCGTCTTTCTCGTCCTCCTCGTCCTCGTCCTCCTTCTCTTCATCCTCCTCGTCCTGCTCGTGATCCTCCTCCTAATACTCCTCCTCCTCTTCGTCCTCCTCGTCTTTCTCGTCCTCCTCCTCGTCCTCGTCCTCGTCCTCCTTCTGCACGTTCTCCTCTCGTCCTCCTAGTCCTGCTCATGCTCCTCCAACTCCTCCTCCTGATACTCTTCCTCCTCCTTTTCTTCGTCCTCCTCGTCTTTCTCGTCCTCCTCCTCTTCCTCGTCTTTCTCCTCGTCCTCGTCCTCGTCCTCCTCCTCGTCCTCGTCCTCCTCCTCCTCGTTCTCGTCCTCCTCCTCGTCCTCGTCCTCCTCGTCCTCGTTCTCCTCCTCGTCCTGCTCGTTCTCCTCGTCCTCCTAGTCTCTCGTCCTCCTCCATCTTCCTTGTTCTCGTCCTTTCTCTTTCTCGTTCTTTTTCTCGTCCTCCTCATCGTTCTCCTCGTCCTCCTCTTCCACTTTCAATTCCACTACCTCCTCCTCCATCTTTGTTTCTCCACTCTTTTTCCTTTATTTCCATTTCACTCTCTTATTCCCTCTCGTCTCCAACACCTTTTCCTTCTCTTTCGCCTCCTCCCTTCTCTTTTTTCTTTTTTCTCATCCCTTCTTTCCTCTTCTCTTCCTTCTTCTTTTTCTCACCCACTCCCTACTACTGTACTTCATTCCTCCTCTTTTCCAATTTTCGTTCTTTCCATTCTTCCATTCCTCTCCAGACCGCTCCTCATTCTCCCTCCGTCTTCTCCTCATCCTTCTCTGTCTTCTCCTCATTCTTCTACGTCTTCTCCTCATTCTTCTCTGTCCTTCCTCCTGTTTTTCCATTTCTGATATTTCCTCTCCACTTTGTTCCATTCCTCCTCCGTTCCATGTTCCCATTCTTTCCTCCTCACGATCCTCATCCTACCTTCCTCTTACGCGTCCATCCTCCCCCTGCCTGCGCGCATCCTCATCCTCATATCCTTATCCTCATCTTCATCCTCATATTCTCACAATCTCGCTTTCCATAATTCTGCTATTTCTAAACTCTATCCCGTCGCGTATGATATTCAAACGTCTCCATTATTTTTCTTTCAGCAGGTTTTTTCTGGCAGCAACTCGGATTGGCATAAATTTCTTTTGTTTGGATTACACCAACATCACCATTCCACCCTTACACTAACATCACCATTTCACCCTTACACCAACATCACCATTTCACCCTTACACCAACATCACCATTTCCACCAGTATTGCAACTTTTACCACCTATATACCACCGGTGGTAGCGACCACCACAACCACCACCACAATCACCACACTTCTATTTCAAAGTGAATTGCTCATACAATTCATTCATTCATGCGGAAATTTATCTAGCACCTCTTCCGGAGAAACTACTCAGAGCCGCTCCCGACTCCAGCGCGCCCCCAAAAAACAGTTTCATGCTTGGTAAGGAGGCATCCTGTTAGAGTCCCAGGGTGTATTCGGAGCTCTAAAGAAAGGCCAATATGTGAATTATGCCTAAATGCCTAAATGCCTCAAAATAATTAAATCATAGGACGCTCTTATAATATTATACGACGTCTTGCAAACTAATTCGAATCGAATGGTTTATTCGATGTGAATGCCATATTTGTGAATAGCATATTAGAAGTAAATGGCTTATTCGACGTAAATGTGCCAGTCGAAGTGAAAGAGTTATCGGAGTGAATGTGTTATTAGAAGTGAATGTGTTATTAAAAGTGAATGTGTTATTAAAAGTGAATGTGTTATTAAAAGTGAATGTGTTATTAAAAGTGAATGTCTTATTAAACGTGGATGTCGTATTCGAGGTGGATGTCATATTTGGAGTGAATGTCCTATTCAAAGTGAATGTCATAATCGAAGCAAAATGTCCTATTCGGGGTGAATGTCTGATCAAACATGGATGTCGTATTTGGAGTGAATGTCCTATTAAAGGCGAATGTCATATTCGGGGTGAATGTCTTAATCGGGGTGAATGTCTTCTTATGCTAAGTGAATGAATGTCTTATGCTAAGCGAGTGTCTTATTCGAAGCAAATGGCTTATTACAAGTGAATGTCTTATTCATACATGACAGGCCAGGCATACATGTACGCCGTCGTAGTCTTGCGACAAGCCGATCAATAAAGACATGCATACAAGATTAGTCGCGCGGTGGCGGCCGTTATAATTAGAACTTAACTCCGCGCGTGATAAATTATCGTTGTGGACAACTCATATTATTTTGTTTCCTAGGGCGATATTGATCGGTAATTTTTCAATTTTCAGCTGCAATGTTGACACAGAAATTCTCCCACCCCTTCTCCCATCCCTCCTCCATCCGTCCTGGGTAATAATAACCCCATCTTCTCTTTCTTCGCGGCCTCGATTGCTCTTAATCGCGGGTAAATTCTGCACTGTCTTGCTCATGGTGGGTTACTACAAGGTTGAGACATGTATACGACCTGTGGGCCCTGTCCGGCCCTTTGCCCTTGGAACCCTTGAACCGGCCATTAACTTGTATCTTGTGTTAGCATTGTACTTGGCTCTTGTATACGGAAATCTGTATCAGTTTTATAATTATACTGTATTATATTTTTATACAACAAAGATAATTATGTCGTCATAATTAATTAATTAACGAGACGTCCGCATAACAAAGGTATCAGATTCTGTGAAACAGCAACGTGCTGATGAGAATTGTTGATCACATAACAATGATGTTTTGTATGCTCTATAGAACAAAGAGATGTCGTCACAGTACGGAATAGCCATTATCCAAACCACGCGTCCCTAAACATAGCTAATGACGTGATAATAGAGGTGTGAACGAATGGATATCGTCATAATTATTATCCAAAGTAACTTTGTGATATTATTGTTTGTATGTGCACTTGTTATAGCGACCCTTCAAGCTCTCTTTACTCAGAGGCGCTCCCGAATGCAGAGCGAACACTGCATCGGAGTTTCACACCGAAGCGCTGAGCAATTGTGAGTGAAGGACTTGCCCAAGGTCCTTACGCGGCGAGGTGGATTCGAACATCGAACCTTCCGGCTCCAAGGCAACGACGCTACCACTACACCACCGCACCCCACGATGTTCTTAGGCCATATGCGCTTCATGATTTCATCCTCTCTCTGTCACTTCGCTGTGCCCTCTGATATCCTCTGATCGGCTTCACCTCTTTGCTGACCCTCGTCAGAACAGTCGTGGCTGAAGCCTGTTGCTTTGCATTCATAGTTCCCTCTCTCTTGTATAAATTATTATACTCTTTTCTCAGCTTTCTCTTGTCTCAAATCCCACCTGTTCTCTCGGGGTCGGTCGCACTGGGAGTGCTTCTGAAAGATTTGGCTGTGAGAAGCGCTTTACTTAGCCTGCGTTTGACATAGGATTCTTTGGGCGGACCTGAGGTCCTCGGCTAAAAGAAGTTGCCCATGCACGGGTAACTGAATAGATGAAGCTTGATGGAGAGACCTTATATCTTTTTAGATGTCTCCTTTGATTGTAAAATTATAGATGATCTGCAAAAAACGACTTCTGTGGCACCACCGATCTTTACGTCGTACCCCGACAACATCGCTAAAATGGCGGCTGACTCAATATTGCTATCAGCGATTACTAGCAAGTAATCGGCTAGATTCTAATTGAGTAGATTAGAGAAATATCAAATCAAATGTCGTAGATTTTGTCCATTCTAATTCCGATCGATTGGAAATTTAACCAATCACTTAACTGTATATCTATTGAACAAAAAAAAACAATTCCAATTAATTGTTATTGTACATGTAGTCGATTAACTGTACAGGATTTTAATAATTCTAATTCTATAATGGCTAATTCTGATTCTAATTCTGATTGATAATCTATCTGATTAATCGGTCGAACCAATCTCTACTTACTCACAATAGAAACGGAACATTCTGATGTCAAAGACGTGTGTTCAAGATCTGTCATAATTTTCCAATATCAATTCACATCGCTACAATTAAATTGTTGGTCAAATAATTAATTATTCGCCTCCTCAATAAGTTGCAAGCACGTTCCTTGATTGGAGGTTTTGCTCAGGGTCGCTTCTACTGACTGCATATGAATTGCTCGGAGCGCTCGGAATGCGACCACCACCACCACCACCCCCACCAATGCTCAATGATCAGACAAATGAACCTGAATCTGCATTGAGTCTATTCTCGTGCACACCTGTCAACTTGGTATGGCAGACCGACCAGGATCAATAGCCGACCTTTCCAACTGCGTCTGTCACCTCCTCCTCCTTCACTCCACCCTCCTTTTCCCACTTCATCCTCCTTTCCCTCCTCTCTTCCTTTTCTCTTCGTCGCTCTCTTTCCATAGCCTATATTTACCAACGATATAATTATTTAGAATTTCTTCATCTTCTTCTTCCGCTTCTTTTAAACTTCCTCTTTCTTTATCTGTTCCATCCTCTCCTTCCAGTTTTTCATCCTCCTCCTCTCCTCCTCTCCATCCATGTCTTCTACACGTACCTCCTCCTCCTATTCCATCTCCTCATCATCATCCACCAACTCTTCCTTATTATTTTTACGTTTCTTCTTTCCGACCAGTCGTCCTATATTTCCGCTTCTATCGATTACAGACTTTAAAGAAGTTCGTTCATATCTCATGAGCAATTGAGACAATACAGCTGCTCACTAGTCCGACATACTCCTCCGCCACACCTGCTCACCCACCACACCGGATACAACACCTCACCCATAACACCTGATACACCACACCTGACCCATCACACCTGTTACAGCACACCTGACCCACCACACCGGATACACCACACCTCACCCATAACACCTGATACATCACACCTGACCCATCACACCTGTTACAGCACACCTGACCCACCACACCGGATACACCACACCTCACCCATAACACCTGATACATCACACCTGACCCATCACACCTGTTACAGCACACCTGACCCACCACACCGGATACACCACACCTCACCCATAACACCTGATACACCACACCTGACCCATCACACCTGTTACAGCACACCTGACCCACCACATCTGACCAATCACACCTTACCCATTACACCTGAC